>JBAWJQ010005939.1:1040000-1640000 GCA_037783105.1 Bactrocera zonata | reverse complement strand
GTTTCGTCTTCGCTGCGGCTTGAATCTCCTCTATCGTATAAAAATGGTGTCCCCGGAGCGGTCTTTTGAGCTTTGTTCACCAAGCAGACCAGAAGTCGCACGGCGCCAGATCAGGTGAATACGGTGGTTGCGGAACGATATGGGTTGAGTTTTTGGCGAAATGATCACGAATTACGAGGGCAGTATGGGATGGTGCATTATCGTGGTGTAAAAACCAAGAATTGTCTTTCCACAATTCCGGTTTTTTTAGGCGGATAGCGTTACGCAAACGACGCATGATGTTCAAATAATATTCCTTGTTGACTGTTTGACCGGTTGGAAGGAATTCATAATGCGCAACACCACGATAATTGAAGAAAACAGTCAACATGACCTTGATTTTTGAGCGACTTTCGCGCGATTTTTTTGGTCTCGGCTCTCTTTTGGCACCATATTCGCTCGATTGATCGGTTGTTTCGGGGTCGTAAGCAAAGATCCAAGTCTCATCGCCACTTATAATGCATTCCATGACACTCTGGTAGTCGGAAAGCATCGTTTCACACACTTCAACGCGACGCCTTTTTCAATGTCAAATTCAATGTTTTCGGTACCAGTCGAGATTTTTCGAGCTTGAGGCCCAAAACATCCTTCAAAATGGTATTGGCTGAGCCTTTCGATATGCCAACTTCATCAGCAATTCATCTCTAATTGTTAATCGACGGTTTTTCAACACCAAATCTTTGATTTGTTGAACGTGAGCTTCATCGGTTGAGGTTGATGGTCGCCCTGGACGCTCTTCTTGACCTTTGTACCATTAATGGAGGATGAAGACATGTGTAGAAGTTCACGTAAGTGGGAAAAGTTCTCTGAGCACGGGAGTGGTCAGAAATGATTCTTTTACATATGGCTCAAGCAGGTCCCGACTTCTGGTCTTAGACCAAGTATCCTATGGGTAGCCAAAAAGCATCCGTTTGAAGGTGAAATAAAGTGAGAAGGGGAAGATTTCTCCTCAGGGTTGTGTGCTGAGTTTGGAACCCGCCACATAAAAAACATCCCAAATGAAAAGTAACTTTGGAGGCTGGAAGTTCAATGGTGCAACTCAACTTAAAATTGACAAGCAAGAGCTGAACAAAAAACCTAGCAGCCGGTCTTAGAACTCGTGGACTCCGTTTTGAATTATATCGTCATAAAAATTAGAAATGGGAGGAGCATATCTTTCAAGCACGTGAAAAATACGTAACCGGTAGAGCCTGGCAATAGAGTTTTGAGATAAGACCTGAATTGATAGTCTAGGAAGAGAGGTTTTTCAGTAAAGCATCAATAAAAAAAATATTTGCAACTAATCTGAGAGTCCGGGAGGACAGCTTGTGCGGTAAAGTTTCAATGAAACCTTTTTCAATATTTGCGACTAATCTCTGCGTATTTTTTCTATTTACTATACATTAAATCTATACAATTTTTGTATTTTCTTTTCGGAAATAAACTTCAAGGTTACTGCAAATGTAACTTTCCCTCTTGGTTCTTTTACGCTTACGCACATCAGTGCCGCAATTTGTAAATGCCAACAAAAGCGCCAAAGCACTTTCAAAAACTACTTTTGGTACAAATTCGCTCTTGAATTCTTATTCTTGAATGCCGCAGCGCAGCTCCCGATGAGCTCCAACCACTGAGGCCAGCGTCTCCAGCAATTTGGCAGCAGTTCGCCGTTAATAAATAAATACCGCTTCTAGTTTGTGCACGGCAAAGTTTTTGTGTCGCATTGCAAATGCAACAGACTGTTGCAAGCGCACTTTGGCAAATGAAACTAAAATTCGAACGGACAGGCAATCGCTACGCAGACGGCAAAGGTGAGTGGCATACCAAGCAGCGCAGATATATATTTTTGAAGCTTAAGCTGCAGGCGTTAAGGTAAACAACGGCAGGTAAAAACAATATAAACAAAACAAGAAAAATGCTGTGACGTAGACAACATGTTGCTGCCGCCACGCTTTCGCTTGCATGCATTTTGAAGGCCACTGTAGCAGGGTCGGCAAGGCACCAACTCACCGATCACACTTGAACTTGTGACAAATAGTTGGCAGCGCGCATTTTTATCTAGGCGCTCGTTGTTGTTGTGGCTGCGCTTGAACCTTCAACATAATTTGTTGATTGTCTAGCCGGCATTGGCGCGTTGCACGCAGCACTGCGGCGAGTTAGTTTGCGTCTGGTTCCGGTCTGCTTGCAGCTGGCACCAGGAAATTCCCTCGTCCAAATGGCGAAACAGCGATTTTTATGTCTGCCAACGTGCGCGTGTGTCAACAATGCATCCCCTGGGTGTTGTAAGTGCGACATGTGGCGGCATCAACCGCAATGCTGCAACAAATGCTATAAAAGTGTAATGGGTGAAAGTGGTGCAAAGGTTTCACGTGGACGCATGTTTTTCTATTTGCACTTTACAACAGTAACGGTATTTTGCAAGCGAAAAAAAGTATCGCAAACAATATTAGTGGCATTTCGACCACCCAAATTACAGACAGCCAGCTGTTTTGTAAGCATGTTGCACATATGCGACATGCAACATAAATTATTGAAGCAATCCGTGTACGGTGTACACTAACCGCAATGACAATGTCCACTTCAACTTGCGGCAAGTTGTAGCCGTAGCAGCGAAAAAACCGCAGCGCCATTACATAAGCGGGTCGTGGGATGGTGGCATAAGCTGCCGTAGCCGCGAAGAAGCAACGTAAAGTGCAGCAGCTAAAGAGGCGAAGAAAGGTATGCGATTCAGGGCGGTCGTGTGAGTAGCAAAAGCATGTTGCCGCCGCACAACAACCATACAACAACAGCTGTTGCTGCTGCATCATCAGCACCGCTAATAGTGCCACCAGTCGTGGCCTCTGCGGCAGCTGGCCAGTAGAGAATTTATGCGCCACTAAAATGAAACTTTAATGCGGCAACAGACGCGTCAGCAACACTCCTTTTAGTATACACTACACTCATTTATACATACAGACCCAAGTGTCGCATGCTTGTCAACATAACTCGATGCCACATTTCTAGCCGGCTAAAGCTTGCGGCAACTAAAACTTTTTACGACTTTTGTCATCATAGTTGTTGCCACTTGTTGTTGTTACAGCAATTTGCAGCTCTTTGCATAATTTATATGTCAATGACACAAGTGTTATGTTGGCACTCTCACTCTCTCTGTCTCTTGTCGCCCAACATACTTTATACTCGTGTGTTTCCAAAGATTTTTCGCGCATTCATTTGTGTAATGTGTAGGCCATACTTTTGCAAATACAGTGTTGCCGTAGTGTATAATTTATTAGCGCTAGTGTTTGAAGCTTACTTCTAGATTTAGATTTTGAAGAGCAGAAAATACTGTGGAATCGCGAACTATTTGCTACTAGGCTTGCTTCTAACTGCAGTAAATTTTCTGTAAGTTTCAGTGAGCACCAATTTTCCAAGGAACTGAGCCACGCAGTTACAAGAGTCATTCCGAAAGATTTTGGAACTCAGCTCCTGAAAGGGTCAGAGTAAAGAAAAACTGTTGCTCTGAACTTCATTAGTTTTGTGTGCTTACTTTTTTTACTATCGACAGGAGGGAGTATTTACTGAACTGGACGATATATTTATTCATTTGTTGTCATTGTTCGTTTCTTCTTCTTCTTTACTGGCGTAGGCACTGCTTACGTGATTATAGCCGAGTCAACAACAGCGCGCCAGTCGTTTTTTCTCTTCGCTACTTGGCGCCAATTGGATATTCCAAGCGAAGCCAGGTCCTTCTCCACTTGGTCCTTCCAACGGAGTGGAGGTCTTCCTCTTCCTCTGCTTCCTGCGGCGGGTACTGCGTCGAATACTTTCAGAGCTGGAGTGTTTTCGTCCATCCGGGCAACATAACCTAGCCAGCGTAGCCGCTGTCTTTTAATTCGCTGAACTATGTCAATGTCGTCGTATATCTCGTACAGCTCATCGTTCCATCGAATGCGATATTCGCCGTGGCCAACGCGCAAAGGACCATAAATCTTTCGCAGAACTTTTCTCTCGAAAACTCTTAAGGTCGACTCATCGGTTGTTGTCAGCGTCCAAGCCTCTGCACCATATAGCAGGACGGGAATAATGAGCGACTTATAGAGTTTGGCTTTTGTTCGTCGAGAGAGGACTTTACTTTTCAATTGCCTACTTAGTCCGAAGTAGCACCTGTTGGCAAGAGTGAATTTCCAGGCTGACATTGTTGGTGGTATTTACGCTGGTTCCAAGATAGACGAAATTATCTACAACTTCAAGTTATGACTGTCAACAGTGACGTGATTCATTGTTCGTTTATTTTTATAAAAACTCGAGTGTTTAAGAAAACTGTAAAAACATAATATTTCGATTTCCGGTATGCATCACAAGCTGCATCGTATATTTGGTCGATATAATCACAACGCATAATCAAGACGGTAATTCGAGCCACCATGGATAGGCTTCGCGCCACATTTACTCTAGTGGATAATACGCATCATCAGTGACGCCATACAGTACGTACCGAAGACATTATAGCTGCTCTGGAGCATCGCAACGAAGAAGACCCGAATTATTCCATCTTCCGTTGCGCGTAACAATTGGAGCTGTGTTCAACCACTTCTTTTGCGGAAGTATCTTGGTTTGCGGACTTATTAAATGCAATTCGTGCAAGAGTTGAAGCCGAACGAAGTCAGTGAATAGGCCTAAAAACGGTATGTCCACCGAACCCGATAAGAAAAGTTTGTTCAGCGATGAAGCTTTTTTTAGGTTGAATGAGTACATAATGAAATAAAAATTTCATATTTGGAGAGATGATAATCCAAAATCCATCGTCCATCATGAGACGCCGCTATACCAGGAAAAACTCATTTTTGGTGTATTATATTGCCAGAGGGAATCATTGATCCATATTTCTGCAGAACGAAAGTCAGCCATAATGGCAATGAGTCTATTGCATGTCTATGCATATCAGCCCAATACGATTGGCGCCATTAAAGGAAATATTTGGCGCGTTATTGCTGACATATGACCCTTATTGCTGTGAAAAGTAACAGGGATTCTCGGCTGGAATATTTTCGAGCCATAATGGCGTATAATAAAGCTAAGTGTTTGGTCATAGCATTAAATGACATGCGTTTTATTTCTTCTTGAAAACCACATGCCTAAAAAAACATCCTTTATAAATCCTTTATAAATGAATTCTAGAAATTTAAAAAAATCGATTTTTTTTTATATTTTCAAAATTTAACTATTCAAGAATATGTGTACAAGAGAATTTTTCAAAATTCAAATTATTTTCGGAGATATAGGCATTTTTCTGACCCGGCATCCAAACTGGTTCGGCCGGAACGCGAAACTTTAAACGGGTTTTTCTCGAAACTGACTTTTTCAGAACGATACCCCCGATTTCTCAGGTTCTACTGGACCGATTTACTTAAAAATTTTATAGAGTCTTCTTTATAGGCTTGTCTATGGTTGGAACTAGCCCCATCCCCAAGTTTTTTTTTTTATTATTTTTAAAAAATTCGAAATAGTCAGAAAAATTGATTCAAAAAAACTTTTTTTTAGGCAGTTGTCATTTTGTGAAAAATTTTTTTCCCACTTTTCCGTAGTCCCGACCATTGCGACATTATTCTAGATTAATAATCTTTTTTTATTTTTGGTTTCAGATAACGAGGAGGGTTGAAATCATGGGTATGGTCACGTGGAAATTTATAGAGACCCCCCACTTCGTCAGCTCATAATTTCTGAAATTTTTTACTTCTTTTAGTTTTTAATTTTTTTCTCTACTCTTCTAAAATTAACAAATAACTAATAAAAAATGGATAGTAAAAATATTAATTGCCTTTTTTTTACGACACTTTAAAAATTACCTGAAATTCATGCTTCTAGACTAGAATACCCCCTTAAACCAAAAACCTCGGCATATTTATTTCACGCACCCAAATTTGAACTGATTACTTAACTGCTGCTTACAACACAGCGCCAGCTTAAGTATTTTGTTTCGCGTGGTGCCATTTGTCAGCCATTGATGGATGCACTAGTAATATGACAGCTGTCAGCAGTTTTCCAAAACATGCGGTTTTTCCAAACGTCGTATGCATGCATACATATATAGATATGTATATGATTAATTCCTTTCTGTGTGTATATTTTTGCATAGACATGCTCAGATTTCATATTCAGACACGTTTTTGCTTTTAGTCTATGAAATAAAATACAGTTTACCATACAAACAAACACAACTAAGGGCTTGTGTGGGTGAAATGCTCATGACAGCGGGATATTTATGTATTGTCACATAAATATATATGTATGTATGTCGACAGTGGCTGTCTGCTGTAGTTATTTATAGCAAGCTTTCGGAGTTGTTTATTGTCAAGAACATTAAATCTAAAAATATGCACAGACATGTAACGGTTTTTTTAATGAAATACTATATATTTTTTTGGCGCGCATGTTTAGTTCCGTTTTTTCTCTTCTTTTACTATTTGTTAATAAAAAAGTATGCACAAGCATCAAAGCCATCAATTATAGGCATCAATACTGCCTATGAGATTTTTTCACTCTTTTGTTTTACATTCCATAATTTTGTTGAACATTTTATGGCATATAGGGGTTTTTGTTGGAACTTTAGAGGTCTGCAGAAATTGTGTTTTTTTTAAGTTTTTGCATCAAAGAATTGAACAGACTAATCATCCCTATAAATTTTCCATCTAGCTTAGTTAGTCTTTCTTCTGTGGTAGGCACTCTATCAACTCCAGCCCTAGGCTACCAGACCACTACAACAACGTCCAAGTGGAAATATGGCTTCTTTCAGGGAGGTGCGTATTCAATCCGATAACAGAGCTGCTATGCTGGTTTAGAGCTCGCTGACTGTGCGCTCCACACTGGGCAAGAAGAGCTTTATTCGTTGGCAATAGCATTAAGATTCTTTCATATTAGACTTGAACGTATAATCATACATAAGAATAGAGATAGTCAAGCGGCACTCTATGCTATGAAATTATATGCACTCGTAAGCAAGTGCACTTCATCTGGGTTCCCGGTCACAAAGGTATAGCCGGGAATGAAATGATTGATAAGCTCGCTCGCTCCGCAGCATCCATTGAGATGGTAAGACCTCTTCATTGGTGGGTCCCCATACCAGAAAGGAATTGCTCCGCAAGGAAGAAAGAAGCAGACAAAGGTATTGTCTACAACTTCAAAGCATGTGCCATGCCAATTTGCTATGGGGGGTTACAACCTCAGCAGTTTTAAATATGTAATCAACCTCCCTAGGTACAAATTCAGACTACTTGTCGCATTCTACACTAGTCACTACTCCTACAAGCTAAAAAAGCACTTAGACAACATGGGTCTTGTTTCTTGCGTAAATTGCTGGTTTTGCGCCAGGAAGCCTGAAACACCAACACACCTGCTAATTGACTGTATAGCAGCCTGCAAACGCGGTGCATTCATCGTCTATCTATCTATCTAGACTTCTATGAGCATACGAAAACACGCGGTCGTCGATAATTGCAAGGTCGATGAGCCTATTGGCAGGCAACCTTACCCTAATTTCGTCCGATTGGAAGCGAGTCGGTTTTCCGGTTTTCCGTCCGTATTGTATTCTAGCGCTGAACCATTAGTGAACTCGCAAGTGCTGGTCAATAACCAGAGCTTGTACGTCGGACAGATTCTTCTGGCCCACAGTACACCGTAAGAGGTTCTCCGCTTAGCAAAGTCAGTATCACCGCAATTGTAATATTTTGACTGTCTAATAGATTCCGACGCGGTGTAGCTAAAAGTTTTGTCGTATGCACTTTTCCCGAGCTGTTTGGAGGAATGCAAGGTGGAATGATCTTGTCACTTTTTGAAGGCGTTTGCCAGCCCGTTGCCAGACTGATATTAAAATATATCGGTACACACAACTTCGGTGAACCTAGTGAAGTCGATAGGATAGATACTAACTTCCCTAAGAAATTTGTGGTAAGCTCAAAACGCTTGGCCGATCTATGAGTATCTGGGGATTAACTTTTAGGAGATAAACTAGGTGATCAACTTTTAGGAGTCCATGTGAGATCCATGGTTTAGCATCAGTCCTACGATCTAACCCAATTTCATGAGAATTAAAAGAAGTTTACAAACATGGTAGCTAAAGTTTACTGTAAGTTTAAGCGGTCCTTTGGAACAGTTAATGGTTTTTTGGTACAATCTTCATGTAGAATGTGAAAAATAGTCTCGTGCGGAGTATGATTAAAGTCAAAATAGTGATATGAATTTAGATCTCTTTAATCAGAAGAGAAATTGTATTGACTAGGATCGAATGTACTCAATTCATATCCCAGACCGAAGCCCTGAAGTAAAGCTAGTTCAAAACTCTTTTACTAACAGGCGGTATTGGATTTTGGTCTACTCCAAAGTAATGTTTCCAATTTTCTCTTTTACCATATTCCTACAGGTCGTAACCCATATGAGAATATATACTGACTTTCTTTTGAGATTTGAACGATGTATACATCTTTGACATCAGCTGAGCTGAAGTGTTGAGTGTAATTGGGTTGGAATGTAGCAATTTGGTATTGACAATTTGGGTATATAGTATTCTCAAAATTACTTGCTACATATTTTATAAGTTCCGACAAGTTGAACGGATAGTTTTGTCCTTTATTGAGGCTTCTGGCGATTAAGTGGTCAACAGAGTTTATTACCGATTTTATCGCAAAGCTATTGTATGGTCGCCCCCAAAATGACATATAGGGTGATTTTTTAAGAGCTTGATAACTTTTTTTAAAAAAAAAACGCATAAAATTTGCAAAATCTCATCGGTTCTTTATTTGAAACGTTAGATTGGTTCATGACATTTACTTTTTGAAGATAATTTCATTTAAATGTTGACCGCGGCTGCGTCTTAGGTGGTCCATTCGGAAAGTCCAATTTTGGGCAACTTTTTCGAGCATTTCGGCCGGAATAGCCCGAATTTCTTCGGAAATGTTGTCTTCCAAAGCTGGAATAGTTGCTGGCTTATTTCTGTAGACTTTAGACTTGACGTAGCCCCACAAAAAATAGTCTAAAGGCGTTAAATCGCATGATCTTGGTGGCCAACTTACGGGTCCATTTCTTGAGATGAATTGTTGTCCGAAGTTTTCCCTCAAAATGGCAATAGAATCGCGAGCTGTGTGGCATGTAGCGCCATCTTGTTGAAACCACATGTCAACCAAGTTCAGTTCTTCCATTTTTGGCAACAAAAAGTTTGTTAGCATCGAACGATAGCGATCGCCATTCACCGTAACGTTGCGTCCAACAGCATCTTTGAAAAAATACGGTCCAATGATTCCACCAGCGTACAAACCACACCAAACAGTGCATTTTTCGGGATGCATGGGCAGTTCTTGAACGGCTTCTGGTTGCTCTTCACCCCAAATGCGGCAATTTTGCTTATTTACGTAGCCATTCAACCAGAAATGAGCCTCATCGCTGAACAAAATTTGTCGATAAAACACATTTCGAACCGAACACTGATTTTGGTAATAAAATTCAATGATTTGCAAGCGTTGCTCGTTAGTAAGTCTATTCATGATGAAATGTCAAAGCATACTGAGCATCTTTCTCTTTGACACCATGTCTGAAATCCCACGTGATCTGTCAAATACTAATGCATGAAAAGCCTAACCTCAAAAAAATCACCCGTTACTATAAAGGGCACAACAAACTTAAATATTAATGACGCAAAATAGCTTGCTTTTGTGACAAAACGACCATTATATGGTGCTGGTGTCTGAAACCCAAAAATTGTGGTACATAATCCAAACGGAAGTCGAATTAGCAAAACACCAAATACAACACAGAAACTAACCTAAGCAGGCAGGCAATATGTAGACTAACGGAAAGGATACAGGAAGGTAACAAAAAACGGAGACAAGGCGATAAATAAAAAAGAAGTAGAAAGCGAAAGGAAAACACTAGTCGTAGACGAAAAGGCGCCGAAGAGTGGAGTTAAAAAGGAGCAGAGGTGGAGGCGAAGTTACTTAGATGGAATATAGACATGCCAAAGTGTATTGTGGGCAGTCATTCTTTTTTTGGTGACAGCGCAAAGAATTGGTACGCAAGCCGGCAAACCACAAGCGCAACAGGAAACTGGACACTTTGAAGCTGTCAAAAAGTCACACCCATTAACTGTGAGCAGTCAACTGCTGAGTTTGTCGGTGTATTGCGTGCCCTTGTTGTTGTATTGGCTGAGTATGTTAGGTATGTCCGATTGTACCGGCGTCTAGTTTGTGGTGCCGCATGGAAATTGTTGCATAAATAGATTAGAAGAAGGAATACAGAACTTGGGTGGTCTGTGCTTCGAAGTCCACATAGGCGCATACCACTGGCAATTGCGGATTTCATACATTATTAGTGCGGACTTGTCAGTGGTGACAACACAATATTGAAGTGGACAAGCAAGCAAGACGGACAGACAGGCAGACGATTGAATGGTTGCAGAGACATGCTGTGAGCCGAGCGCTGTTGAGCTGACGGTGCGAATGAAGCGACAAAGAGCTGAACATCAAAGGGTGCAAGCAGTGGTTTGAAGTTAGAGTAGATGCATATTAGACCTTACTGGAGCTGGAGCTTTACAGAGACGAATATGGAAAAGTAAAAAAAAAATAAAAAGAGAAAATATTTACTACAAGCAGTTTGGAGTCAAAGTAGACCGGCTGACAGGCTGCCGAAACGCTACAGCGCCGAGAGTTTGTATGCATGACGAGGCAATAAAATGTGTCGGTAGAATAACAAATGAGTAATGACGTTAATAAAGTTGATAACGATGTCTATAAGCGAGCAAAAAGAATGCTAGCGAAGGAAAGAAGCGCAAGAATCAGTAGCAGAGAAACGTAGCCAGGATATGAGCTTTGTTTACAAGAACCAACCAAATGAGCTGGCATATTTTTATGGACGCTGTTGTTGTTGTTGTGAAATCTGCCGCTTGTAATATGAGATATTTAGGGAACATATACACACATACATACATACGTATGTGGGCTCATCCATGCGTCAACCCTCGCCACCTTAAATACCATAATATCAGTCGCATATGTTGCTCATGATTGTCTGTCTGTACGTCCGTCTGTCGATTGGTCTAGCGCAGTCTGCCCGCCCACTTGTGTTACTGATATTGTTTTACAGCCTGTCGCTGGCGCTAACCCACGCCTGGCAGCGCACCCCACGCTGGCTTGTGTCTGCCTCTGCCCACTGAGCTGGCTGTTGCCCTTAGCAGTCACATACATACATATATATAAGTTAACACCAAAGATGTTAGTAACCCCACAGCCAACTTCCGGCACGTGTCTTAAGAATAGTTAACATTCAAATTCCCGGAATTAATTGCAATATTGGTTGTGCCAATTTTTATGCAACGGAAATCAATAATATTGCATTATTGCAGAAATATTAACTTTCCAAAGAATAGCTTGCGCAAAGCGCAAACGGAAACAATATTGCTGTTGCAGCAGTCTGCTCAGTACAATAAACTGGTGATGCAAATAATTAAGTGCATAGCCCTAGCTTTAATATAAATATAAGTACTTGTAAAATACATGGTGGGGCAGTTGTTGATTAAAACTCAATAAACGCGGAATCGCTGTCCGCCTAAAACTAAAATTGTATTTTTTTTCGCTCTCACGAAAGTGATAGCGTAACTGGCGCCCGAGCTAAATACAAAACGTAAAGTTTTGTATAATATACCGCGTAAAGCGCGAAATCAAAAAAATTTTTTGTAACGCGTAAAGCATACAACGTCGTATACCTAAAAGTACCGGTAGTGCGCGAGTGGCAAAATCTGTGGCAAAAGCAAGTGAAATACAGTAAAAACGTTAATTTTGTGCTGTGACCTTTAAGTGATAAGCTAGTGACAGTGTGCTAGTGCCACCCTGCAGCAAATTACCCAAAACTGAAGAAACAAAAAACCGCAGTTGTGAAGGCCCCTTAGTAGCTTCGGCAAAAAGGTGGTATTATGTACCAGCCTACACTGTAGAAGAAAAAAAAAATTAAAACTGATAGTTAAAATAACGAAGATAACTAATTAAATTTATCGTCACCATAAAAAAAAAAGCCTGAAAAGCGACAAGCAAAGTAACAATATAAACAATCAAAATACATTCTAAAACAAACCATTTAAAGCTAAAAAAGGCTTCAAAATCAAACTCCTAAGGGAAACAGTGAGAAAAAATTAGTACAATAAAAAGTACTAAAATCACCTATAGCCAACAATTATACTATCCCTAGCGGCTACAACCGTTATATCTATACCAAAAATTGCATCAATCAACATCTCAAGAGGACACCAGCCCTGAGAAGAACATCAGCATCCAGGAAGCAGGATCAATATTAAAGTAAGAAAAATTTTAAAGTAACAAAATTATATTAACAATTTTAAGATGGCAAATCCAGATAATCTTGTCCGCCCCCCAATTCTCCAAAATAATGCAACACCTACCCCTCAGGCGGCGCGAAACGCTCAATTGAGCATTGACGACTTAACGACTCTCATAGGAAACATAGCAACAGACATTTTTAGGCAACAAATACCACAAGTAGTACAGGCAGCTCTTAATCCAAATGCTAGTTTGTCTTTAGCAACTGACCAAACTATAGAAGAAACCCACAGGACAAATTTAATAGACTTAGATAGGATACCCGACGTCGTTAAATGTTTGAAAGAATTTTCCGGTCACGCAGGCGAATTTAATTCATGGAGGAAAAGCGTAGATCGGATCCTAAAAATATACGAACCCCTAAGAGGAACCCCAAAGTATTACGGTATTCTTAGCGTGGTTAGGAATAAAATAGTGGGCAACGCAGACATGGCGCTAGAATCTTATAACACGCCTCTCGACTGGTCTGCTATAACAAAATGTCTTTCTATGCATTACGCCGACAAACGCGACCTGTCCACACTAGAATACCAAATGACCACTCTTATACAGGGACGAAATACAGTCGCAGAATTTTACCAGCTAATTTACAAACATCTGTCCTTAATTTTAGATAAAGTAGGTTGTCTCGAAATGAGTAATGAATCCTTGCGGATGATGACACAATCCTACAGGGACAGAGCATTAGATACCTTCATAAGAGGGTTGAATGGCGACCTCCCAAGGTTGCTAGGAATAAGGGAACCTGTTGACCTGCCCCAGGCCCTTCAACTATGTCTTAAGTTAGACAACCAAAATTTCCGCACGACTCATGCGCATACCTTAAAAAGAACGTACCAAAATAATCAAACCTTTTCAAGAAGGTACCCAATACAAACTCAAAGGCAAGAGTTTTACCCTCAATTGGCACATATGCCACAAATATACCAATTGGACAGGCAACAACAGCCTGCACAAATCCCAAATATAAACGCTCCCCCCAGGCCACCTAGACCTCAACCAAGGCCAGAGCCTATGGAAGTTGACCAGAGTATACACTCGCGTAGAATTAATTATATGAATAGGTCACATCGGAACCAACCCCAAGGCAAGAGACCGCCATCGGTCACTAATTATCAGCCAAACAAAAATCAGAGGACTTTCCACATAGATACAACGGCGGTCGAGCAAAGCGATGATGGAAGTGTTCAATACGGGGAACCAAGTGACATCCATTTTTTAGCATGATTAGCTCTTCGCTCCCTTATTTTGAAGTGAAGACGGAGAGCGGTAACATTCTGAAGTTTTTAGTCGATACAGGGTCTTCTAAAAATTATGTTAAGCCTGAATTAGTAAAGAAACGCATAGAAAACGAGAGTCCCTTTTATGCTAGATCTATTATTGGTGATATAAAAATCAGCGAGCATACATACGTGAAACTTTTCAAAATCGAGGATAAAATAAGATTTTACCTAATGCCTTCATTGAAAACATTTGATGGTATTTTAGGGAACGATACGCTTAGAGCACTAAAAGCAATAATACACACCGACAAAAATTATATGGTATTAAGAAACGGTTTTACTGTTAGCCTTAAACAGCTTCCTTCGCAAAGTGTCAACGTTATTAACATAAAAGAAGAAAATTTGTCTCCTAAACAGAGAGATGTTATGAGAAAAATCGTGAATACACATCCCAAGCTCTTCTCCGAGCCCGACGAGAAACTTACTTATACGACTAAAGTCGTTGGACAAATCCGGACTATCAATGACTCTCCTGTTTACACGAGATTCTATCCCTATCCAGCATCATTAAAAAGTGAGGTAGAATCGCAAGTAGAAAAACTTTTAAAGGATGGTATTATAAGACCCTCTAGGTCACCGTACAACTCCCCTGTGTGGATTGTACCTAAGAAAGCAGATTCAGCGGGAAACAAACAGTACCGCATGGTCATAGATTTTAGGAAACTAAATGCTGTCACAACCGCGGACAGATACCCAATACCCGAGATATCAGAAGTTATATCTCAACTGGGAAACAGCAATTTCTTTACTGTTCTCGACTTAAAAAGTGGTTTTCACCAGATTCCACTAAAAAAATCTGATATAGAGAAAACTGCATTCTCTATTAACAATGGCAAATATGAGTTTACAAGGTTACCATTTGGCTTAAAAAACGCCCCATCTATCTTCCAACGAGCGCTGGATGATATACTCCGAGAACACATTGGAAAATGTTGTTATGTCTATATTGACGACATCATCATTTTTAGTAAAACCCAAGAAGAACACTTTAATCACATAAAAATAATATTTAAAACCTTGGAAGAAGCCAACATGAAGGTCCAGTTGGACAAGTGTAATTTTTTAAAAAAGAAGCAGAATTTCTTGGCTACGTTATCACCCCGGATGGAGTAAAAACCAATCCTGCAAAAGTTGTGGCAATTGACAAATTCCCACAGCCCACAACTTTGAAAGATCTTCGTAGTTTCCTCGGTATGTCAGGATACTACCGAAAGTTTATCAAGGATTATGCGAAGTTAGCGAAACCCCTAACAACTCTTTTAAGAGGGGAAGAGGGTAGAATTTCAAAAAACAAATCCTCGCAAGTAAAAATAAATTTGAGCAAAGAAGCGATACAAGCCTTTAATAATATCAAGCGCTCACTTACCTCAAAGGATGTTGTACTCGCATACCCCGATTACAATAAAAAATTCGAGCTAGTAACAGATGCTTCCAATTTCGCTATTGGAGCTGTTCTATCCCAAGATTCGAAGCCCCTGGCATTTATCTCAAGGACATTAAATAAAGCCGAAGAGCACTATGCAGCCAACGAAAAGGAAATGCTAGCTATAATTTGGGCTTTAAATTCATTCAGAAACTATTTGTATGGATCTGCCAAGGTCCAAATCTTTACTGATCACCAGCCGCTAACATATGCGCTGAGCAACAAAAATAATAATTCAAAAATGAAGAGGTGGAAAGCCACTTTGGAGGAATACTCATATGAACTTTTTTACAAACCGGGCAAACAAAACGTAGTGGCGGACGCATTATCGCGGATTCCACCAAATGAGGTGCACATTAACACTTTGTCTATAGCAACAAATTCGGATGATAGCTCATTCCATAATCTAATATATAGTATCGAAGCCCCTATTAACGCTTTCAAAAATCAAATCTTCCTAAAGAGATGCGAAACCTCTACTTACCAATTTAAAATAGTATTCCCAACGTATCATCGCCATATAATAACGGAACCAGAATATTCTCAAGCAAATCTGATTTCAATCCTAAAAAGATACCTCAACCCTTCGGTAATAAATTGTATTAAAACAGAAGAATCCATAATGGGGAAAATACAAGAACTATACCCCTTGCACTTTAGTAAGTATCGCATTAGATTCACTCAAGCAGAAGTCGAAGATGTAACTAGTGAACAAGAACAGGAGGAACTCATAATTAGAACACATAACAGAGCTCATAGAAACAGCAAAGAGAATAGGACACAGATTTTGGAAAAATACTACTTTCCCGGAATGGCAAATAAAATCAAGAAAATTATTAAAATATGCGCCACTTGTAAAGAGAACAAATACGAACGACACCCACCCAAACCCCAACTACAAAATACGCCCATCCCAAAATTTCCAGGACAAATAGTCCACATAGACATATTCTTGGTCGGTAAAGAACTAATTTTAACTGCTGTAGACAAATTTTCGAAATATGCAGTAGCAAAACCCATTCGGTCTAGAGCAGCAGAAGATATCAGACAACCAATGAGGGATATTCTTTTCACTTTAGTACCGGAAACAATAGTGATGGACAACGAAAAATCCTTTAACTCAGAGACACTAAATTTTATGATTGAAAATGAGTTTGGTATTGAAATACATCGAACACCCCCATATACGAGTTGTTCAAATGGACAAGTAGAGCGGTTTCACTCAACCCTTCAAGAAATAATGCGTTGCCTTCAGGTCGAAAAAACGCATCGAACATTTTATGAACTTTTAGAAAAATCGGTAAAAGAATATAATAATTCTATACACTCTACCACTGGAAGGAAACCGATAGAAATTTTTTCGGAAGACGCGTTAGTAGCGATCCCAAACTGCTAGATATTGATAGGCAAGAAATAATTAAAAAACTAAAAGACAAGCAAACCGCCGACCTTTCTTTCCATAATAAAAACAGATTGATACCGAAACAATATTCGGAAGGCGATGAGATTTTCGTAAAGATAAATCGTAGATTAGGAAATAAATTATCAGCTAGATACAAGAAAGAAATCGTAGTACAAAATTATAACACTACAGTCAAAACAAAGTCAGGGAGAATAATTCATAAAAATAATATTAGGTTATCATAAGAGCTTAATTTTTCTTTTCCTACTCTAGGAAAATGATCACAGCAATAAGACTTTTGGTCATAATAATGACGATTCTCACCACCGTAGCACAACAAATCGACATACAAGACTTGACAAATAATAACGGATATATCCCCATCAAGACGGAGGAAATAAAAGTAATCGATCACTATAGCAAAATTCTTCATATTGTTAATATAACTGCGTACGAGGACACAGTGACACTAATCCTACACAACATACAAGGACTAGCCGCCAATAGAATAGAAAGCAAGCACTTACTGGACACAGTCAATAAGAATTTTTTATTATTAGAAAAGAAGATCGAGAATCTTAACCCACACTTTAGACATAAAAGAGGCTTAATAAATGTATTAGGAAAAGGACTTAAAGTAGTAGCAGGTACTATGGACAGTGACGACGAAACCAAAATAAAAAACTCCTTAGAATACCTCTCAAACAACGGAAAAATCTTGACGGATAGAATCCATAATCTGACATTCGTAAATAATTTACTATCATCCCAAATACAAAACATTACTAATCACATAAATAACAAACAGATTGTAATAAGTGACTATTTGAACAAATTCAAGAACTTTATCCAAAACAAAATAATGACAATAGAAGACGATATTGAATTTATGCAACAAATTTACCAAGTTAACAATGACATTTCCCTTTTACGTGACCACATTGACGACATTGGTCAAATAATATTTTCAAGCAAACTCGGAATAATTCCCACCGATATTTTAACAGAGACGGAACTCAACTTGATTAATGACTTTGACAGCTACTCTAACATCAAAGTTTCCGTCGCCGTACAAGAACAGAATATTATCATAATCCTTAAAATTCCTAACTATTCACGAGATATCCTATCCAAAATCCTGTTCGAGCCTATCCCTAATGCCAAAAATAAAACAATCATATTGAAAAATTATGAAATACTAGTGGATAATATGAACAATATTTTTAATGTAAATGTAAAGGAAAATCTGAAACAAAATTTGAAAAAAATTGTAGATGATTGTTTAAAGAATATACTAAACTTCGAAGAAGCATACTGCGATATGCAAATCTTTGAAGAAACCGTTGTAAACGAAATTTTACCTGGTATACTAATATTTAAGAATTTCTATTCTGAAATTGTACACAATTGTAATAAAACGAAAATAAAAATTAAAGGAAATTTTCTTATTAATTTTGAGAACTGTGAAATTAAAGTAATGAATAAAACCTTTTCTAATGTAAAAATGAAAGCATTCGATCAATTTATTTTGCCAAATATGATAACAAAAATTAAATACGAAAATACATCTTTTCCAAATCTAAAGTTGAAATCTTTGTACTTAAAACAATTAAATCAAGATGATCACATTAAACTCTTAGTGAATGAAAACTATAAAACGCATATAATTAGTCTAAGCACTGATGTCGCACTAGTATTTATTATAGTACTAGTGGTATTCATTTTGGTATTCATAATTAAGCACAAGCACAAGTTATATGTATCACCAGTATCGCAAGGAAAAACCGAAGACGTTTCAAATTTAAAAAACGGTCCATTTTTACAAGTCGCAATATCTTAGAATATTTTACAAAAACGCCGATTGGGGACAATCGATTTAAGAGGGGAAGAGTTAACACCAAAGATGTTAGTAACCCCACAGCCAACTTCCGGCACGTGTCTTAAGAATAGTTAACATTCAAATTCCCGGAATTAATTGCAATATTGGTTGTGCCAATTTTTATGCAACGGAAATCAATAATATTGCATTATTGCAGAAATATTAACTTTCCAAAGAATAGCTTGCGCAAAGCGCAAACGGAAACAATATTGCTGTTGCAGCAGTCTGCTCAGTACAATAAACTGGTGATGCAAATAATTAAGTGCATAGCCCTAGCTTTAATATAAATATAAGTACTTGTAAAATACATGGTGGGGCAGTTGTTGATTAAAACTCAATAAACGCGGAATCGCTGTCCGCCTAAAACTAAAATTGTATTTTTTTTCGCTCTCACGAAAGTGATAGCGTAACTTATATACATAAGTATGTATTTGTATATGCATAAGGTTGCCTGTCGCAATTATGCTGCTGTGTGTCGTCTCACAGCAGACGCTTTTATCGCTCATGTTTTATTGAATATTCATAAATGTGAATGGAGCATCGAACTGCTCGCTTCAAACCAGACAACAAATGAATATGAAAGCGAAACATGCCACACATACAAACATACAAGTATATAAGTACGTATATGGCACTTTGGCAATTGTGGCTGCTGTGGAAATCAATACTTTTGATGCAACAGCTGATGCCTGAGCGCAGAGCAAGTTAAATTTAAATTTTGTGGTTGGATATTTTGCATTTTAAAGGAGGCTGTAAGTTGGCGGGGTGACAGAGGTTGGAAGTAGATTTGGAGCGAATGCAGCTGAGTTCAAACCTTTTGTTGTTAAAGCTGTTCAATCAGTGAGTCAAATTTAGAGGTTTATTAAATATTTTGCAGAAATTTCCGTAAAATATTCAGTGGTTTGCAATTCACTATTGCAAAAGTGCAAATATATGACTTCCAAACAATTCGATCCGTTGTCCTTTAAGGACAGTGGTGAAATTTTTTCATAGAATTATACTCCCAACATACAAAACCCTAATTGGATGTTCTTTTTGCCAGCGACTTAATTCTTTCTTGACCGCTGCATGGTAAAGTTCATATTGCTTAATGAAAATAAAAATCGTTTGGATTGCCATTGAGTAACAAATAATTAAGTTTTTTGGATCAGTCCTATGGCTATGTTTTGCAGTATTCGTAGCTTTAGATAACTTTGGTTTAACCTCCCTTCATATTTGTCATAGCTACGTCATCATCAGACTCCTTTGGATGTCGGCTCATAGCGGAATCGCTGGAAACTTGCAAAGCCTTTGAGCTAGCAAGAGAGTGCACCTGTGACCCGTTAAAATCGGAGTAGGATCTCTGGTTTTAAATTCCATTCCAGCACTGGATCTATGGACCTCGCATACGTTTAGCTGGCGTTGGTCGAGGACCAGCTTTTGTGCGACTGTTAGCGTCTTCTGGCCTAGAGTTGAACGTAGCAAAGTGCCATCATCGTAGCAGTGCTTACTGGACGTTGTCCAATAGGCACTCTTGTTTTAAAGATAAATATCTAGACGGGTGCAAGTTGTCAAAGTTGTATAGAAGAAGGTATGGTGAAATTCCGGGCACTGCTCCTCCTTCGCTGTACATTCGGCAAATCAGGAGCATCACGGCGCTTCAAAAAATTTTTGATCAGCTAAAAGCGCTTTGTTGATTTATGAGGGTCTTTACGATTAATTTTATCGGATTTCTAGGCACCACAACGGTCTAGCGCTATAAGCTGTCCAAGTGAAATGCCAATTAGAATCAAACTAAGCTAACCTATTCGTCATAGCTTTATATTACTTATGTAAACTAAATAATTTTTGAAATTCCCTTTTTATTCATCACATAATCAGGTTTTTAGGTTTAAATGTTTTTTTTTTAAGTTCCTTTCTGTTTCGAGAACTTAAGTCGAGAACTTGAAGGTCTGTACTATCGAGTTTATTTCCTAAAATTTATTTTTTTTTTTATAAAATTTAAGTCGAGAACTACAAAAATTTGTAACTTTAGATAATTTCTGGAGCTTCTTATTGGAATATTGAGTCACCTGACAGCGGTTAAGGGGGTATTCTACTCTGGAATTTTGAAAAATTCGATTTTTTTCCATATATTTGAAGTTTAAACTTTCAAAAATATGACCTTGGCAGAATTATTTAAAATTCGACTTGTTTTCGGAGATACAGCCGATTTTGTGAGGTGTCGTCCGTGTTCACTAGAATTGTCTCCTAAACTTTAAACGCGTTTTTCTCGAAACTACTTTTTTCCACACGGTACCAGCATTATCTCAAGTTCTGTACAACCGATTTACTTGAAATTTTGTGTGAATCTTCTTTATATAATCCTTTATCGTTCCTACCAGCGTTGTATCAAAATTTTTGTATTTAATATTTTAAAAAAATTCAGGAATTTCAAAAAAAAGCGTAAAAAATGATTTTTATTTTCATGCAGTCGCCATTTCTCACAAAAAAAAAAATTTTCGTATTCCCTGAGGTAGGGACTATAACAGCATTCTTACTGATTAAGAATTTCTTTTGATTTTTTTTTTCAGACCACCAGGAGAGTCAGGATCAATATCACCAGGATGCGCCATTTTTTGTTACACCTGTCGCTCTAATTATTTTAATTTTTAATATTTTTTTGTAAATATTTTTTCTGTATTTTTAAGATATCAATGAAGGCACCATAAAAAATGTATAGTACAAATATTTTTGGTTTTTTTTTAAATAAAATTCAAAAAAACTGCCCAAAATTTGATTTCTAGACTAGAATACCCCCTTAAGATAAGGAAGGACTACATAAAAAATTATAGGTTACAGACGTCCAAATCTACGAGAAAGCTAGTATTAATTAACTAGGCGACCATACTCGTATTGGGACGGTAGAATATTCTTGTAAAAAGGCATGAATTTCTTCCGGTGAATTTTCGGAATCCGATCACATTTTACTAACTAAAGATGCGGTAGCGCTAGTATAGTAACCCAAAACATTTCTCTATGGCCTTTGGCATTTTTTATATTTGTATGTGGGGAATTTGTGCAAGGGCATTTTCCAACCTCGTACTATTCGCAACACAATCACCCATCTTGAGACCCATCATCATTAGTTGATAATATTCGACCGAATATCGCGCCATGATAACCGACTATTTGATGCTTGAAATTGAAGCGGCGACGGTTGGACCATCTGAGACGAAGCAATGTTAAATATTCCCAATTAAATTTGAAGTTTTTGTGTTTTTTCTTTAAAAATTAGGGAACCTCGAAATGGATAACTCTTTATTTAGTATTGTATTTTTTTACACACAAATTTCTATATTGCATAAATCTGTTCAGCAGTTGTCAGCGCCTAAATATTATTACATATGTTGTTAGTGCTCCTGCTAGTATTTATTTTAGCCTAATATTCTCGTTTCTTCCTTATTTATGAAATTATGAAATTTCTTTTTGAGCAAGTGAATAAACCTCAGCAAGTGAATATGCAAGCTTTATAAGTAGTTAAAAACTTTCGTAGAAATATTTACTTAAGACTTCCACATGCCTTCCCCTCGATACTCTACTCAGTAGTTCACAAAGGACTTCTGCTAATACCATAATTATTTACAACTTTATAAAATAGAGATAACAATCAACCCATTAAGTCACGTATTGTCGCAAATATTTACATACACAAATGACACTTCCGTTTCCTAGCAAACCTGTATAATATGAACACTAACTTCCGCTTGCACATAAACGTAAGCCAATGTGTACTTGCGTTGCAGCCAAAACTTTTCGCACATTTTGTAAAATACTTTAAAGTGAAATTGCTTTAGTTTGTTGTAGTTAGAACAAACTACTCATGTGTTGTGTTGTTGCACATTTGTTAAGAGCTTCCGCAAAGTGACGGGAATTTTGGCAATATACGTGCATAAAACACTTGACAGCGATGTGGCAAAACAAAGCAGATAATAAAGTTAAAGGGTACAGCTGCAGCATTAAACCTTAGAAGCATAAGAGGAAAATAATCTTAGTAAGACTAACGTCTAGGAAAGACAAGCTGAAAGTCTGCGGTGTTTTGATTGCGCCTAACAATACCCTGGCTTGTTTTGCCATGGAAGTTAAAGAGAAATTCCTGCAAAAGTTTCGGTTTGTGTTTTTAAATCTATATATGGCAGTTTTAATATGCAGTGAAATAGTAACAAAATTAATCGAAGCTGAAGCCATTGATAGCCACAGGCGTTGAAGAACTCGCATGCTTTTCATTACTTCGATCAAAGATTCTTAAAGTTACCCATTTTCTCGTGACGACACTCAATTAAAATCAAAAGCTTTCTTCTTTCAGAAAAACTTACTGAAAGATTTTAAAAATCTATCCTTTGTAAGAATGAATTGACTAAGCACTTCTGAAAAGACAAGCTTTTTTTTAACAAAGCTTTCTGAGGCATTTTTAAAAGCATAATCTTTCAGTTTTTTAAGAAGCTAAGCAAAGCCTAAGTTTTCATCCAAAAACTTCGACTCTGAACATAAAAAAATTGAAAAAGTGTTCTTAAAACCACAAATTATCAACTTTTAGAAAAGCTTTCTGAGATATTTTAAAGTTATCCCATTCACTACTTTAACGACAACGCTCAATTAATATCAAAAGTTTTCGTCTTTTAGAAGAGTTTTCTAAAATATTGTGTGTATTGACGAAGCTTTTTCGAAAGCATTATCTTTTATTCTTTTCTAAAATATCTCCAAAAATAAGCTAATGAATGAATAATGTTACGAGGTTTTTTTTTAAAGTATAAGCTTTCATTTTGTAGAAAAGTGAATATGAAGATCTCAAAACTTTATCCTTTCATCTCTTAGAAAGACATTCCAAAACAATTAAAATATCTACAGGTTTTTATATAAACCGAAGGAGAACTTTAAGGGGGTATTCTACTCTAGAAATCAAATTTTGGGCAGTTTTTTGAATTTTATTTAAAAAAGAACCAAAAATATTTTTAGTATCCATTTTTATGGTGTTTTATTGATATCTTAAGAATACAGAAAAAAATTACAAAAAAATATTAAAAATTAAAATAATTAGAGGGGGGAGAGACAGGTGTAAAAAAAAAATGGCGCATCCTGGTGACACTGATCCTGACTCTTCTGGTGGTCTGACAAAAAAATCAAAAGAAATTCCTAATCAGTAAGGATGCTGTTATAGTCCCTACCTCAGGGAACACAAAAAAAAAAATTTTTACAAAATGGCCTGAAAATAAAAATAATTTTTTACGCTTTTTTTTTGAAATTCCTGATTTTTTTTTTAAATATTAAAAAAAAAAATTTTGACACAATGCTGGTAGGAACGATAAAGGATTACATAAAGAAGGTTCACACAAAATTTCAAATAAATCGGTTTTATAGAACTTGAGATAATGGCGGTACCGTGTGGAAAAAAGTAGTAACCCGCTTAAAGTTTAGGAGACAATTCTAGTGAACACGGACGCCACCTCACAAAATCGGCTGTATCTACGAAAATAAGTCGAATTTTGAAAAATCCTTCCAGGGTCATATTTTTGAAAGTCTAAACTTTAAATATATGAAAAAAAAAATCAAATTTTCAAAACTTTAGCGTAACTCCTAGCAAAGCTTTCCAATTGGATTATCTCTCCAGATAGTAAACCATATGTGGGTTCCGCTGTTAAGTCGCTCTTTTTTATCATCAAAGCAAAATATGTACACATGCTAATGATTCTTTCCCTTGTGACCAAATTTTTACAAGGATCATGAAATACACTTATGCATAGTAAAGAGTAAGTTTCGAATGAAATCTTATCTATTTTTGTTAGTGGCACTTCATCGAAACTCACCCTACACTGTAAGGAGTAATGAATACTGTGATTACTTTGAGATAAGATGCCATCTAAAAATGTCATAGCATGAAAGTGAAGTTACCACATAAGTACGAGCTTATAGTATACTAATGGTGAAGGTAAATGTTGGAGGTGTGGCTTAGTGGTGTTAACATTTCATTTTAATTTGGACAAAATTGCTTGCAACATTTTGAAATTCGGTTTCCAGAGTGTGAGACTTATTGAATGACAGTGTTGGTAAGGCGGGGAGGGCGTAATATAGAGTTGCAATTACAAAGCTGTAGAACCTTAGACTGTTAAGTATAAAGAAATACACGAAATATTTTATAATACACCAATATAAAAAATTTATTATTGAAAATTTAGATGCAGGACGAGAAGCAGAATATTTGTTAAAAATTGTCGGGATCCCGAAATGTTAAATTCAAAATTGAAAAGTTAATGCTTGCAAATTAAAAAAAAAAAAAATACGAAAATTTCGGGTCCGGGAAATTAAATTAATTTGCTTAATAGCAATAAAAAATTTGATAAAAAGAAAAGTTAATACTTGCAAATTTTTTAAATAATTATAAAATTTTCGGGATCCCGAAAATTTGTATTTAGAATATGTTCAAGCAAGAACTAATATATAAAAACCGTAGCACATCATTTTTTAGGTATGACTATAAAAGTACGGGATCCCGAAAATTTCTATTTAGAATTTGTCCATTTCTAAACAGGAACTAATAGTATAATGTGTAAAAACTTTTGTACGTCATTTTTTAGATATGATTATACAAAGTTCGGGATCCCGAAAAAGTAAATTAAAATTATTTTAGCAATATAAAAAATTGCTAAAATGGTAAAATCAAAAGTTAACGCTGCAAAATTAAAAATTATTATAAAATTTCGGGATCCCGACAAATTTAATATGAAAATTCCATATAAATGTAAAACTAAAGGGTAATGCTTTCAAAATCTTAAAATAATTATAAAAATTTCGGGATGTAAAAATTTGACAAACTGATACGTTTATCATGGAAAATTTTACAATAATTATAACAATTTCGGGATCTCGAATATTTATATTTAAAATTTGTGCATCAGCAAACGATGACTAATATTTGAGATATTCGAAAATGTCTTTAAACTATTTTATAAAAAATTTTTATAGTCAGAAACCCAAAAAATGGGATCTATTGCACTATTAGCTCAGTTTGAACGGATTAGTTCCAAGATATCATATATGAGCATATTGTACGTATGCATGTGTATATAGATATGTTGTGTGCTTCATACTCATTATTATCCTCTTTCGCGCTGGCACTTATTATTCTTGATTGCCTTGGCTGCTCTCCCATATGCTCTTGGAAATTTGTGTACAGCTAAGTGTATTTGTATTTAGTCACTGAAGCGTAAATGAGTGAATTCATTATGTTTCGCTCAAACCGTTACACACACAATACATCTGTACGACATTTCCATTAACTGCCTGCCGTCTCTCATACTGCCTGTGCGGCACGCTGTTTGTGGGCCTTTCGTATGGACGCCTTTTATGCTCGACTTACTCATATTGCAACAATACAATTTGAAACTGAATTTCGCTATTTGCATATCAAATTACGTTCTAAATTGATTTGTCAAATACGGTATCCTACCAGCTGTGCGCAAATTAGTCATTTTACGAGAGAGAGTGAGTAGTTGAAGCGGCGGAAGTAGCTACCGAGAGGTTGCGGAGGCATCTAGTGCTGGCAACTACTGAGCTGGATAAGTGAGTTGCAATTCATTTGAGGCTACAAACATACAAAGACTTCATTCTAGTAGTCTCCTCTATACCCAACAGAGCTACATGCTTTCCTACCTTGCTTTGTATGGTCATCTCTGCACTGTCCAATTGTGTGCGTTGATTTTGATAAATGTTTTAGCTACGAAACGTGATGCCTTGTTTTAGGAAATTACCACATGTCGCCGCCAATATTAATGATGCTGTTCGTGAACGCACGAATTAATTTTCGGTAGAAGTCATTAGGAAGGGTTATATTCTCCTACTTTTGCGTGATCATCATTTTGAGGTTATGTTCTAATCACTCTCGTCATGTCTTTGTCTACGTTTTAGTTGACATTGATGAGATAACTGACTAATTTCCGCTCGAATTTTACATTTTCAGTTGATAAATTGCTTTGGAATCTTTTGGGGACCAATTAATTTGTTGATATTGACAGAATTTTCCTTCCAACAAGTGCTGAGCTTGTAAAAAGGTAAAGCGTAGAGCTTTCAATTTAAAAAGATTTTAGTTAAAGTTGAACACATCTAGCTTTAAAGATGGTATGTAATAAAAAATAGATGAAAATTCCATACAGCCTTATTGAAAATGCCGAATATCTCGAGAAGTATTAATGATAGCTCTTTTGACCTCGGATCTTTTTTGTAGCAAATAAAATTTCCTACAAGTTTGTCATGTACATTTTTAAACCGTGAAGAGTTGTACTAACTGATTAGTGTCATATACAGGGTAGAAAAGAACAAAAGAAAACAATGTTTTTTGTTCATTTCAAAAATAATTTATTTTGGTCCAAGGGGATTTGTTTCAGCTAATATTTAAAAATTAGATCGCGTAAATGGGCACCTTTAGCTTTGACAGCTAAATGCACTCTTTTTTCGACATTTTCCATGACTTTGGCCAATGTTTCGGATGATATGGCGGCTGTTTCACGTCGAATGTTGGCTTTCAGTTGAGCTAAGGTCTTTGGCTTATTAGCGTATACCTTGGATTTCAAATAACCCCACAAATAAAAGTCTGGTGGCGTCAAATCTGGTGATCTCGGTGGCCAGTCAACATCACCATTTTTCGATATCAATCGCCCGGGGAAAAATGGTCGCAATAAATTGATTGTTGGTCGAGCTGTATGGCATGTAGCCCCGTCCTGTTGAAACCAGAAGTTATCCATGTCATTTTCGCGAATAATGGGTATCACAAAATCCGTTATCATGGCTCGATAACGCTCACCATTGACTGTTGTCGTGGCTCCATCATCGTCTTCGAAAAAATACGGTCCGATGATCATATTCGCGCAAACACCGCACCAAACTGTTACTTTTTGGTCGTAAAGAGGCTGTTCTTCAATTAATTGAGGATTTTCGGTGGCATAAAATCGGCAATTTTGCTTGTTTACGCCTCCATTCAACGAGAAATGTGCCTCGTCTGACATGATGAGTTTTCGCCAAAAGTCAAGTTCGTTTTCAGCCATTTCGATGGCCCATTTGCTAAAATTAAGGCGTCGCGGATAATCAGCTGGGTTTAGTTTTTGTGCCATTTGAATTTTATATGGAAACATCTTCAAATCTTTATGAATTATGCGTCGGAGAGTGGTGCGAGAGATGTCTAATTCCTGAGAGCGGCGATAACTCGATGTCGATGGAGTCTCCTCAATACTGGCTCGTACAGCTTCGATATTTTCATCAGAACGTCTTGTGCGTTGTCTGGATGCATGACTGGCATTACTGAGATTACCGGTGTTCACAAATTTTGCGTATAAAGACTTAATTGTGTTCTTAACTGGAGCACTTTTCACTTTATTTTTTTTGCGAAACGCACGTTGAGTTAACACAATTGAAAAGTTATTTTGAATATAAAGCTGAACAATTTCAGCGCATTCTTTTGGAGTGTACTGTTCCATGGTATAAATTGTCTTCGAATGACGCTTCTAACGCGGTATGACATTAGCCGATTTGTCAGCGCTGTTAAAAGTTACAGCGTTGCCAGATGGGTCAACTTTAAATGGCCTACCCTGTAGTTAATCGCGAATAAGTAGAAGAAAAACACTCTCAATAGACTTCAAGGAAAAGGTTGCAAGACGACTTAATTACACAATATTAATGCCGTTGGCCCAGTTCTCGAAAGAAGGACGAGACTTTCACTAAGAACAACATTCTTCGAGATAATTATGAACGATCTCATATATACTAAGTACTCGAAAGAAGGACGAGACTTTCACTAAGAACAACATTCTTCGAGATAATTATGAACGATCTCATATATACTAATGATTTTACGAAGCACTTCTGATAATTTATAGCTTTTTATTTAGACAACCTGAGGAAAACATTTAAATAACCAGTGATTAAAGCATTTATTGAAAGTTTAATGTAAGCACTTGGTAGAGGTATATTTAATGAATAATCGAGTTAACTTTAACTAATTTATACTATACCGCTATTTATTTGCTAAAAGCTTTCAAAGCTCAGCACAGAAGGTGGAAGCTCCAAGTTATAAAAAGAAAGCTTTAAATGAAATGGATGCTTTAAAAGCTTTTAGTTAAGTTAAAATTTATCTTTTGAGTGTTTTTTTTAACTAAATGAAAGCTTTTAAGTAAGTTAAATCTTCAGTAAAGTGAAAGCCTTAATAAAGTAAAAGCTTTGAGTAAAATAAAATATTGAGTATGCTTTTTTAAAAGGAAAACTTGGAAATTTTCATAAAATGAAAGCTTTTAGGTAAGTTAAATCTATAATAAATTTAAAGCTTCTAATTAAGTGAAAGCTTTTAGCGAAGTGAAAGATTTAGTAGACTAAAAGCTTAGAGTGAAATTAAATATTTAGAATGCTTTTAGAAAAAGAAAACTTGAAGTGAAATGGAAGCTTTAATAAATTGAAAGCTTTTAGTTAATTCAAACTTTTAGTTAAGTTAAAGCTTTTGATTAAATGAAAGCTTTTACTAAGTTAAATCTGTAATTAATTGAAAGCTTTTAGTCAAATAAAAACTTATAGTTAAGTGAAGGCTTTAATATAGTAAAAACTGGAGTGAAATGCGAATGCTTTTATAAAAAGAAAACTTGAAAATTTCAACAAAATGAAAGCTTTGATAAAATGAAGTTAAATCTATAATAAATTTAAAGCTTTTAATCAAATGAAAGCTTTTAGCGAAGTGAAAGATTTAGTAGACTAAAAACTTAGAGTGAAATTAAATATTTAGAATGTTTTTATAAAAAGAAAACTTGAAGTGAAATGGAAGCTTTAATAAATTGAAAGCTTTTCGTTAATTAATACTTTTAGTTATTTTAAAGCTTTCGATCAAATGAAAGCTTTTAGGTAAGTTAAATTTATAATAAATTGAAAGCTTTCGGTGAAGTAAAAGCTTTTAGTTAAGTGAAGGCTTTAATGTAGTAAAAACTGGAGTCAAATTAAGTATTGAATTATAAAAAAAACATTTCGAAAACTATATTAATCCATATGTTATACTCGTATGTATCGTTTAGTCCTAAGCATAAGTCTAACGGCATTTCACCAATAATTTTTTTTTTTTGCATAAAAAGACATATACTTACGTAAGTTTATATGATTTTAGTGAAGAGGTATGGAGTAATTTGGTGATATCTCGTTCGAAGGGTGCAAAACGTTGAAAATTTTGATTTCATATAAGTTCATAACAGAACTTTATATTAAAAATGTGTATGAGAATGTTTGCGTTCGAACCTTGCCACACGACTGCTATATATTTTTATTTTTTCTTCCACGGAATGTGGTGCTCGTAAAGGAATGTAAATTGAAATGTGTCCATAGTGTATATGAAATTGGTAATAACAACAAAAAACGATAACACCAACAATAACAATAACCGTTACAGCAACACACTTGCCATTTGTAGAGTAGGAGTAACAAAATTGGCAACAGCAGCAACAATCAATTGAAATACGATGAGTGGTTTGGCAGCGTAAAAGCTATTCACGCACAAATGTGGCAAATAAATTATAAAGCAAACAAAAAAAAAAGAAAAAATCTAAAGAAATAAGAAAATCAAATGAAAAATCTGTGCACTCCGCGAAAAGCATGTCGCATTTGAGTTTGCAAACACACATGTGAGGTTATGTGTACTTATATTTTTGAAAGCTCTGCATTATGCGCCACTTATGCGTGTATATAAAAACTGATGTGTGTGCCACCTTGCTGCGTTTATGTGCGGCACTAGTCAGCGTTGCTGTCGCGCGATAGTGCGCAGTGTGGCATGTAGCAGCATGCGGCAATGCTCCCCGGGGATGCACTTTATGTCGAAAATTACCTCATTGAAAGCTTAGCAAATGCGTTGAAGTAGCGCATGAAAGCGGGCAAAAAGGTATCGAAAGAAAGTGAAAAATATGCGTATAAAGGTAGCGGAAAGGGATATATTCTTGTAAAGACAAATTGCGGTATGCGATGTAGGATACATGTATGTAAGTACATACTATGCATTCGTGTGTACACATGCAATCTAAACATGTTAGTGAAACTGGGGTAAATGAGAAACAGATTTTTGAAGTAAATTTTGAAGTTTTTCTGGTAGATAAAAATTTTCAAAAATAGTTTTTACATAATTTAAATCTTCATAAATTTAATTTTATTTTACTAATGAAATATATAGTAAATTTTTATTATTTTTTATTTCAAATTTTTTACACCTTATGTTTTATTATTAATTTAATTTAAATTTAATTTAAGTTACAATAAAATTGGTAATAAAAATGTAAGTACAAAAGCATTAAAAAAAAAGAAATGTATAAAATATGATTTATATAATTTTATTTTTATATTTTATAAATAGTAGGCTCGCATTAATTTTATTAAATGCAATAAATTTACGAAACGAAAACGAAAGTATTTTTTAATTTTTTTAATTAATTTTTTATTACATATTTAGTATAATTTTATTAAATTTTCTATTTTTGTAATTTTAATAATTAGCTAACTTTTTTAATTATTCAATTACTTTATTTTAAATTTAATAATTATATAATTTTTTTAATTAATTAATTACTTTATTGAAAATAGTTCATAAATTCATAAGCAGTTTTCTTTTGACATCGAAAATTTGTTGTATCAGAAATAATTTTTTTTTGATTTATGGCGCTTTGCTTAAAATTATTACATTTTTTTCGTGTTTAATATTTTTTGCGTATAATTACATAATTTGACCTAACTTCTGTTATTAAATTAAACAAAAATATTACAAAATTTACTTTTTATATACCAAATTTAAATTAAATTAAACTAAAAGTTTTTCATTTATTTTATTTTTACTCTTTTTATGTATTTCTTATAATGAATTTAACTAATTTCAATTTGTTTAATCTAATTTTTCTTTTAAGTGGTAACTGTAATGCCTCCAAACTTATTACAGCTTAATAATATTTGACTTAGTTCATTTTATTTATGATCATAACGTTTCAAATTATTTTTTTTTTTAGTGTTTTTTATAATTTTTTATTATTTTACTTTATTTAATTATTTTGCTTCATTTTATTGATTTTTTTACTTGAGTTTATTTAAATTGTTTTGACTTAAGTTTATTTTCATTAAATTAAATATATATTTTGCTTTATTTTTATTTAATTTTACTTTATCTAATTTAATTTAATTTATTTTTGTTCTATTTTGTTTAATTTTGTTTTTAATTAAGTTAAAATTTTGCTTTGTTTTAAAATAATTTTATTTTTATTTCTATTGAATTCTATTTAATTCATATTAATTTTCATCAAAATAAAGATTTCAATATATTTATTTATAATATTATATTACATCATAATTATTTATAATTTTTTTTTATAATTTTATTTTATTTTTTTCTGCGTTTAATATTATTATTTTACATTTATTTATTTTTTCCTGCCGCTTTAAGTATTCACTTTTCGCTTTATAACATTTACTAGCCATATAACGTGCAATGTACGCCTGAAAGTATGCTAGCATCATTCCAGCATTCCACAGAAATCAACAGCACGGAAAAGTAACCAGATTTCGTGAGTAACGTTATCTGTTTTTTGACTTTCTTTCATGCAAGTGACGCTTTTATTTATTGTCACTGAGTCTGATGCAATCATATACATGTGTATATGTGTGTGTATTTATGTATGAAGACACTAAAACTTTAGTGATGCTAGCGCTGAGTCAGAGTGAACTGCATTTGCTTTATACATATACTAGAGCACACGATGTAGTACTTAGATGCAGACACGTATGTGCTTGTCGCTTAAATTTCACTCGACGCTGCTTTTTAAACAGAGTTTGCTGCCGGTATAGTGGCACAAACACACACACACACACATGTATGTATATTGAGATGGTCGTATATGTGGGCATATTAATATTTCCCATACTATGGTGGCACTCTCATACTATAGTAGACAGTCGCTGACATCCGCATTGTCACAACACTAACCAACTACTATGCAGGCAAGGCAACACTGCTATAACTGCGAGTTTTTCCTTTTATATTTTGTATGTGTTTTTTGTTAACTCTACTATACCTTCGTTAACTTTTTTGTTGTTAGCTAAGCATTTGCAGTTTTACTGTTGCATATTTTTGCATACTGCTGATGATGAAAAACAATTGCATTTTCGTTTTCTTTTTTTGCTTTTCATTTTCAACGCTTTCGGCGCTTTGCTCGTTGTAGTTTTTTATTATTTATTTTTGTTGGCCACCGCCATGTCAATGGCATGTGTACTCCCACTCAAGAACTTGACGAACTGTTGTCACTCAAATTGTTGATGACAACATAAATTTATGGGCGTTTTTTGCGCTCTCATGCGTTTTTGCATGCAAAATTAATTTCACCACAGCAGTGAGGAGAAAAAACATTTCGCTCGCATTTTTTCTATTCATTAATTCGTAGTTTAATTTAAATTATTTTTGTTGGCTTTTTTTCTTATCATGATGTGAAAATTTAATATTCTGCGAAATTTTAATGCCCAAATATATAGATGATAGATGAAAAAAAAAAACTGCACACAAAGTTAGTAGACAAAGACATTGACATATGGTGGGTAAGTGTGATGAAATAGGAAACCAAGTGATTTAAAGAACGTGAAATAAATAGATCATAAACTTTTTAATTATAAAAATTAAAACAATTTGAGAGTTAAAGTGCATATTTCTATTAAAAAATTACATGTATGACCCATAATGGTCAACTAATTTGACATATAGTACTCAAGTGTGGTGAAAAAGTCATTAAGTGCATTTATAAAAGATTTTTAAGATGAAAGTTCAAAACTTCAGAGTTAAATTCAATATTATTAAGAAAAAGTTACATTAATTAATATTAATGTTGCCATGAGCTCACAGCTAATGTTAAAAAGTGGTGAGAAAAACTTTAGGTGAATTTATAAAGATTTTTTACAGTAAATATTAAAGTGTGGGAAGAAAAACTTTCGGTGAATTTATAAATTTTTTTTATTGTAAATATTAAAGTGTGGTGAGAAAAAACTTTTGGTGAATTTATAAAGTTTTTTTATAGTAAATATTAAAGTGTGGTGAGAAAAACTTTTGGTGAATTTATAAAGATTTTTTATTGTTAAAATTAAAGTCTGATAGCTTGATTAAAGAAGAAAAATAGTGTTAACATTAAAGTTGCAAAATCTAGGTTTAAAGTTGAACTGTGAGTCATATGCAAGGCCTTTTTCAACAATATTCACCATAGTTAATTTTATGAATGTACATGCATATTATAAAAAAAAAGAACTTTTGACTCAGGGCTGAAAGAAATTGACAGATAGTACACAAATGTGGTGAAAAAGTCGTTAAGTGGAATTGCAAAGTTTTTTTTTGTGATACAATTTTGAATTTTCGAAGATAAATACATTACTATTAAGAGAAAAATTCAACTAATGAATTTCGATGTTGAAATAAATTCGCAGATAATTTTCAAGTGAGGTGAGAGAAATATATGGTGAGTTCATAAAGGTTTCCAATGACAAAAGTTCTTATTTTTAAACTTGAATTTAATATTAAAAAATAAAAACAAAATTACGTTAATGAACATTAAACTTAAAATATACTGACGGTTAATGTTCAAGTGTGGTGAAAAAAATATTTGATACATTTAAAAAGGTTTTTCAATTCCTTCAAATTTTAAGAGCTCAATTAAATGAGCAGAATAGTATCAGAATTAAAATTCTCAAAGAAAAAAGCAAAAAGCAAAATTGAGCTGTGAGTGATTTGACATTACTTTTCCAACATAATTCACCATAGCTAATTTTTCGCTGCTTGTTTTCTCGAATATATACGTTTCTTGCTATTATTTATGTTTATTAACTCATGATATCCACACTCATCTACGAATACGTCTTACTTTCTACTTTAACCTTTCCTCTGTGTATATTAGCCGCCATTTCGAGAATAAACTTTGCTTTAAATTCGAAACCATTAAGTTCCCCTAAGCAGAGCGGGATTTATGGCATTTAATGCACGCATTTAACCTACAAAACGATTTTCAAAACACCTTTGCACTAAACTTACTTTAACGGTACTATTTAAATTGCAAAGCGCCTAAGAGCATGCTATAAATCTTCAAAGCTCACAAGGTACACGTGAGTCGGCTGAGTTGCACGGCTGGGCATGGTAGCTTCGACGGCTTTTATGATAATCAGCGCTGTTATGACTTTGCCTTTGCTGGCTGCTGAAGTTGTTGTTATTGTTGCTTATTTATTTGCATTTAGAGAAATTGAAAAGAAGCGGAGCCGTGTATTGCAGCTTAGTGTAAGTCACTTTGCAGATGTTAGTAGTGGATTTGGCTGCTTTCTTGTAGAAGTTTAGAGTTCTTTCAGCTTGCTTGAGGGTAAATATTTCAATTTCTGGGAGTAACGTAGCGGAATCTGCGATTTGCAGTGATAGAAACGTGTGTAGCCGGAATGAGAGCTAATGGTTATGTATTTCAGCAACATATCAGAGATTGAGATAGCTCAATTTCTGGCACATTGGTTGCCAGACTCAAAATAATTAAAAGAAAAGAATAATGAAAAATTAAAAGTGTAAACTTTAAGTATATATTATTTATATAATTTAATTTAGAAATTAAAAAGAAATAGAAGTTGCCACTTCAAATTTTTTTATGAAATTCATACGGCATAGCTTAAGAGCAATATTGTAAATTTTTGTTGCTACTTAAAAAATATATAAAAATACTTTGTATAAAAATATTTATTTTTTTTTTAATATACAAATATTTTATTTAATTAAAAGACTATTCTTCCGTAAACTGTTTAATATCCGTAAGCATATTATACAATAGAGTTACCACCAATCGCAATATAAAAATCAGACGCTAAACAAGGTCGGTCAAGCTTTTAAAAGAAGTTTTTAGAAAAGTATTTGGCGAGATTTTATATAAAACAAAGTTTATAACAGTGTTGGAACAGTTAGGAAATCTTTCTTATTTGACGAGATATCTTCCCGAAATTTGTCACGATTTATTGCTTAAGCAATAGGTACAACCTTTGGAAAAAATTGTTCAGATCGGATCACTGTAACAGAATATATAGTAGCTGCCATACAAACTGAACGATCCAAATTCATTTTTTGCATGGATTTTTTTTTATTTTAGAAGATATGTATATCTACCAAATTTCGCAAGAATTGCTTCTTAAGATAACGGTGCAATCTCCGAAGATATTGTTCAGATCGAATCACTATAGCACAAAGCTGCCATACAAACTGAAGGATCAAAATTAATCTTCAGAGCAACTGAAGTTAAAGTTATTTATTTTTTCATTGAATTTTAATATTCTTAGTTACATACAATCTGAAGCACCCGTATTTACCTCAACAGCCACTGCAGACGATTTATTGCCCTCCGCCTAAAGAAAACAACAACAACTTTCAGTTTTTGTATTTACACAGATTCATTGGCAGTATCATTTGCCGTGTTTATTTAAAAATACAACCTGCAAATGTTTGTGTCTATGTCTCCATTTACGTGTGTATGTGTGTGTGTTATTTGCTCGTTTTTAATATATTTGCATTGCGCAATTACCCAAAAGCTATGTCAAATAGACAACTAAATACTATGGGGTAAACTGGAAGTTCATTTCAAAGAGCCTTTGTATGTATGTGTGTGTGCATTTGTTTGTGGAAAAACAGACAATTATTAAGCGAAGACGGCATGTAAGCAAAAGGGGCGCTTTGAAATGAAAACCATAAATTTGTTTACTTAAATAAATATGAGAATGCGACGCTGACAATTTTCAAGGTAGCAGCTGAGTTCGATGCGGAATTGAAATACACACAAAGCAAAAGAGAGATTACAAAGGATATAAATACATATGTGTGTATATGTATTTATATATTTACGACTATGTATATGTATGCGTGAATTCATATCCCTTTGGGCATTGCAATAAAAAGCGAAGAAGATGAAAATCATTGCTAGAAAATAGAAAATCGATTTGCTCAAGTGCTTCCAAACCGAGAAAATTGAAGAAAAAACGCTGCCAAATCAATGCAAACAAAAATAATGAATTATTAATAAACCTGCTGAGCAACTATACATATCTATGAGGGAAATCCTTTTTGCCGTTTTCTTGCAAAGTACAAACAAATCAACGAAGCATAGCCAAGCGCCAACAAAAAGAACTAAAATCTCCACAGGCAATCGTATTCGAAGCACAAATCAAAGCGAAAGTGAGTCCCAAGCGTGTTGTCAGCTGAGTGGACAACGGAAAGGCGCACGTGTCCTTGCAGGATAACACATTGGCTCTGCTGGTGTAGTGGCAGCGCTGACTACGCTAGCAGCTTATTTAAATTCTATGCAAATAAGCAGACGAAATGTGGAAATAAATGTAGTGCTTTTGCGTATAGACGCTTGTAAGCGGAGGATGAACGAAAAAAGGAAGCAAATCTGCCATTACGACAATGAAATGCGCAAATAAGAAATTGAAAATTGTATGCATTGCAGTAAATAGCTTTTATTTAAGCAAAGTAAGTAAGCTGTTTAAGTGCAGAAAAGCGCATTTACCTTGAAATTTGCATTGCTCAAAGGACCGCCAAAGGACATGGCTAAATAGCCGGACTGCAGAGACATTTTGTTGCATAAACAGATCTTGGAGCTCAGCGCATTTGCATTTAAAACAATGAAATGTAGCTAAAATCAATACTGCACGCAAATAAGCTATATGCTAAGTACGCAGTCGACATTGCGACAAATTTTGTGGAGATGTGAAACAAAAAAATGACTGGTATAACTCACTAAAACAAACGTAAGGACATAGCGATAAAATTACAAGCACTAACACTAAGCTGAATACAATTTTAAAAGTATAACTAATCGATTTTCCAACTGGTATAAACCACAAAAACTTAGACGAAAAGAACCAACAACTGGTATAAATTAATGAAACTGGCATAAAAAAATGTATATAAAATATCAAGTTCAGCACTGGTATATATACAAGCTTCAAAGATTAGCGAATAAAAAAACAAATTAGTATAAGTAACTAAAACTGGCATAAAAATTGGAGACCAAATAACTACCACTTTGCTGAGATATACACTAGCTTCAAAGAATAATGAATTGAAAAATCAATTGGTATAAAATATTAAAAATTTGGTCTAAATAAAAAACTGGTATAAGCCACTAAAACTGGCATAAAAATTAAAAATAAAAAACAATCCATACTTTAAAGTGGTAAAACTTTAAAGAAGAAACTGGTATAAATCAATAAATAATTTTGATGTTGCCTTTAGTGTACCGATACTTAAATGTAGCAACTGGTATAACTCACTCAAACAGACATAAATAGTAGAGGCATGCACTTGGCTGAGTTTTATACAAACCCTCGTGCTTTAAACTTATGCAAATAATTGCGTCGTTCTTCTCGAATATAAATTTTTCGACTAGAGAGTAGCACTTGTAATTTTCTTGCATGAAAGTGGCGAATAGAACACTATTAAATTATATACTATGTGTGAAAACACTTCCGTCATACAAACTTATTGACATTTTTGCATGTAATATAATTAAATCAATGTCTTCGTATTACATAGTACCAACATACAAGCAATCATCGATACGACTAGTTTTGAAGAGCATCGATAGAAAAAAAACTGGTATAAATTAATAAAAAAATAGAAATTGAACACTGAGCTCTTCAATGTGCTATACACAAACTCTGCTACACTGAATTCAACTATTTTCTCGCCTTTCTCTGTCATTTAAATTTAAGGAGCAGTAGAGTGGTGAAGCTAACGTTTATATTACTTGTATTTATATACCACCCATTGCATCACTGCTTAATAAAATCACTCAAACTCACCTGACTGAGTTCATCTCCTGAGTAACGCTTGCATTTCGGCAACAAGGCCTGCATATCATCCTCGAACTGTTCATCGCCACAGCAGCTGCTATCTGCCGCATCCAGCGAGTGAAATTGCTCTGATATGTTATCATGATGTTGAACGCCATCGTGTGTGCCGCCGAGTCCAGCGCCAGTGTGCCGATTGCTGGTGTTAATGCCGCCGCTGTTGCTACCATGCAAATCGAAGCATAAATTGGTGGCACCACCAACAACACCATCGCCCATGCCATTACTGTCACTTCCTTTAATGGAATCTAAACCACAGAATGGCAGACGTCGATTACCGGCTGTGTTATTGCTATTGCAATTGTTGTTGTTGCTATTATTATTGTTGTTGTGTGCGGCATTGCCTGTTGCTGCTGCGGCCGCTGCAGCCGTTGTGGACTTTAATTGATTCTGTGTTGTTGCTGGCGGCACGGCCGATGTGGTCAACTGTGTGCTGGAGTCGGAGGTCCTGCAAATGAGACGAAGCAGATTTGTTGATTAGTAAGGCGTTACAGAGTAAAGTTAGTAGATTTTTGTGGCCGGAAGGCGATGCTAAAACGATTTTCAGGTATTAAAGAGATTATGAAAGTGTTTTGGACTTGTTTTTTGATTACTTTTTGGTATAAAGTTATATATGCATATAGAGTAATTGGTACTGATAAAGCTTATAGCTAAAAATTAAATATATTTTTTCAAATATATCGATTAGTTTATCCCTTTCGATTATATTAGATACCTGTATGGAACTTACATTTAATTTACTAAAACTAATTTCTGAACACATTGAATTCAATTACATAATTACTCCAAACATTCAACAAGTGAAGCCATTGGCTTTACCCTTTGCAGCTTAAAGCTTCACTGATTAATTCTCTACGGCATTTCGCATCTTCTTTGGCACTATCTACCATCACATGACTTTTGCATGTCTATAGTTCATTAAACGCCGCCACTCGCTTAATTTTGTTTCAGCTGCGATTTGTCTAATTTAATTGTGGCATTTAATACACTCCATCTCTATGATGTCTTAGTTTGAATAATCAATTTTCTGGCATGCAAGTTGCTCGTTTAGTAAGTCACTCTACCTTAGAAAGTGGCGAAACAAACATACAACTGGCACAAATCGTAAAAATTGTCATAATCGAAATGAAACAGAGTAAGAGACAGTTATATGCCTTAAATGATATATCCAAAAACTCTCTTGTAGTGAATTCAACTGGATATGAGAGCAGAACTCAAACATGGTGAGCAACAAATTGGCGAAAAGAAGATGACAATAGCATATAAATAAACTTTATATTTATAAAGTATAGGTTAGGACGTTGATCCCAACAGGGACCTAAAACTCCTACATAATATGTCACAAGATCTTTAAAAATCGACAAAAATCTTTGAGCTTTTCATACATTTTTAAGTTTCGGCTATGTCTACTGGTTCGCCGAAGCTAAGACTGCCGAGTTGTTCAAACTCAGTTGTGCAAACGGAAAGTACCTGGATGTTCCACTTTACTTCCATTCATAAAACATACATACATACTACGTACTTAGCCTTAAGGCACTTTGACAAATTTTAACCTTATCGGGTAGGCATTCATCCGTTGAATATTATCTACTTAGCAAGAACCCCTGCTATTGCGACAAAATGAACTTTCCTAAGGGCAAGTATGCTGAACTATCTTTTGCATTCTTTTCTGGGTCAAAAGCAGCTGGAAGTCGCTCAAGAGCGAGATCGTCGACCAGCGCCTTCTCCTAACATGAAATAACATCTTACAGCCTTAAAGATTCGAAAAGATATTTCTAAATGATGTAAACATCCAATTTTATTAGGTTTTTATTCATTCATTATCATTCAATATATCTATAAATTTCCAGCCGTATTGCAGCTTTCTGAAGAAAGTTTCAAACTTGCATTTATTTTGGGGTTTATCAAATCATCAAACTTGTAGAATAATATTACACTGTGCAGCCAATAAAAATACTCTGCTCTACTTTGCTTTTCAGGGAAAAAGTGTGGACTCTTTCCAAAAGTGATGTTTTGGCTCTACGAAACCGTAGTCAAGCCAATAATGTTGTATGGAGTATTCGTCCGGTGGAAGGCGCTCGAAAATGCTACAATTGTTAAGAAGCTTGAACTTGTCAAAGAGCAACTCTCATAAACAACTCTAGTGTACTGTGTACGACAACAAACAGTATGTGATTTTACACATAGAAGAATGGAGGCTGCATTGCTCCGAAGTGAGCCTTAAGGCTAAGGAAAAGCGCATATGAAGAGGTTCGAACCAGAACACGCCGAAATTCTCTCCTTCTACAACTTGGATATTTGCCTCGCAGATACTACTTTTGGAGCCTTGTTCTCTGCTAACATACCCCTGGTCGTTGGTGAGCTTTTTTACTAATTCGTAGGTTACTATATATATTTCTGGACTAGGCAACACTAAGTGTTGCCAGGTGCAATCTGACATTTCCATTGGAAAGTTTGACATTTTTTAGCATAACATCACTCAGAACGTTTTGTCATTTAATCGTGAATTGTTTTATTTACAGGGAATTAAAAAATTCATCTCGGCCAAAAAATGGAATTAACTCGTGAACATTTTCGTGCGATTATTTTTCACAACTTTCGACGTGGATTATCAGGACAAGAGTGCATCAATGAACTAAAATCTGTCTATGCCTATGAAGCACCATCCTATAGCACTGTGAAAAACTGTTACAACGAATTCAATCGTGGCCGACGCTCGCTAAAAGACGAATTCCGTGAAGGTCATCCAAAAACAGCCGTTGTGCCAGAAAACATCGATGCCGTACGTGAACTGATAATGCAAGACCGTCATGTAACATACCTTCAGATAGAGGCATGCCTATGCATTTCTCCCACCAGCATACATTCGATATTGCATGAACACCTGGCCGTAAAAAAGGTTTGTTCTCGTTGGATCCCGCACAATTTGACATTCGCTCAAAAAAAGGCTCGTGTGGATTGGTGTAAAGAAATGCTGAAAAAATACAATCGCGGTGCTTTAAACGACGTCTATAAGATCGTCACAGGTGACGAATCATGGATCTATGCGTATGAGCCCGAAACAAAACAGCAATCGACCGTGTGGGTCTTCCAAGACGAGCCAAATCCAACAAAAAAAAAAAATTTCGTTGATAGATATGCCTATTTTCGTTATTAGGCCAGAAATATATATAGCAGCCCTCGTAGGTTGTGGCTATTAGGAAAGGTTGGAAGCGGAGTTTCCTGTAAAGAGCCCTCCATAAATCTTAGCCTTAAAAGGAGACTGCACATATACATATTACTCCAGCAATTTAAGATAGTTAAGTATTTTTATGCAAGTTTTTAGAGCTAAATTTTATTTCCAAATAACGGGTGATTTTTTTGAGGTTAGGATTTTCATGCAGTAGTATTTGACAGATCACGTGGGATGTCAGACATGGTGTCAAAGAGAAAGATGCTCAGTATGCTTTGACATTTCATCATGAATAGACTTACTAACGAGCAACGCTTGCAAATCATTGAATTTTATTACCAAAATCAGTGTTCGGTTCGAAATGTGTTTCGCGTCCGTGTCCGATGAGCGATGAGGCTCATTTCTGGTTGAATGGCTACGTAAATAAGCAAAATTGCCGCATTTGGGGTGAAGAGCAACCAGAAGCCGTTCAAGAACTGCCCATGCATCCCGAAAAATGCACTGTTTGGTGTGGTTTGTACGCTGGTGGAATCATTGGACCGTATTTTTTCAAAGATGCTGTTGGACGCAACGTTACGGTGAATGGCGATCGCTATCGTTCGATGCTAACAAACTTTTTGTTGCCAAAAATGGAAGAACTGAACTTGGTTGACATGTGGTTTCAACAAGATGGCGCTACATGCCACACAGCTCGCGATTCTATGGCCATTTTGAGGGAAAACTTCGGACAACAATTCATCTCAAGAAATGGACCCGTAAGTTGGCCACCAAGATCATGCGATTTAACGCCTTTAGACTATTTTTTGTGGGGCTACGTCAAGTCTAAAGTCTACAGAAATAAGCCAGCAACTATTCCAGCTTTGGAAGACAACATTTCCGAAGAAATTCGGGCTATTCCGGCCGAAATGCTCGAAAAAGTTGCCCAAAATTGGACTTTCCGAATGGACCACCTAAGACGCAGCCGCGGTCAACATTTAAATGAAATTATCTTCAAAAAGTAAATGTCATGAACCAATCTAACGTTTCAAATAAAGAACCGATGAGATTTTGCAAATTTTATGCGTTTTTTTTTTTTAAAAAGTTATCAAGCTCTTAAAAAATCACCCTTTATATACATATATACATAAATCTTTTGACTACTCCAATAACTGTGTTCACTTTTAAATAAAGCCTTATATTTTTAGAAAATTTCTGATAGGTATATTTTGTTTAATTCTGCATTGAGCCATCAGTTAAATGTCGTATTTAAAGAAATAGTATATTCAATTAAAACGGTCTGCTTTTTCAAACTTCAAACAAAAGTTTCTATTCTAAGAAGCAGAAATATTTTGTAGCCTTGATGTTCGTGCTTTCCTACAACAATTTATACAATTTTATTTATTGAATAAAAATATGAAAACATCAAAATAAATTCCTCAAGCATCGTAATTCCACTAGTTTACAAAAGTTTTTACACTTGAGCGCCTAACAATGTGTTCGAGCAGCTTTTGAACAATTTCCACAGACAACAACTCATGTGATATTAGGGGCAGCGCACAGGCAAGCATAAATATAAATGCCAGCAGAAGGGATTAATATTTTCTAACACAATAATCAACAACAATGCACGACGAGGAAAATTGAATTTTGCAATTTGTTGGCATACAAATCTTACACATGACTCGTTTTAATGGAAGCTCTGTGGGCAAGATGCGTGCTTTCAGTGCTTTACATGCTAATGCTATAATTTATAGTATATATAGTATGTATATATATATAAAGATTTCTAAGATATTTACAAATAATGAAAATATTTTATAAGAGATTATGTGTGGAATTTCAAATGGTTTGTTTTGAAGCAACAAAGAAGAAAAAGCTGTAAAAGCTTTCATGAACTTATCTTACGCATTTACATAGTATTTCTAGTGGTGATAAAAACTATAAAAAATAATGGGTGTTCACTAATACATATATACTTTATAATTATAATTGCAAAATACACTAATAAAAATTTAAATTACAACAAATTTAATTTTAGTAGAGAATTGAGTGAAAATTCGTAAGCTTTCAAAAAGTTCCAACCGTTGTGGAACTTAATGTGTAAGAAAAATTCGAAGAAATTTACTTTATATTGATATACTCGTATCTTCCGATTGACTGAATGGAAGTAGTTGGTACAGAATTCTCAAAGCTTACACCTTAATTAAGCTTTAATATTCCTTTCAACTTTAAGCTTTTTCGATCTTTTTGTAACGTTCTTTTTATTTTTCATTTCTATTTCGAAAATAAGCTTTAAGCTTCGAGCTTTTCATAAGAATCTCTTAGTTTATCATTTCATTCCTACTTCCTAATTAAAAATCATGGTTCGAGCTTTTTGTAATGATTCTTTTATTTTTCATTTAATTTATATTTTGTAATTGAGCTTTAAGTTTCGAGCTTTTTATAAGAATCTTTTGATTTATTTCATCATTCTTCTAGGCATGTATTGTCAAATTTATTTTGTATATATAGCATATATCGATGATTTTAAAATCCAATGGTGTCGAAATCCTGGTCTTTAGAAGAACAATTTGAATACAGGAAGCATTGTCATAAAATTCATTTTTTAGAATACTAAGAAAGTGACTTAAAGATGCTTAAAATCAGTGTGCTTCCGAAGTGCTAGTTGAGTTAAAAGCTTTGAATTTTTATAATACTAATTACAGCAGGTATGTTTTCTTGATCAATGCAATCGGAATTGTCAGGGACTTTTTTGTGAACAAAATAATGTAAAAGAAGGCGAAAGGGAATAGTAAGCAGATCATTTCATGACTTGAAAATGAAAAATCCCAAGGGCTTAGAGCTTTTAAGATCAAGTTGAATCCAGTAAACAGATTATAAACAGTTTGTCGTATTAAAATATTAAAGCTTTAAAAGAGCTTTTGTATGTCTAGATAGATAACTTTTTGCAATATCTAGTTTACTCTGTGTGGGGCTAATTGTTTGAATAATAAGTCTATGTGGCTTCGGTTTCAAGCTGAAATCTCATTTTTAATCGAGAACAATTTTAATAAAAAGTGTGAGCGAACGAGCTTTTGAGCTTTTGTGGTTTTTACTTTTTGCCTTCATGAGTTACTTCGAAGTTAATGTAAAAAATTGTAGAAAAGTTTTATGACGTCGGGAAGAAAAATTTTAATAAAAAGATGATTCAACGAGCTTTTGAGCTTTCTGTAACTGATTCATATTTTGCTTCGAATCTGATATTAAAAATCATCAAAGTTGATTGACCTCTAAAAGAACATAAAAATATAGTCGAAAGAGCTTTTGAGCTTTTGTGGTTTTTACTTTTTGCATTTATGAACTACTCCGAAGTTAATCTGAAAAATTGTAACAAAGTTTTATGACGCCGGGAAGAAAAATTTTAACACAAAAATGATTGAACGAGCTTTTGAGCTTTATGTAACTGATTCATATTTTGCTTTGAATATAATATTAAAAATCATCAAGTTGTATGACGTCTGAAAGAACATAAAAAAAATATAGTCGAAAGAGCTTTTGAGCTTTTAATTATTTATATTTATGCTCTGCTTCGAATCTACTCTGAAAAATCTCAGGAAAGTCTTATGTTTAACGTGTCTATGAGATATTTATGTACTAAAAATAGTATTTGCTTTAGTGTTGTTGAGACGTCTCGTCTGCTAAAGCTTATTCCGAGAAAACATATATTCCATTCCAAGATGCTTATTTTTTTGCAGATTTTCAGCTTTAAAATACAATTTTACCTTTACCTACAAACATTGTATAACTTTTTGTGAAATGCTTATATTTCCTCTATCTCTCTCAACACCCATTCTCCATCCTTTTCTTTCACTAACATTCTCTCTCCTTTAAACAATTTAAAAACTCGATTTAATTAGTCTGCCCAAGTAACGCGCCACAGTAGTGGTTGTTGTACACAGCCAATTGGCCAACTCTATGCCTAGCTCAATAACCGAGTTGACATGGGCGCTTAAATAGGTTAGCTTGACAACTTTGTGCATGTAAAGTGAAAAAAAAAAAAAATGAATTAATACTAAACAACTTTATGTTGAACATTGTGCCTGTGGAACAACAAAATGCGCCGCTTTTGTCTAATTAATGTTGAAAAATGTGAAAAATAGCACAATACAAAGTCTGCTGTTGTACTTCGTAACGAAAAGGGGTCGGGGTAGGTCGTGCATGACACAAGGGTTTCACTCTTCGCTCAAAGCCACAAAGCGCTTTCATGTTATGAGGGTGGCTTGCCGCCCCCACTCCACCGCTACAAACTCCAGCCACGGTCCATCAGCGTCATTGTATAACTTGTAAGGCTTGAACTTTTTTGTACACGCTCGCTCGGGAAAGCAAGTGGAAATGTTGGCTTTTGTATAATGCGCACTCGGCTGGCTGACTGACTGACTGGTGGCTGCTGTACGCACGCTTAAGTAGGGCAACAAGTTGCTTATTTGGTTAATTAACATTAATGATGTCTGGTCGAGGTTGAAACGAGTACCAGCTGAAGTGCGGCCAGAACCGAGCGCCGCCGGCATACGCAGTAGTAGGTGGTGACTTGCTTATGTTTATGTTACGGAAATGTTGTTTTAAAGCAGGAAAATTAAGCTAAGCAAAGCTTTGCTGCTGTGTGAAAATCGATGAGTGCCACTGCCGCTGGGCGTAATTAGCAGCGGGCGCGACAGCTGCGAGCCCAAAGGTAAATGGCATTTTTCATATGCCTTGTAGTAACTACGTTATTTATTTATTAAATTATAATTATGTATTTAATTGTTATATTTGTGTTAGTTTCCTTATCTTCAAGGAGCTCACCAATTGCTTAGGTTGTACATTACTATCTCTTATCGTTATCGGTAATTTGGGCGCAGTTGAGGAAAAAAAATTTGAATCGAAACTGCAAAATAAATTCAGAAAAGCTCGAGTTGATACCATTTAGTTATGACTCACCATGATTTAATGAAAGTTAACTGGTAAAAGCTTTTTGAAAGTTTATTAAAGCTTTCGACTCCATTTCCATGATACGGATCCACGCTATCGGAACATATGTACATAGTTTTTTTTATCCGCCCAGGCATAGCTAAATATACAACTCGACAACCGACAGAAAAAGGTACAACAGCTTTAACATAGCTCTTTTTAGACAATATTAGACACTAACTGCAGCTTAATAAGGCTTTTGACTCCGTTGCCATGCTAGTCGAGTCTACGTAACCTAGGTAACCGAAAATATTATATTCGATCGCCAACTAGGCACAGCATATTTTTTGTAGCGCTAGAACAACAATTATAAAGCTTTCGTCTACAAAGCAGCTGAATGGATCTTTTGTCTCGTTTTCTCCAATGGTCGAATCTAAGTATCTTGAATAGATCCGGATTTATATTCGACAAGGAACTGCCATTCATTCGCTTAGAATGGCTAGCACTTTATATTTTTATGTAGAACCAAAGATTCCTTTGGTATTGGTATTGGTTCTTCTTCTGTTACAAATTATATAAAATCCATTTTCCTGGCATTTACCCGTTCAGCATTCTTCAGGAATGAACCTATTCAACCCATTAAAAAATGCGAATTCTTCAACCATCGATAACTTTTTCCCTTTGTATCAAATGTGGGATTAGTTTCTTCGGTATCAGAGTACTCAAGCCTTAGAACTACATATTAAGCTTTACTACTATTAGCTAGAGCTTGTTATAGTTTTCCTGTGAATAAAAATAATATTACAAAGAGCTTTAATTATCACTTGGTAGTTCACAAAGTTCTGTATCATTTTTCAGTGGTTCAAGGAGTCCTAGCTGGACACAGTCCGATCGATATTCATGCTGCCAACTGCATCAGCTGCTTGGAGAAAGACGAGATATAATCATCTCAATACTTGCTCGATTTTCCGACCTCCACCAGATCAAGACAAAAGCATTTGAATTTCATACTCTTAGACATCCAGGAGAAAGAACAGAAATGTAATAAAAGGGGATTTGTGATAGATAGCTGATATTCAACTGCGTGAGTTTTTCGTCTGATTTCATAAAGGACTGAACATAATAGTTATGTTGAGGGTTCATCCATGTAATCTTACCTAATCTTAGAGCTGTTAGTTTAGATAGTCTTAATGACAACCTAAAAGTACGAAAAGACTTTTTGTTTGATCATTTATTGGACTTCCTCAATAGTTTATCGCTAAACTTGGAAATTTTATTGGAGAGTAATACTTCGAAATGAATTTAAGGGGGTATTCTACTATAGAATTTTGAAAAATTCGATTATTCTTTTTTCATATATTTAAAGTTTAGACTTTCAAAAATATGACCTTGGAAGGATTTTTCAAAATTCGACTTATTTTCGGAGATACAGCCGATTTTGTGAGCTGGCGTCCGTCTTCACTAGAATTGTCTCCTAAACTTTAAACGCGTTTTTCTCGAAATTACTTTTTTCCACACCGTACCGGCGTTATCTCAAGTTCTACACAACCGATTTACTTGAAATTTTGTGTGCACCTTCTTTATATAATCCTTTATCGTTCCTACAAGCATCGTGTAAAATTTTTTGTTTTTAATATTTAAAAAAAATTCAGAAATTTCAAAAAAAAAAAGCGTAAAAATGATTTTTATTTTCAGGCAGTCGCCATTTTTCAAAAAAAAATTTTTTGTGTTCCCGGAATATAACAGCATCCTTACTGATTAAGAATTTCTTTTGATTTGTTTTTTCAGACCATCAGGAGAGTCAGGATCAATGTCACCAGGATGCGCCATTTTTTTACACCTGTCTCTCTTCCCCTCCCCCCTCTAATTATTTTAATTTTTAATATTTTTTTGTAAATTTTTTTTCTGTATTCTTAAGATATCAATAAAAACACCATACAAAAATGTATAGTAAAAATATTTTTGGGTTTTTTTTTTTTAAATAAAGTTCAAAAAACTGCCCAAAGTTTGATTTATAAAGTAGAATATCCCCTTAAAAGTAATATCTGGTCGATATTGTATATGAAAATATTTTTCTGTAATTTTGGATTTCTTACCACATAAAGTTCGTAAAAATATGGAAATGTATGAAGTGGGAAACCAAATTTCTGTGGGTTCAACAATCTCATTGAGTATTGCATTTCTTAAAACTCAAAACCGCCACCCCATCAAATTCTTTGACATTTGGCAGCTGTATGTCAATATTCTTGTCAATATATAATTAATACAAGCATATTATAATATATTATAAAATTATAAAAAGGCATTCTCTTATATGATCAAAATATATTACGCTAAAAAGTTTCTAGTATTAACTACAATTATTTTTTCTTTACGAATCATATTGCGCTTTTCTTATACATTCTTAAGTCTCGAGTCACTCTATCACAATTTATCCCATCTTTCCTTTTTCCGCTCTCATTTCAATCGCAGTTGACAGCCTTCTTTTCTCTTCGCTACATTATGACAGCATTGTGTAACTTGTCACACAGTTTGCCGTTTGACGCCCGCAGGCTGTTGTGCCAGCTGTCAAAAAGTTAATTTGCGACACATTTTTCGCGCCGTCATTGGTGTATGGATAAAAGAAAAAGTATATAAAATATGTATACATAATTTTACGCTATTTTAATATTTCCAGTGGCATATTTTTTATTGCTAAACTGACATGATTAATGAATTCGCACATACAACGACAGCGAAAAGGACGGCAGCATTTCGTTTGTCGTCTATCAGCAGCAAGGCGTTGCAGTGACCGGGAAGTAGCTTTCAATTCCATATACTATATGTCTTATCGTCTTGCCACGCAACTTTCTTACACGGCAAACGAAGCCACTTACGCCGCCGGCGCAATGAGCTTCCACAATTTTGCTGGCTGAGTGATGGATTTAAGCGATAATAACTTATGGCCGCCAAAGTGGCAACACTCACACTTCCCGGCACTGCTTTTTCACGCTAATAAAAATAATAATAACGGAATTTTGACACTTGCTTAAAATGTCATTTGTTGTGTCTGCTGCCACCGCTGCTGCTGTTGTTGGCTCGCTCGCTGCGTGTGTGTTGCAATATTGTCAGAATGCGCCGCCTCGCTGTTGTCCGCAAGTGTTTGGGGTGATTTGTCTTTGTCACACTTCCCCACACGCACAGCATTTTTGTCGTTTAACGTCAGTGTCAGCATTTAATGAGTATTTTACAACGTGTGGAAAGTTCGCTTTTTTGTTGCAGCGTCTCTTAGCGCACTCTCGGCGTGTACTAACAGGAAGCACGGCACGTAAGTGGTTTACATGACTCGTTTATTAGTAATCTGTTGCAGGAAAATTGATTATACTCGAAGGAGTTGTGGCACTAAATGCTCATAGCGGTTGAAGAAAAGAATTAAATTGACGGAAAATCAAGTAAAAGACAAGAAGCTAGAGTCTCCTGAAGGGCTGTAGTGGATTGTGCTTTGAACTTGAAAATTCAATAAAAATAAAATAAAAGTATGATTTTGGAGAGGATTAGAGAGTATTTTAGAATATACTATTAACATCTACTGTGCCCAAAAAATAAGGAGACATTGTATTTATTTTGAAAATTCTGTATTTATTCTACCAAATCAATTTCATACCCTTCACAGTAATAGCCTCCCGATGCAATGCACTTATGCCAACGGATTTTCCAATCTTCGAAACACTGGTTGTAGTCACTTGCCGGGATGGCCTTCAGTGCCGTCTTCGCTGCGGCTCGAATCTCCTCTATCGTATAAAAACGGTGTCCCCGGAGCGGTCTTTTGAACTTGGTGAACAGCCAGAAGTCGTACGGTGCCAGATCAGGTGAATACGGTTGTTGCGGAACGATATGGGTTGAGTTTTTGGTGAAATTATCACGAATTACGAGGGCAGTATGGGATGGTGCATCATCGTGGTGCAAAAACCAAGAATAGACTTTCCACAATTCCGGTGTTTTTAGGCGGATAGCGTCAACATGATCTTGATTTTTGAGCGACTTTGGCGCGATGTTTTTGGTCTCGGCTCTCTTTTGGCACGATATTCGCTCGATTGATCGGTTGTTTCGGGGTCGTAGGCATAGATCCAAGTCTCATCGCCAGTTATAATGCGTTTCATGATACTCTGGTAGTCGGAAAGCATCATTTCACACACTTCAACGCGACGCCTTTTTTCCAAAAAATTCAATGTTTTCGGTACCAGTCGAGATTTGACGTGCTTGAGGCCCAAACCATCCTTTAAAATGGTATTGGCTAAGCCTTTCGATATGCCAACTTTATCAGCAAGGTCTCTGATTGTTATTCGCCGGTTTTTCAACACCAAATCTTTGATTTATTGAACGTGAGCTTCGTCGGTTGAGGTTGATGGTCGCTCTGGACGCTCTTCGTCTTCGACACGTTCACGACCGGCTTGGAACTCACTAAACCACTTGTAAACATTTTTTTAGACATAGCCTCATCACCAAAGGCTTTCTGCACCATCCTCAACGTATCCACAGTAGAAAATTGATACCGTCAACAAAATTTAATGCAAATTCTTTGCTCAACAAATTTCGACATCGCAAAAAACGAAAAACTCACTTTCAGCAGCTCACAAAACGACACGTATCTCAAACACTAATGAATATTTTGACATGAAATTTGACATAAATGTGACAGACAGTACTACCAACCTAAAAAAAATAATTCTCCAAATCCTTCGACGCGCGCAGTTTAAATTCAAAAATCCAAAATTATTTTTAGAGTAGATACGGTGTAGAGGAAGTTCATGTTCTTTCTTAATTTTGCTTCTTATTTTTCTGCAAAATCACGTTCCTGTACGAAACTACAGGATATTGCTGTATCTCTACTTAACTTGCATTAACCGAATATTTAAAAGCGATTTTCTTTATTTCAAGGTAATTTCTCAGCGACTGTTGAAAATATGCGCTCTGCTGCTCGCCTTCATAATATTGAATAAGTACGTTGCAACTTTATTTATTTATATTTTTTTTTTATTCTGATAATTTTTCGCAATGAAAGGAGCAACGCAATCGGCTTAAATATTTAAGCTCATTTCCATTACTCACCACACAAACAGCGTAGGGCTTGCACGAAAAGCAACGAAACGGCTGTCTGCACTCAATGAATGAAAGCCGAGTTGTAATGCATGCGCACACATAAAAGGAGTCGAAAATATTAAAACCTCCAAAAGTAACTAAAGAGGTGAGCACACACGCACACTTGTACTTATTCAATCGTTTGTACCTTCATTCACTTCCAGCCACTCGCTCTGTTACTCCCTCTCTATCTCACTATCACTCCTTCACTTCTCTTTCCCCACATTCGCGCCTAACGCACGAAGTACCTTAACGGTGTTTATGCTGCATTTGTACGATTATTATTATGAAGTATTATGTATTATGTTTATTATACAGTACAATATGAAATAATGCAATTAGGTGTACTGAAGCACTGCCAGGAATTTTACTTACAAATTGGCAATTATTATCGGTAAGCAGCAGACGAATCGGCTGCGCTGCCACTCACCAGCGCCGCATTGTATAGAAATTTCGGCTTTACAAAGTTGACGCGTACAATGGAGACAAATATTGGCTTGGTTTGAGGCACAAAGACTCCACTGGGGTATTGTGCGCTGCAAAATCTATGAAAAGGTAGCGTGTTGCTGCACTTGTAAGGGCATAAATTGTATGCAATTATGTTTGTATAAGATGAACATAACCTTTTCCGAAAACTCTTAAGGTGCTCTATTTGGAACTGGCTTTGAAGTGATTTTAATATTTCTTACCGTGATTTAAATGAATATTTTCGAATTAAAAATTGCTGGACGTTGCGTTTGCGGTGGTACAATCAAGCATGGTATTAACTCTTCCTCCGATTCGTCACAAGACGTCCCTAGCTTGTCCAACTTGTCTTGTTTTTCGTTCCCGAAAATGTTTCTGTTGCTATGAAGCCGAATTGGGGATTAGTGCTGTTATGCTACTGAGTTTACAATCTGAATGTAATTGTTGACTTCGCTGGAGTTACTTAGATCCGTCGACAAGGCTAGCTTGCCTAGTATTTTCGCTTCTAAGATGTTGGCTGAGTTTAGTAGTCGCATAGAGAGAGAGAGAGAGAAAGGCAGGTCGAGATCCGTTCTCACGACAGTCGGGTTTAAGTAACCGGAACCGGAACTGACCCTGGGTTTTTAGGCGGCCAACGACTGTCTACTCGTCACCAGTCCTCAAAATTATGTCAGGAATATTTTTTGCCGCTACAACAACAATAACACAACTTCCGATATAAATAAAATATACACCTGTTCCTACACCACAGTCCATTTGGACCCGTCGGCATATAGACAGAGGTTGCATTATTCCTCTCTTGCCACTGTTCAAGGCAAAGAAAACGTCTCATCTGAAAATGGTTATTGAAATTCAACCTTGGGAGGATATAATGTGATTTACAGGAACATGTATTATTCATGAATTCAGAAGTCGTAAGTTTATGGTGGGTAATCACCACTTGATGAATTATATGTTGGAATAGTCTAATTCTTGGAACACTAGTACTTCAACTTGTCACGGAGATAAAGAAAATATCAATCAATCAGCTGAAAAGAGCTTTGAGTTTGATGAGAGGCAGATATAAATTTCAAAAAGAAAATTGGAGAATTAGAGCTAGTCGGTCAAATTGGACATAGAACCATCACTTTGGTCAGCAATTGCAAAGGACAACCGTTAGAATTTAAGTTCTCATGCATAGAAGCTCTACACTGGCTAGCTGTAAAAGGCTTCACACTATTATTACAATGAGTGCGAATCTAATTTTTAAGCACATTTTTGAGCGTAATATGTTAAGACAATAGATGGCGCTGGGTGCAAATACGAACTGAAAGCCTCTTTGCTACATGTATTGTGTGCCGTAGAAGTTGGAGATAAAATGTTTGAGAATTGTTTAACTATTATTTTCCCATATAAATTAATTTATTATTTATCAATCATCAAAACTCAATCGAATGAGAATATTGAACAGGTGGCAACCATTATTGGTAGAATAATTGCAGGCCTTCTTGAAGTTTTATACCTTGATAATATTGTAATATTTCATATACTATACATATATGAGTAGGTATGTAAGTAAGAAAGTTGAACATATGGCAACCCTCATAAAATGCAATACTCAATGATATTAAAATAATATAAATTTAAATGGTAAGTGGCCTTCAGTTCGTTTCTTTGAGCAAGTGTAAGAATATAGTTCGTTTTATAGTTAAAAAAGTTATTATTTTAATTATAAAAGAGTGGCAACCCTGCTTAACAATACTTTAAGTGGCGTTTCTTGAAACAAGTGTAAGAAAGTAGTTCGTTTTATGGTTGGAAAAGTTAATTATTCAATTATAAAAGGGTGGCAACCCTGCTTAACAATACTTTAAGTGGCGTTTCTTGGAGCAAGTGTAAGAAACTAGTTCGTTTTATGGTTGGAAAAGTTAATTATTCAATTATAAAAGGGTGGCAACCCTGCTTATCAAATACTTTAAGTAGTAACTTCGCTAAAACTTTTTCATTTTAATAATAAAATATATGATTTATTTTTCCCTGATTTATTTTTCGAAAAATTTCAAACAGGTGGCTACCCTTCATTTTGAAAATTATGTTAAATACATGCATGTAGTGTATAACAGTATTTTTTTTAAGATAGTATTATACAATTAGAGTCTCAAAATCTCAGCCTTAACCACTCAAAGCAGCTCAAAACACTATCAACGGAATTTCATAAATCCGTCTGTAATACAGCGAGGAATATGATGGAATGAAAATATTGCCAAACAAATAAATTTAATAAAATTCTTTGTCAAAGTTATGAGATTACAAGCCAAAAACAATATTCCAAGTATTGCAAAGTAATTCCCATTTCAACCTAATACTCACATGCAATCAAAATCAGAAATCTGCCATTGTTTTGCCTGCAGAAGCAGCGGTGTGGCACGCCAACAAGGTGTGGCAAGACGACCGAGTCACTATTGTAATATTGTAAGTGACAAAATATGACTACAAACATATATGAAGGTTGCTTGTGGCATGCTACCTAGTTGTTGCTGCAGTCAATCTCAATAAAAGCGCACAGCAGCGCCTCACATACACACACAGCCATAAAAGAGTCAATGAAACAATGCAATTTAGAGCAGCGCATGCTTCCATATTCACAGCGCTCCGCTGTATGTGTGACAGTAATTGCGATAACAAAAACAATAATAACAACAACAGAGTAGTGCTGCCTGTGACAGCTTCATCGATAAGCTGATGCTCAGTCTGATGCTGATGCTGAGATGAAGTGGCGTGCATTCACTCCACAAAATCGATGTGGGCATTCCACTCAGCGCAGAGCACACAGCACACAGCGTAGCCGCGCCGCAGCATGTCATGTCGCTGTCAATTTTGCCCGATATGCAAATGAGTTTGACAGGATCAAAAATGTTGTCACTGTAATGTTGCTGTTGCAAGCGCTGAGTGGGAAAACTTGAAAAACCAGGTAGGTGGGCAGCGGCACAGAGCGCCAAAGAGAAAGGTGGCAAGGTGAACAGGGTGCACAATGTGTGTGGCGGTGGCAAGGCAGCTTGTAAGTTGAAAGCAAGACAAAGTTGACGAAGTTGAAAAGCAAGCGAAGCAGCGAACAAAAACTGCCGGAGCAAACTTTTGCAGCAGAAAAGTTGTAATTTAAAGTGCATGCCAAGCAAGAAAAATGCTGTGCAACAAAGTTATGCCACCAACTCATGCGCCTGCTTGCTTGCTGCTTGCGTGTTGGAAAGAATGTGAAAGTATATGTGGCGGTAAGATTGGAGAGTTGTTTGAAGTGTGCTGCAGAATGCAAATATTTGTGGATGGAAAATCAATGGAAAGTATGCATTTCTGAAAGGCCAGCCACAAAAAAAAAAGCTGTCGAGCGAGACTTAGTATGCGTTAGAGTGAAATGTTTTAGAAATTTCTTTATTTTCGATATGAAAATATAAAGGAATAGAGAAGCAAATTTTTTCTGCATAGAAAGGTTTGCTTCAAAATAAGAAACTTATATTATTTTTGTTAGCGCACTTTTTAAGTAAAAAATCACTTAGTATAGTGCTTGCAGTATATTTATGTGTGACAGGGCGTATACGTGATGTGTTATGAGGCGCAAATTATGACCTGTATATGAAAGTAATGTAAAAGACAGGGAGACAACTCAAAATATGAAAGTAATGTAAAAGACAGGGAGACAACTCAAAATATTTTTAGTTTAACAAGTAAAGATGGATTATGAAAAAATGGAATAATAAATATATAAGGTTGAATAATTTTGCCAAAGTTTGTGTTCTTGTTATTAGCGGCATATTACAGAAAACAACAAAAAGAAACTTTGTTGGTCAGTCTGACAGTGATAAGTTTGTACGCTTTAGAAAATACGACCGGCAAAAAAACAAAACAAATTTCCTTTCTTTTTCATCTTTCACTCTCGTTATATTTTTTTAAACTTTTAGCGATTTAAAAAGTATTTCAATTTTGCATAAAATTTATGTATTACAGAAATGAAATAAATTATGTAAATTTTTTTCCAAAAATTTTTTTAAATTAAAAAAAAAAAAAAAATCATGGACTACTGAATTTTTTATCAAATGTTATTCAAAATTATTAACAATTTTTTTCTAAATAGTTTCAAAAACATTTCTTTAAATTTTCAAAAACAAAATCTTGAACTATTGCATGCTTTTAATTTTATATAAAATTGGTAATCTTGTTTTTTCAAAAATAGTTCCAAAATTTTCAATTTAATTAATTTTTTTATTTTTTTTTGTTTTAAATTTTTAATTTGCAGCAGAAACAAAATCAAAAAAACCAATAGCAATTCGAAATTTAAAAATGTGTTTTTGAAACTATTTAAAAAAAGATTTAATGTGTAATAAAACAAAATTTGTGTATATTGCATACATTTTTCATAAAAAATGTATCAAAATAAAAATTTGAAAAATAAATTTAAAATCTTTAGTAAGAAATTAAATAGTTTTGCATAAAATTCATGGTCATACAAACATTTATGCTAATAAGCGCGTGCAGAAATATATAAAATACAACAGATAACAGAAAAAAATATTAAAAGAAAATTTCTAACTATGCGCAAAATAAATATTTAATATGTTTAAATTTTGAATATTTTTTTATCAAATTCAACCCTATTAGTACATTCACTTATGAATTAAAATATATTAATTAAACAAAATATTTAAAAATTCATATAAATTTAATAAATTAATTGTTTAAACAAAAAAATGTAGCTTAATGTTTTTTTTTTTTAATTTGGGAACTAAATTAAAAATCGTTAATAAAAAAATGAGACTTTTTTAATTAAATTGTTTGTAATATATTTAATAAAAATTGTTAAAAATGTAGCTATTTTATTTTCAAAATTTTTTCACACAGTCATTTTTTTTTTTAATTTTCAAATCTCTACAGAAAATTTAAAATAAAAAATTATTTAAATACATAGTACAAAAATAGTACAATATTATATAACTGAATCGTTTTCAATTTTTCCACGAAAAATATTGTATGAGGTATAATAAAAATAAATAGTTATTAAAAAAAAAAATCAAAAATATGTCTGAAAATTTGTATCCAAAAAGGTTTTTTCTTGTAACCGAAAAAAATTCTGAAAATGTTTATCTTAAAAATTTATTTAGTATAACCGAAGAAAATTTTGAAAATTTGAATCACAAAAAAAATTTTTTTTTTCAATATAACCTATAATAATATAATATATTTCATTTACTGTACAATGGAACTTTTGAAAATTTTTATCCCAACATTTTTTTTTTAATATAACCTAAAGAAATTCTGTTCATTTGTTTTTTTCAAAAAAAAATTTTTTTAATGTAACCGAAAAAGTTTTGAAAATGTGTATACCAAAAAAATTTTTTCAGTATATCCGAATCACCTTTATCCAAAAATTGTCTATATGCTTAATTATAATTAAAAATAATGGAGAAAACGGCTCTTGCTTGTCGAAAGGGGTTAAAACATGGCGTTACTAAAACCGTTAATTAAACTTTGTCTAGAGTATATAATTAGACGGGATATTAGATTTTTGAGTAGAAACGAAGGGAAAACAATGAATCACAGAATAAAAAAGAAACCACTAAAAGTCTGAGCTAGAGAAAGTATATAAAGAGATGGCTTTGATAAAACAGGTTAGGAAGAAATACTGGGTCAAAAAATACTAAAAATTAGTAAAATTATATTATGCAGCTATATACTTGTGGTAAGCAAGTATTTCCCATCTACTGTTCGTTATCTCAATACAAATTGAGTTCTTCTTCTAAAAATGGTGAGGATGTGATTTTCGTAGCGTCATCTAAGCGAGCTGAGTATGCATCTCAAACTTGGCACGAGAAAATACTCGAAGTCAAAGTTGAACAAGTTTTCCCATAGTTGGCTGCCACCACGGAATTGTGGGTCTTATTGCTGGCAAGCAGATACTTACGAGAGTAGACTTGTACATATGTAGATTAGCGTATGAAAACGAGTTCACACATATGAATTACTTTTCTCTTCTACCAATTCAACTTATATAATTGCAACATATTTTATAGAAACAACTTTTTTTCTGCGTCAACTTTTGCAATTACGTGCAACACAGTTTCTATGGAATTTCGCGCGCAGGCGACGCTTTTTAGGCCACCTATAAGAGAAAGAGAGAGAGAGCGTGGAAGGAAAACTATAAAAATAACTCAAATTTTATGGCCTTCCAGATGAAATAACAGCGAAAAATGCAACGAAATACCAATGAGACAAAAATGAAAAATATTCAATGAGGAGGGGGAAGCCAGGGCAACGAGGCGTTGCAATGTTGGCCACATGTGCGTCGACGGGCAACGGGTCGCCAGAACTAGTGCACCAGAGCCGCCAGGCGCTTACGAAAATTCCAAGGAAAAGTTGAAACAGGAAAACAGCAAAGAAACTACATTTTATTTTAGTGGCAAAAAGAAAGAGCATATCACTCGCCACCCGCGTTGCCGCCAGCTGCCACAACTGCAAACTGCCACACTTGCCACTAGTAAAGACAATAGTGATATTGCGGCGTAAACCCATACAATAGTGACAACAACAACAACTGCAACAACAATAATAACAACAACATCAGGAAAAAAGAAAAAAAAACAACAATAACAACAAAACTACGGCAACAGCAGCAACAAAAAAATAGCAACAGCAAGAAAGCCGACAAAATTATGAATAATGCAACACATATGGTGAATCAAATAATGACACAACAACAACAACAAATAATTTTGTCGCATGCAACGCGGTCGCCACCAGCTATGGGATGAGGCGCTGAAAGACATTTTGTTGTTGCATGTTAGTGTATGAGAGGCGCGCATAACAAATTGCCACAAAGCGCTAACAACCAGCAGCGGCAACAACACATACATGCCACATCTGTGTGTGTGTTTGTGCGTTGACACACATTCGCCACAGTTGACAGCAATTTTCGTTTTGTGTGATATTAAAAAAAAATATGATTGCCTTGCATTGTGGTGCTTTGTTGTTGTTACTCATTTTGTTGCTGCAATGCATTCCGTTGCGCCGAAAATTTTATGACATGGGCCGCAATATGTTTATTAAAATGAGGTTATAAGACAAAGTGTGCTTAAGATATTATTAGGGATCAAGTGCTGGAAATTCCAGTGCTCGTATATTTTCGGGTGATTAACAGCATTTACGAAGAAGTGTAATGATATGCTAATACATGTGGAGGCATTTATAATTATGTAGATATAAGTAGATATGGTTGTATATTTGTGGGTCTATAAATTGTGGACACTATTTAAAGCAGCGATGAAACTATAAATTATTTGAGGTTAGTTCAAGGAAAGAAAAATAACTTTCACTGTTGCAAAAGAAGGGATCTTAAGAAACCAGACTTTATCTTCGTGTAAAAGACGACCTTCGACGCCAAACAATATACCCGCTTCCAAGTAGATAACAACTTAAAGGCATTATATTCTTCAGAACTTCGTCAGATATAGGCTTCTGGTGAGCTTCACTACTAAACATTCAACAATCTTCCAATAAGCCGAGCAGAAACTTATTTAAGGGGGTATTTTAGTCTAGAAATTTAAAAAAATCGATTTTTTTTTATATTTTCAAAGCTTAACTATTCAAGGATATGTGTACAAGAGGATTTTTCAAAATTCAAATTGTTTTCGGAGATATAGGCATTTTTCTGACCCGGCATCCAAACTGGTTCGGCCCGAACTAATCGAACAAAAGACATTAGGGAAACTTTAAATGCGTTTTTCTCAAAACTGACTTTTTCGGAACGATGCCCCCGATTTCTCATGTTCTACTGGAACGATTTACTTGAAATTTTTATAGATTCTTCTTTATAGGCTTGTCTATGGTTGGAACTAGCCCCATCCCCGAATTTTTATTTTTATTATTTTTAAAAAACTCGAAATAGTCAGAAAAAGTGATAAAAAAAAATTTTTTTTCAGGCAGTCGCCATTTCGTCAAAATTTTTTTTTCCCACTTTTCCGTAGTTCCAGCCATTGCGACATTACTCTAGATTAATAATCTGTTTTTTTTTTTGGTTTCAGATAACTAGGAGGGGTAAAATCATGGGCATGGCCTCGTGGAAATTTGTAGAGACGCCCCCCCCCTTCGTCAGCTCTTAATTTTTGAAATTTTTTACTTTTTTTAGTTTTTAATTTTTTTCTCTACTCTTCAAAAATTAATAAATAACTAATAATAAAACGGAAAGTAGAAATATTAATTGCCTTTTTTTACGACACTTTAAAAATTACCTGAAATTCATGCTTCTGGACTAGAATACCCCCTTAAGGAAAGGATTATGCTCATTGTATCAGTAAATACATACCAGTTCCTATTTTCCATCTTAACTTTTCCTTAAGTTCCTTTAATCAGTCGCACTTATTTAAAAAAACGGTTTCTAGGGATTACAGGAGGGGTCTATTTTTCTACTAGCATCTAAACAAGAGGGTCTTTAGGGTCTTTCTTTTTACGACGGACTAAGAGAAGAACCCTATATTTATAAAACAAAAATTGGACGCTTTGGGATTTGGATTGGTAGGTCAATAATATACAAATATCCAAAACAAGCAAGCACTATGTTACTCTACTTTATGTGTCAGGTTACGAGGCCTTTAAAGTGAGTTAACTGATAATGCACTGACCAGACTTACTTGGTCCAGTTATTATTTTTTTTTCCATTCCTTATTCAGATATCAATTTTTCATTTGTCTCTTTAATTTCATAAGGATCAGCTTCTAAGTGGTAATGCTCTACACCAACAAAAAAGTGCTAATGAGAGGTATATGTACTATAGGACTAGAGTTTTACCTTCTAGTTTGTTCTACCTCTTTAATGGAAAAAACTTTAACTGTTTAAATGTAAGTCACACTTTCGGTAGTCATAACTTGGTACTTGGGAACATCCCCAGTGTATTTATCAACCTTTTTTAATGTTCAGTATACAAAATCTTCACAGTTTTTGAGGATAAAATAAGACGACGACTGGCTTTTAATAGTTGGTCTTTCTAAAACTACTCTGCGAGTTCATGGAACATTGCTAACCACCCGGAACAACCTAACAATCAGATTCTTGAAGCAAAAGGGCTGGTCGAAAGCAACTTTGGGATGTAATGCGATTCGCCTCCAGGCTTGTGCATCTTGAGTAACGCTAAATGACCCACGATCTTTCAACTCCTGACGACTGCATCTGTGCAAGCAGATAATGAGTAGGATTACCTCTTCAGAAGTTTTGTGAAACCCTGGTCTCGGTTCAGAAATGGCTGACGGGCTAATGTCGCAACCGATAACGCTCCGCCACGTTAAATGGGAAAACCCTCAGAGTATGTTCTTCCCATCGTCGTTAAGTTGACGTGGTAGTTGTAAGTTGAGACGACCTTGGGACCATTAAATGCGACTACCTGTCAGGGAGACGGATAGCGGTTCAGAGTGGGGACCCTATTTGCATGGATAATAATAAGAAGACAAACGTTGTCGAAGGGATGTGAACGGATTTCAAAACGGACACGTAGATCTGCCCAGGGGCGACGAACCCGTCGCTGGCGAAATGCAGTAATACCGATATCTCAGTAGGAATCTCTACATTAGACGACTCTACGAGTAATAGGACGGTGGAAGCCGGTAGAAACCAGCCGGCAACCGACGTGGATAGAGCTCTTTATACGCGGCGGAATCGCCAGCACTAGCAAAGGAGCCTTTGCAAGACTCATGAAGAGCAGAAGCAAGACAGCGATAGCTAGGAAGTTGAAGGCAGACCGCCGCTTGCCGGCCAAAATCGTGGAATGCTACGGTGATAAGCAAAAGACGTCAAAACTGCTAATTTATTTCCTGCTGGGTCTTGTTTGCCATGCTTCATGAATACGAATAGTTTCTTTTAGATTTCGCAACATACATTTTCAGCTGATTGAAATAAATTTCATATTTTTCTAAGTGCTCCGGAAACCATATTGAATATTGCTATTGTCTGTGTTCCACTTTGACTTCGCCCTAATGACACCAAAGGGGCACATTCGCAACCGAACAAATAAAAAAGGATGCGCGAGAGTCAAAAACATAAAACTAATATCACTTCCACTCCATTAAAATGTGTCCCGTGCCACATTAGCCTACTTACAAATTGCAGGCGACACTTTTATTACTGTTATGTGTCTGTATATACCGCTAGTACATATGTAGTCAGGTAATAAAATCACGGAGAGTTTTCCAAACACACTTTAGTGTGATTTTATGAGTGTCATGCGAATTATAGTGCGATGAAGTGAGCGTGCGAAGGGAAAAGAGAATGTTAGTGCAGCAAAATCAAAGCACTTCCGTGGAAGGGGGGAAAGGTGGCATGTCATAAAAATTGTCACTTGAATGCATATGCTTTTGACAGCATTTTCTAGGTGTGTCTCAATTACACGCAGATGCCTGAAAGTCATATTTTACAGCTGAGTAGGAGTAACGAAAAAGTTTTATATGAAATCGGCTACGCAGCGTAGCATACTTGAATGCTTTACGCTGTTTATGCACAGCTGTTTGTGAAAAATGAAAATGAGAGCCACATATGTACGTACTTTAGCGGCTTCAATTTATAGTTTATATATCTTCATATAAATAAACAGTTATTGTTCCGTTACAAACTTACCACTTGTTCGTCTTAAATTGCGATACTTCCGCATAGCGACGTCCCATCGGCACCTCTTGTGGACTCAAGAGCGCATCACAGGGTGGCAGACTCTGCGGTTCGGCAGGCGCCACATCCGCCTCATCCTCCTCCACCGACTCGTCGATCGCCTCCATCTCTTCGGTGATCACTTCATCGGCATCTGAGCTGGTACATTGATCGCCACAGGTGCTACCCTCGTCCTTCACCAGCGCTTCATTGACATAGTTATGCAATTTCTCACGCAACGAATAGTCATCGATGGAAGATGAAGCATTCGATAGACAATTTTTGCGATCACCATCATCGAGATCATCGATAAGATTGCCATTTTCCTCGAGATCGTTGTAGTCATCGATGGCGACATCATCGCCCGACGAGGTGCTCGTATCAGTGCTGCTGGTGCGTGTGGAACGTGATACGCAGCTGTCCACACTAGCGATGGAATGGCGATTGCGCTTGTTATCGTTGTCCAGCGACTTCTTCAGATAATCAACATCGTCTGCTTCATCATCGTCCATGCCGCCATTGGAATTAGTCGAGCAAATGGAGGCTTCGCGCAGCTGCTGCTTTGTGGCATTATTTGTTTGTGTAGTTTTGCTGTCATCACTGTTAATGTTATCGACTGTTTCATTGCAGTTGTCATTATCGATTGTAGAGCTGGTAAGATTATTATCGCGATCTGACAACTCATCTACAGGCTGTGGCACGATGATTAGTGATGTGCGCTTGCGCATGGTTTCATCTTTGGCGTCCATATTGTTTTTTAGCGTCTTATCGGATTTGGCCAAAACGATAACCTCCACTTTGGAGGCCTCGTAGGCATTGTTGTTGGCATTCATGCTGTTGTCGGTTGACATTTCGCTGCTGCTGCTGTTGGTTTTGTGATGGTTTTTGAACTTTTATTGCACTTTTAACACTTTGAAATTATTTGTGGCATTTTGTTGTTGTTTTTTTTCAAGAAAGTTTTCAACACACACAGAGTCTTTAATACATTTCTATAATTCGGATAGTTTGAGCTAATCGAAAGCAGAGTTTTATTAGTTAAATTGTGCGTTGTGTGGAAAATATAATATAAATGTTTCTGAGTGAGTAATCGCCGAAGAATTTGTGACACTTTAAAGTGTTTCGATAGTTGAAAAATGTTTTAATAATTTTTCGTAGAAATAACTTATATATTATATTTATAATACGAATATGCCAACCAGATAGCTTAGAACTTAAATTTTAAATTAAGATATAATGAGTTATGGAATAATATCACTAACTACAAAATAATTAATTAAAATTCTGTAGAAATTTATCGATAAGTCTTATTTTTTAGAAATCATTGAGCTCAGAGGGTTGCCTGAACTGCCGAACTATGTATGTGAAAAGACACTTCAGATAATGTATCCGTCTACCTTATGCGTCCATTAAGGATTAAAAATTCCTCAGATATCGATATATGTACCATCATTACATTCGATAACATCAGAGCTATCGATAGTGCCACAACTAAAAAAGGTGTTTATGTAGCATATTATATATGGAAAAGCCTAACGTAAATTGGATCTGAAACAACCATCGACTCTCAATTTTTGTGACTACGATAAATTTTCATCTCTAATACACAATAATCGACTATCGTTTTTTGTGATTATCGATAAATTACCATCTCTAATATACAATAATCGACGATCGATTTTCGTGATTATCGATAAATTATTATCTCTAATATACAAAGTTGTTTCTTTGCTAAATCCAATTTCAAGATAAACTGAGGCATTATGGACCACTGGTAAATTTAGTCTAATACAAAAAAATAAGCAGCTAATCTAGTAAGTAACATGAATATGTGACGGTTCTCTCTCTTATAATTTTACATCAATTTATGAATTGCAATTACTCAACATATCAATATATCAACTAGCATTCGGAAAGTCTTTTAAGGTAACTCGAAGTCAGTCAACACTTATTTAAAGGCTCAAAAAAGACCTTAATTGCCATTTGTTAGCGCGTATACTACGAAGTCGAACAATAGATCCACCTCGAAGGACTGAAACCCATTATCAGACTTAGATGTTAAGTCAGATCTATGTATAGTGATCTTTTACCATGTTCAGACCAAAAATTTAAAGGGATTAGATTACATTTAAGCCCTTCACTAATCAGCTCGTTCTCACTTGCCGTTGGAAAGATTAAAAAACAGGTGTTTCATGCCACTCAAGAACTCACATCGCTTAATATTTATCAAGAGAAAAGACTGTCATATAGTATTTTGAAATAAAAGACGTCTTCTTTTAAATATCTTCCTTATAATGGAAATAATGGACGCATTTTTTCATTTGTTAAGTCGATTTTCGAGTGAAATTAGTTTCATGGATTTAAAAAAAATTTGATTGTTTACATTTTTTTCTGTTTGTAGTGTCTAAATCAGCTGTGATAATGTGATAGATTTCCAATGCTGACAAGTAGATGGCGCAAAATCAGAGTCGCACCAAGAGATTTAGTGGGGATCAGTTTTAAATCACCTCGATGAAGTGATTTGGAACTGTCATTTTTGTATGGCGCAATTTTGATAAATTTATAGGATTAGTAGGATAAACCACTCAACAGCCCAAATCGTGTGATTAAGTGTCGGTCTGAACATTGTATTAGAACATGAAGTTTAAGTCAAAATATATCGATAAAATTATTTTCAATTTCCTTGAATTATAATATCTAATGTCTAGAGATAATATAATTTCAAAGAAAATATTCTTTCTTAAACTACCATACCCTTATAACTCTCAAAAGATAAAAACTGTAGAAAAAAAGTAGAAAAATATTTAGTTTGAAGTAAGAAATGTGAAAGCGATACTTAAAAGAAGCTGATAAAAGGAAAAACCTTAATAGTTTTACAATATTTTTATATGTAGGGAAAGCAGTCTTACAGTCTTACAATCAAATTTTCATTTGAGAGATTAATTGCTAAGCAATTTGTCACGAGTATTTAATCCGACGTTTGTCGGAAGCAAATATAACCTAAAAATTTTTTATTTATTGCCGAAAAATTTTCAAACAACCCTCCGTAGTATTAATATTTCCTGAAAATATACACCAATATCCAAAGCAATAAGGATATATATATTAATGCCAAGCAAGGCGACGTCACAGGCTATTCTTAACTTCATTTCATGAACTCTGCGGGGGTTGAATGCCATTCTCATTGACAGAGCGCAGTTTACAGAAATTATTAAAAATTTAAAAATAGCCGCAGAGCATTGGGGGAGAGAAACGCGAAAAGAAAGTGGAGGCGAAGTGGAGGCGAAGTGGAAAGTGCATGCTTGCGAGTTCAATTAGGGCGACAAATCCATTGACGCTTTCTTTGATGAATTCACGGTGTTGAAATAATTGATTGACAAAAGAAAAAGCAAAAACGAAGGAGGAGGGTGAATTGTATGCAATGCACTGGCTTTTAAATTAAATATATACATCCTGAAATATTGTGATCTTATCTAACAAGGCACATAAACTCAAATGAGAGGCATAAAAGAAGAGAATTCTTGTTGATGACAGTTAAAACATTCCACTGAACTTTTTGGAGAACCGATGCCGATATAAATTATGAGGAAGCTCAACTAAAAAAACAATATAGTCGGAGCTTATGGTCAATATTTTTATTTATAAGCTAGAAAATAGACAGACCAGATTTTGACTACATGTCACGATCACCAAGATCACGAAAAGGTTCCTTAGAAAACTAGACGAGATAAATTTTCAGAAAGACGGGGTATGGACGACTAGACTAGAGACTTCCTTCTGAAAACCTAACCTTTGTTTTGTAATCGCAATTTTACCAAGAATTAAAATTTCGAAATTTCGATGATTATGAAAATTTAAGGTCTTGCCTATAGAAAATGCTGTAGAGTTCCGTTTCGAAAAGATTTTATTGCAAGCTGCTGTGGAAGCATACATTTAAAGTTACGTCTCATCTATGAAAGAAGAAAGGCATAAGGATTTAGCATTTATTTAAGTTTCAGTTAGAGCGTTTTTAGATTAAAAGCTCTGTGTTGCTATTACATGGTTTTATAATCAATTTAAAAGAAAATTAACTATCGCAAAAGCTTTACAGTATTGTGTAACCCTAAAATCCATGAAAAGAAATGATTGAGTTGTTATATACTGTCTGAATATATTTAGATCGTTTACACTTAGTCCCCAAAATTTGTAAGTCTAAGGAAAAAGAGAGAATGAGATCGCTAAACTTTGAAAATTTAAAAAAGCTCCCAACGGTTATCGGCTTAATCGAAGTGCAAACAACTTTTAAGCAAAATTGTAATACTGTTTGTCACATGCAGTTGAAAAATATTATGTGAAATGTATGACAATTTTGTGAAAGCTCTGGAGCTTTAAAGCTCTTCGGCTGTTTTAACTCCTTATAAGTTAATATTTACTGGGACTGATAGTTAGCTATTACTTAATCACCTTAAGTAAATATAATTTTTTTCTAAAAATTCAAGTTTAATTTTAATAATTCCCTAAGCAATGTAAACAAACTCGTGAAGATGCCTAACCATCTACTAGGCAACCATCTACTTCTTCGCTGTGGCTCGCTTTGCCGACTGTTCGTGTCATAACAGCTTAGTTGAATAAATTGCATTGACAAATTCTATTTAATTTTCTGGTTTCAAAAATTTTGAGTGATCTAATTTGGCGACAGGAAAAATTATGACTGACTCGTGCCACTGAGCTTAATTTCATTTCTCATTTTAGGTATGGAATATAAGTGGTGCTGAGTTCAGGGGAAATATACACACATATATACATGCATGAATATATCAATACCTGCTACCATACCACCGCGTCACATTTACGGGGTCCAGTGGCACGATTACACGTGCTAAAGCCACAATTTACGATTAAATTAGAAAATTGAAAAGGCAAAGCAAAAATCGAGTAAAAACAAAATGAAATATATACAAATAGAACACTCATGCTAAGCCACTCCAATACAAACAAACATATATCAGCGCATATTTGAGCGATATTTTAGTCACTACGGCGACGCGCCCTCAACGCGCCGGTTGACATGACAAATGATGCTGCCATGGGAGGCGTATTGCAACATAACACGGCGGCAAATTTAACTGGTGTTTATGGAATTTGTAAAACAATGCACTTTTGATGGGGTTGTGAGACATTTTTTTCCGCTAACTGCCTTGCTATACAGTTAGGGTTGTTGAAGACGCGTGGAATGGGTGGGATAATACGCGTATGCTGGCGCTGGGTGCAGGATGAAAAAAATATTTTCACAAAAGTAAGAGAGAGGTTTTACTGCTTTTGTATTGCTGTATTTTGCGCTAGCATCTTATCGTATTTTTGTATGCATTAAACAAATAAATTTACATTTTCGAACGCGCGGGACTACGGGTAGTCTATATATGCCGGCTTTGTTGCCGCTTACGCAACGTGAACGCACTGCGAGGTAAATAAATCATAAATGAAATACACGCTACGTTAACAGATATGGTGTACAGGGTTACCATGTATAAATATATATATGAATAAAGCAGAAGGATATCATATCACAGAATACTCGTAAATTCAGGTTAAAAGACTGATATTGACAATATTCAAGTAAATAAAGAACGAATGGGTGGTGGGAGTGTGAAGTGGTGTCTTTTTAGTAAAATTAAATACCAAAATCGCCTTTCATCTATTAGACCACTGCAGTGTCTTCCAAACAGACAGCAAAGCAATTAAAGAAAGGCTTTTTGTTCTGACAAAGAATAGTACTTGCAGCCATAGCTCTGTAAATTTAATTGTACATACATATGTATATATATATATATATATATAGTTTCCAAAAATATATAATTACACTCAGCTTCTGATCTCATTTTCACTTTCGTCTTTTGCCTGAATATTTGCCAATTGCATTCTTTCTTTTTAGCCTTCAAGGCAGCAAAAATATAACATTTAGCAAACTTACTAATGATTATTTAATTATTGCTCGACTTTGCTAATGATATTTTGGTTACTTAAGCAAAAAACAAAAAATGTATAATCTGCTTTCCAACTATTTTTCAAAGAATTTCCAGCTAGAAATTTATTTGAGCATTTCATTTTGCTTTTCCGAAACGTCATTTTGACAGTGCTGATAGCAAATGAAAGTGCTTAATTTGCATTTAATTAGCTCATGAATGAGATGATTTATGTGCGGCGAAAAATGAAACCGAAAATTTAAATTATGTCGAATGACTAATGTAAATTAAAATTAATTATTAGAAGAAAACAAACACAAAAAAGAAGAGTAAAATAAATATGCATTTAATTGTTAATGACTGATAAACTAATCAATTTCTGAAAATTTCGGTTTACGTTAAAATTGTTAATTACAAAAAAATAATAACATTTTTATAAAGTTTATTAAATTTTTATAAAAATTAACATTTTTTAAAGAAATATTGAATAATTTTAGCTTTTGTAAAAATTTTACATGAAAAGTTGCATAAATATAAAATAATTAAAAAAAATATTTTTGCATTAAATTTTTATAAAAGTTTGGATTCTTTTTAATTAATAGGAAAAGTTGTCATAAAAATAAAATACTTAAAAAATTTATTTTTCCATTTATTTTTTATAAAAAACAGAATTTTTTTAGTAAAAATAAAAAACTTTAAAAAATTATTTTTGCATTATAATTATATAAAAACCTGTACTTTTTTAAATGTTATAAAAATTTAATGCAAACAAAAATTTAAATCATTTTGTTTATTTCAATTCTTTTAGTACACAATAAAATTGTTAATTAAAAAAAAAATTATTAAATTGTTATAAAAATTTGATTTTTTTTAATATTAAAAAATTTAAACTTTTATAAACACTTTTATATGAAAAGTTGCCATAAAAATAAAAAACTGAAAATATATTTTTGCTTTAAATTTTTATAAAAATTTGAATTCTTTTTAATTACTAGAAAAAGTTGTCATAAAAATAGAACACTTTAAAAATTTATTTTTCCATTTATTTTTTATAAAAAATTTATTTTTTTTAGTAAAAATAAAATACTTTAAAAAATTATTTTTGCATTTAAATTATATAAAAAGCAGTACTTTTTAATTGTTGTAAAAATTTAATGCAAACAAAAATTTAAATCATTTTGTTTATTTCAATTCTGTTAGTACACAATAAAATTGTTAATTTAAAAAAAATTATTAAATTTTTATAAAAATTTGTTTTTTTTTAATATTAAAAATTTAAACTTTTATAAACATTATTATATGAAAAGTTGCCATAAAAATAAAAAACTGAAAATATATTTTCGCTTTAAATTTTTATAAAAATTTGAATTCTTTTTAATTACTAGAAAAAGTTGTCATAAAAATAGAACACTTTAAAAATTTATTTTTCCATTTAATTTTACATATAAAAAGTTGATTTTTTCTAGTAAAACTAAAATACTTTAAACAATTATTTTTGCATTAAAATTATATAAAAAACAGTACTTTTTTAATTGTTATAAAAATTTAATACAAAAAAAATTTACGTCATTTTGTTTATTTCAATTCTTTTAGTACACAATAAAATTGTTAATAAAAAAAAATTATTAAATTTTTATAAAAATTTGACTTTTTAAAAAATATATTAAAAAATTTTAACTTTTGTAAAAATTTTACATGAAAAGTTGCCATAAATATAAAATAATAAAAAAATGTATTTTTGCTTTAAATTTTTATAAAAATTTGAATTCTTTTTAATTAATAGGAAAAGTTGTCATAAAAATAAAATGCTTTAAAAATTTATTTTTCCATTTATTTTTCATAAAAAATTGATTTTTTTAGTAAAATTAAAATACTTTAAAAAATTATTTTTGCATTTAAATTATATAAAAGTCTGTACTTTTTAATTGTTATAAAAATTGAATGCAAACAAAAATTTAAATAATTTTGTTTATTTCAATTCTTTTATTAAGTTTTTAAAAAGTCTAAATCTACCTTTAAATATTTCTTTTTTTACTTTTATTTGATTATTTTTCGCTAAATTTTTATTTATTTGAAATGTTATTAATAAAATTTTATAAAATCTTTTTGTTTCTTATAATATACACCAATTTTTATCATTTGCAATTTTTTATCAAAAAATAAGTTTAACAAAAAAATTAATTAATAGATAATAGTTAGCAGCTTCTTTAACATAACAAAAAAAAAACATTTTTTTTGCATTCGCTTACAGTGAAGTTTCTTTTATAAAACTTTTTGAAAGCTTTCACTTTTTTATCGCCTGTGTTATTATATAAAATTTTCTTAGAATATTACTAGCAATAATTATAATAGTTGGTTGATTATTTAAAGTTTTATTTAACTAAAAGAAAAGCAATTGTTCGGGTGAGCTTTGAATCAACCAAAACAATTTTATGCCCCTAAAAGTATGCAACACTGTATTTTTATGAGCTTAAAGCTACTTAAAGTCGTTTAAAACCGAACAATTTTTAATGGAAAACTTTTTCTGATGCTAGCTGATATGAAATTCATGTTTCTGAAGTCATCTGTCAGTTGTTTTGAAGCCGTTGTCATTTAAGTCTGATGTGTTTATTACTGTGCCAGACAAATTTTCAAGTTTTCAAACTCACACTTCAATATTTTTACTGAGTGAGTAACCGACTTACTTATTATTTGTTTTATTTTATGTTTTGGTTTTTTTTATATATATTATAATAACTATATATATATATTATATATATTAATTATAATACTATATACTAATATATTATATTATTTTATAAAAAATGAGGTATTGTAAAACTGAATTATTAAACATCGATAAAACACGGCTTTTTCTTTTGAAAACTTTTGTTTTATTTTCCAGCAAAAATTTTTTCTCTAATTTTTCTTCATTAAAATGCTAAAATGTCAATCAGAAACTAGCCCAAAATTATTAAAATAAGTTCAATGGAGCGTGAAAATTGTATTTTTGTTTACACACACATATTTGCGCCAACACACGGTTAAATAACCGAGCGCGGGGATCATGGTAATTACTCGTGTGGAAGTAAAAAATAAATTGGCTTAAAAAGCAAATGACCTTTCGCTCTACTCCGTTCGCCGGTCCCAGAAGAAAACTGCTGTTGAAGATGATTTATTGCCGTCTAGGCATTACGAGCAAATTTTTTTGATTATGTGCCGTTTTGGCGATTTTGCTTTTTAGCTATAAAATTGCGTTACACTTCATGTTTATCGATTTGTGTAATGACATGTTTGATTTTTATATGTCATTTACAGTTTTGTTTTGTTGTTGTGTGCTAATTCTGCTGTTCGTCACAACTTTAAACGCTCTTAGCTCGGATTTTTTGTCATACCGTGTGCTTTCGGCATAGCTTGCGTAAGCTTTTATGACGACTTTTTTGTTGTTGTTTTGTGCTCGTTAGGGTTCTGCTTCATGAGAATTTGTTAATTTTCACACAATCGGCATATTCCTAGGAATTTGATCGGTTTATCGTTAAACCTTAATTGCATATTATTTATTAATGTAAAGTTAATGAACTTGAAATAACAGTAAGAATTAACACTGTATTTGTAATGAATTCGGAAATATTTGCATGACATGCGTAATTTTCTTGATATGTGAGCTTATGTTGTGTTAGGTTGCGCTATGCAATGTTATGTTATACCATGTTATATTATGATCTGTTATACATATGTATTGCTATATTATGTCCTGTTACGTAATGTTGTGTTTTGTCATATTTGGGTTTATGTTATGCTTTGTTTTATGGACTGTTATTTCATGCTGATATATTATGTCATGTTCTGCTATGTTATGTTTCATGAAGTTATGGCGAAGCTCAACTATGAACTATGTTACGCTGTGTCATATTTGAGTTGTGTTAAGCCATGTCATGTTACGTTATGTTATGGTATGCTGTGTTATCTTACGCTACGCCATGTTATGTTATGTCATGTTTGAATCATGTTATCTTCTATGATCTGTTATTTAATGCGTTGCTATACACATATTATGTCGTGTTATGCCATGTTATGTTACATTATGCTAAGCTATGCCATGTGCTATGTTATGTTATGACATATTTGAGTTGTTTTACGTGATGTCATGTTCCGTTATGTTATGTTATGCTTTGTTATGTTTAATGATCCTTTTTTTACGCGTTGATATTTACACGTTACGTGGTATTTATTATGTCATGTTATGCTATGTTATGTTTCATTATGCTAATCTACACCATGTTATGTTATGTCAAGCTATGTTACGTTATGTTGCGTTATGTTATGCTGTGCTAAGTAATGTTAAGCTATGTTCCGTTATATTATGTTATGCTGTAATAAGTAATGTTAAGCCATGTTGTGGTTATGTTACCTTACGCTATATTATGCTAAGCGTTTATATTACCTCATAATGCAGAGTTATATGGGTTTATTTAACCTTCAAGAAGTCGCGCGTAGTCTTTTCGACCGCCCATGGTGAATAAAGTATTATAATTTTTGTGTATATAATCCCAGATATTTGGTAGCTCTAGTAGCTTGAGGTTAGTTCATTTCCAATCGAATGCACTATTTCCGTCTCTTTTTAACGCTTGTCGACTGTTTATAGCGAGCATTTACTTCAGTTGCCTCTCGTCGTCGAAAAGACTACGCGCGCCTGACGTCTTTTAGTTTACGCGCGACTCTCTGTGCACATTTCCTGATTTAATAAAGTGTTACAGTTATTGGTAAAAATGGCTAAAACAAGAATAAGTGAAAGTGAAATAATGAAATTTCTCCTAGAGGAAGATGATGAAAGTGATGAAACTTTAAGTGATGAAGGATCAGAAGTCTCTGACCACTTATCTGATGTGGAATGTAATGAGGAATCAGAAATGTCTGAATGTAGACCAGATGTGGAATCTGATGAAGAAATGGAACATTCAAACGAAGAAAGTAACTCGGAAGAGGAAAACATTCCTTTGGCTGATAGAGCTGCATACTTCATGGCACGTGATCATGTTACAAAATGGAAAAAATCAAATAGTGATAGAGTCAGGTATCCACCCCATAATATTCTGACTCAAGAGGCTGGTGTTCTTGGAAAAGGCGTGGGCGTAACAACATCTCTAAAAGCATGGGATTTGTTCATATGCGATAAAATTATAACGACAGTAGTAAAATATACTAACGAATTTATACAGAAAAAAGAAAGCGCATACTCCAGAGTTCGAGATTGTAAAACTACCGATTCTGTTGAGATTCGGGCCCTGTTCGGATTATTATATATTGCTGGAACCTTACGTATGTCTCATGGAAACTTGGAGGATGTGTATAGTGATGCTACTGGTATTGTCATATTTCCAAATACTATGCCTTCGAAAAGGATGAAATTTCTTCTAAACTCTCTCCGGTTTGATGATGCATCCACAAGAAGTTTTCGCCGAGCCCAAGATAAAGCTGCGCCCATACGAGAAGTGCTAAATATGTTCACAGAAAACTGCCTTTCTCCTTATTCTGTTGGTAAGAATGTTGTAATAGATGAAATGATGTGCGGATTCCGCGGAAAATGTCCTTTTAGACAATACAACAAATCAAAACCTGACAAATATGGGCTAAAGATTTATGCACTAGTGGATTCAAAAAACTTTTACACGTTGAATATTGAGCTTTATGCTGGAAGACAACCAGAAGGACCTTTTCAAATCAGTAATTCAGGAAGTGATGTTGTAAAAAGGTTAATTTCACCAATTTCTGGAACCGGACGAAATTTGACCATTGATAACTGGTTCACCAGCATTCCTTTGGTAAAAGATTTAGCTACAAATGATAAAATGTCTGTTGTTGGCACTTTGCGTAAAAATAAAAAAGAAATTCCCCCGTGTTTCATTGCGAAGGGAAATCCAGAGTATTCTAGTCAATTTGGGTTTTCAAATATTTCTACCCTGGTATCGTATGTACCTAAAAAGAACCGATCTGTTGTTCTGACTTCATCACTTCATCGTACAGCTGAAATTGACACCAGCACTAACGAGAAACGAAAACCAGCTATTATAACTTTTTACAATAAAACAAAAGGTGGAGTTGATGAAGTGGATAAAAAGGTAAAACTGTATTCCGTATCAAGGAAGTGCAATAGGTGGCCATTGACGCTCTTTTTTCGCTTGCTAAATATTGCTGGAGTAAACTCAATGGTAATTTTGAGAGAAAATAGTGTAGTTATCGAAAAAAGACGTACATTTCTACGCGAATTGGGAATAGAAATGACGAAAGAACATACGAAAAGAAGAGCTGATAAAAACTTACCAAGAAATTTGAAAAGAAATATAAGAGGTTTTTTGAAATTAGATGATGAACCCAATAGTGAGGCAAGTACATCCGAAGTCAGTAGAGGAAGCTGCAAAATATGTCCAGCAAAAAAAGAAGGCAGACAAAAACCCAATGCAAAATCTGCGAAAGAAATATTTGTCGAGACCACACCGTATTTATTTGCAATGAGTGTTTTGTGACCGATGAATCTGATGAATCTGACTATTGAACTATTCTAACTTTCTAATAAGATATTAATGTATTTACTTTCTTTTCAATGTATTCTATGACTTTTATGTTTTCCCCAAATTTTGAAAAAAATTTGTTTGGTTTTGTGTTAAGATTAACGAATTTACTTTGCATTCAATGAATTATATTACTTTTTATGTTTTTCCCTCATTTATTATGACAAAAAAAAAAATACTTTTCCTGTAAAATATTATTTTATGATTACATAATACTTAAAACTAATAAAAAAAATGAATTCCACAACTTTATCCACTTTAAATCTCACATTTCAAATGAGGCGTCGAAAAGACTACGCGCGACCGCTTTTGTTACAAAAGATGGCGCGCCCGCTTGAAGGTTAAAAAAGAGGAAAAAAATTTGATCCACACTAAAATATCAATTTTTTTTTGTGTTTTTTATTTATATTTTAATAGTCCCTTATTTCATGAAAAAATTATTTAAAAAAATCCGAAATTTCATATTCCATATATTTGAGGCTTTCCCGCGACACCAAATAAACAAACGCTTAGTTAATAAGTAGCCATTGGAGGCGCTATTAAATTACTTTCACCGCTGTGAATGCTAATATCACATCCAACACACATATAAGTACATATGTACATACCTACATACTTACATACAATCACAAAAAATTAATATATATATATTTTTTTTTTTTTTGAAATTTTACACAATAATCATCTGATATCGCTGTTATGCGCCTGGAAACAGCCGCAAATGTAATAAAACATATCAACGCTTCTCTAAATGTAGCTTCAAGAAAAAACACAGCAACAACAAATATGCGTGTTTACCATATACCACATGCACTTGTGACCGAAGCGCCATTAGCCTACTTGTGGCAACAATGAAATTTACACCATTAAAATAATATAAATAAAAGTCACACATGCGCTCACCTAGGCATCCACACATGTTTTGCGTTTACTTACATATTTATACAAGCAAACACCCACCCAAACATTGCTCAAATTCCCGTTTTTTATTGGTGCCTTAAAAATATTGACACTCGCCACCTATAAAAGTCATAAAGTGACATATTGTTATTGACAGATTAAAATTGTTATTGACACATCTGCGTGGGTCATAATTTTGTGGCACATTAAAAAATAGCATTTCAAATTATATCGGGTTTCAAATATATTAATTTTTGATGACGTGATTGAATTACATGCTTAACATATTTTGTAAGTTGGTACTCAAATATTTAGTAAGTAAAGATGAGAGGTGAAATGCTTTGAAACGCTGATGGATTTCCTGAGAGTCTACTGCATGCCAGAAATTAACTTCGAGGAGGTTGATATTGATATCCGAGTGCACTAACCATTTAAACCATTGAAGTGTTAACCTTTACAGGAAAGAAATTCGAATAAACTGCTTACGAGCTAAATTATTTTGGAGTTATAACTCTAACGGGAGCTGCTAGTTTTACAATCAATAGTTTATTTTTTCTACAACAGCAGATTTTTTCGAGCTTTAAGCCATAAAATGTCACAGGTTCAAATGACCGTATGATTGGAAAAACATAACACGATAAACACCAACTAAAGCTCTGTAGATTCTAAGTTATAACATCATACACAAAGGTATAGCTGGGCATCCACCAACATGGTAGGACCCTCACCTCCCATTGCGGTTGGTGCCTATACCCTAAAAGAGCTGCTCCGGAAGGATGAAAGAGTGTGCAGGGAGGGGTATTACCACCAACTCCAAGGCATGCGCCAGGCCATGTTGCTACTGGGTGGTTACAACCTTAAACGTTTTAAACATGCCATCAACCTCCCAAGGCACAAACTCAGGCTACATGTCGCATTCTACACTGGTCATTCATTATACGCTCAAGAAAAAGTTGTATAACATGGGGCCAGCTTCTTGTGCGAATTGCCAGTTCTGCGACAAGGAGCCTGAAACTCCAGAACATGTCTTCAAATAGGGATCATATCGCCTCAATAGCACCCATCAGTATATTGGAATTTATCAGTATGCTGGGGTTAAGTGAGTCGTTGTGACTTGGGAGAGGGTACAATAGACTTTAGGTCGCGGTGAAATCCTCATTTATTTATCTAATCTAAGCTAACCTTATGAGAGAATAAGTTAAAGTCTGAAAATTTATGCTACACGTACGTTCAGATTGTGCTGCGACCAAGTTTTTATTAGGTAAATGTTTATTAAACAATAATTTACTGCTTAGACATTTTTTTAGATATTATTTTATATATGTTTCGATGTTAACCTTAAATTGTTGAAAGGTTGAAAAGACCGCAGGGAAACTAATCGTAATTTTACGACTAAAATTACCTAAAGTTCCCAGAATATCTCAGTTCAATAATTATTGTTCGAAATAAAATCGAGAATTTTAATAAACTCGAGAATTTCAATAAACTCGAGAATATTAATTCTACTCCGAGATCATCACAAATTTGTTAGTTTAACCCTTAAAAGGCGAAAAGTCGAAAAGACCACAAGCGAGTAAAATTATTTTTTGATTCAAATTAGTGACAGCTCTTGCTGTGTTTCAGTTCTATATTTATTTAATAATTCCCCCTTATTAAGTGTTCATGTATGAGATTTTCCGGAAGCATTCCAATAAAAATTTATATATCTATCAACTTCACATTATTCAGCGCGCTCTTTTGCTTATCTTTTTGTTATTTATCTTCGATTTTTTTTTTTTTTTTTTTTGTTTAGTTTTTATTTAATTTTTATGTTTTGCTCGCTTTTGTTTCACACCTCTTCATTGTGACTTGAGCGCTTCATTAAAATATTTAAAAATTCGAAATGGTCAATAAAAGTCGTGCCAAAATTACAGCGAAGTGTCAAATTTGTGAATGGTAAATCAAAATATTATGGAAATTTGAAGAGTTGTTTAAAGTATATACAAATACATTTATTAGGGCAGTAGGAAATTGTTTTTAGGATAAATTACACCTTAGTTAAACAATTTATGATATTTAACTGCAGTTATACTTATAACACATATGCATTAGGGTGATCTCAAAATGAATGCAGACTTTTTTATTTTAGGTTATGTTAACCAAACAGCTTCCAGTGAAGCTAGTTTCGAAAAGACCATGTTCAAACTTTTGTGACGCAGTGGCAGTGAAAGTTTGAGTATTTAAGCGCAACTCAAACTATTAAAAATCAATATTTTACCAACCTTTACCGATTTGGTACTAGCTTAGTTGGAGTATCACAGTTTAGCTGATTTAATCGACTCTTGTCGTAGCCAAAATCTAAAGGTAACCTATACATTACTAATAGTAGCTCTTTGGATATTAAAAACTTAAAATTTTTTATCTTAAATTTTGATCTGTATCTCTGCATGGTACGTCCAATCTATAAATATTGTATATCAATCTTTAAGGGGGTATTATTCTAGTCTAGAAATTTAAAAAAATCGAATTTTTTTTTATATTTTGAAAGTTTAATTATTCAAGAATATGTGTACAAGAGGATTTTTCAAAATTCAAATTATTTTCAGAGATATAGGCATTTTTCTGACTCGGCATCCAAACTGGTTCGGCCGGAACTAATCGAACAAAAGACATTAGGGAAACTTTAAACGTGTTTTTCTCAAAATTGACTTTTTCGGAACGATGCCCACGACTTCTCAGGTTCTACTGAACCGATTTACATGAAATTTTTATAGAGTCTTCTTTATAGACTTGTCTATAGTTGGAACTAGCCCCATCCCCAAATTTTTATTTTTATTATTTTTAAAAAATTCGAAATAGTCAGAAAAAGTGATCAAAAAAAACTTTTTTTCAGGCAGTCGCCATTTTCTGAAAAACTCTTTTTCCACTTTTCCGTAGTTCCAGCCATTGCGATATTATTCTAGCTTAATAATCTTTTTTTTTTGTTTCAGATAACTAGGAGGGTTGAAATCAATGGCAAGGTCAAGTGGAAATTTTTAGAGACCCCCACTTCGTCAGCTCATATTTTTTTAAATTTTTTACTTTTTTTAGTTTTTAATTTTTTTCTCTACTCTTCTAAAATTCACAAATAACTAATAAAAAATGTATAGTAAAAATATTAATTGCCTTTTTTTTACGACACTTTAAAAATTACCTGAAATTCTTGCGTCTAGACTAGAATACCCCCTTAAGTGTTTTTTAGCACAACGTAACGAGACCGTGTGTCTCGTCGCTGCTGAAAGCTTTAATGTGTCTTTCCGTGGCTACCGTTTTGATTTCTTCACTTCTAAAGATTTTAATGCAACTCATTTCATATATTAGGTGTGAATTTAAAACGATTGTGCATTTCTGTGTTAATTGGCGACTACATGTCCTCATTAACGTCATCATTTGCCAAAGCATTGGCTTTAAAGATTATGGGAATGAGTATTGGTCGGTGGCTGCAGAGTCTGAGCGTTCAAAAAAATATAAATAAAACGTATGAATGTATATATGTATATTTCTGCTACGCGATGACTCAACTGTTCAAAGTGCTTGTCTTGTCTGTGGAAAACTAAGAAATTATATGAAACATCTTTAAAGAATTGACGGTGAGAAGTGCTTTTATTCGCTTTAAGCATTCTTTGTTTGTTTTACTTTCACACGCTTACGAAATATTCACTGAATATTCATGAAAGAAATTTAAGTGTGGCGCTTGTTGTGGTTGATAGGTGTGACCACGCACGACATGACATACTTATATGCTTACTTGTATATATATATGCATACATACGTATACTACATATAACTTTTTTGAAATGTATAATCTCTTTAAAAAATTTGCCAAGTCATTTGCTTGGCATGAGTTCAAATGAAAAGAAATAATAATATTTTGTAAAGAAAATCAAATTAATTGGAAGTGAGTATTTAAATTTTGTTGTTTACTCGAACATGCATTATATGTACAAATATATGTACATATGTTTATAAATTTTTATGAGTCTGCTGTGGCATTTCCTCTTATTTGTCATATTTATTGAATTTAAATTGTTTTGTATTAGTTGTTGAACGTTTAACTACACCACAAAGATATCTTAGAATGCTTTTTAATCAATCGAGTCATTGTGAATGTACGATTTATGTAGTTTAACGCATTAAAATATATACATATATATATTTTGTGTTTGACTCGATATTTCTAACACTCAAAAGGAAACGTCTTAGTACTTCAGTTTTTAAGACATCGTTCTGTACTTTTGCACCCGCCTTTTCCCAACCGAAAAAGCTGTTCTGGAACATTCTATTGCGGACCACAATAGCACATAGCTGCCATGTGAATTGACCGATCAGAGCTTTTGTAAGGGATTTATGGTATTATAGCTTCGGTACAACCTGAGTTAACGTTTTATTGTTTAACATTGAAATATTTTAAGCCAATATTCAAAAATTGCAATAACAAATCAAAAATGGTATTTAATAATAATGATTTTAATAATTATGATTTTAATAATAAGTTGACGACCTATTTTATGCAAAAGCATTAAATTTAAGTAGATGAAAATATTTTTTTTATACATTTTATAGTACTGTGTATAAATTTTATTGCTGACAAAAAAAAAATTATTTTATTAAAAAAAAAAACTAAAATTATTTCATCAAAATTTATTGTAGTTTTTACTTCTTGTAATTAATTATATTAATTTTGTAAAAAGATTTATTTATTGTAAACATATTTTAAGCAATATATAAGAAAAAAACATTAAATTGTTAAAAAAAATTATGTTTTTTTTTATATTTTACATTTTATTAAAATTGTATGTGTTTTGAAAAATATGTTTATTTTCAACTTTTTTAAATAGTGTTATTTTATTTATTTAAAAAAAATATATATATATATTATTACGACATTTTTGCAAAAATAATAAAACTATTTACTGTATTTTTTATTTTCTGTAACTAATTCTATTCATTTTATAAAAAATGTGTTTACTGTAAAAATTATCTGCGAAATATATAAAAAAATTAAAAGTTAAAATTATTATATAAATATACATACATATTATTTTATTATATTTTACTTTTAAATAATTTTATTTTATTTAAAAAAAATAATTGTTTTTAGGAGTGGAAAATATATAAATATAATATAATAAATATAAAACAAATAACTTTACTTTAAAAATAATAAGTTATATATAAAAAATAATAAAAAACTTTAAAATTTATATATAAGTATCCCAAATTTGTTTGTCTATAATGTTTAATTTTTTCAAAATATATGCAAATTATTTAAAACATCAACGTGTTAGGGTTGGAATTTTTATATATATAAAAATTTATTTTTTTATTAACGATATTTTTATGAATTTTTCAAAATTTTATGTTATTTAAATTTGTTTTTAATTCTACTTAAATATTTGTTTTTGTAATAGTTGCATTTATTAAAAAAAAATTTGTTTGTGAAAATGTAAAAAATATTTTAGCTGTATAAAAACTATCAAAATTATTTTAAAATAATTATCTTTGTTACTTCCTATTATTAAACCAAAAAATTTGCAAAAATAATTTTTAAAATTTTTATTATTATGCACATGCACACATTTTTAAATGATTTTTTTTTATTTAAAAAGGAAAAACATTTATTTTTTAATATTTTAAATAAAGAACATTTTAAAAAAATTTATTTAAAATAATATTTATACATATATTAATTTAATAGTTTTTTAAAAAAAATAAAACAATTTTATTTATTATTTCAATTTATGTAGGTACTTTTATAATATTTTTATAAATCCTATTATTAAAGTAATAAATTTAACTAAAAAAAATTTCTAAAAATGTGTGTAAAAATTGTATTATTACACAGCTACATATTTCCATTTTTGCAATGATTTTTTCTAATTTAAAAAGAAAAATGTCGTTTAATTTTTTTATTAATTATATTATAAAAAATGCATTTATTAAAAAAACAAAAAAAAATTAATTAAATTGTTTATTTTTTTATTACAAAAATATTTTTTTTATTTTTTTTAAATTTAGTACATTTAATATAAAAATTTTATTTATAAAAAAAAATTCAATTTGATTGTTTATTTTTTTATCTTAAAAAATATTTTTTTATTTTATGTAAATTTTTATTTAAATGATTTTTTTCATATCCAAAAGAATACAACTTTTTTTATTTTTTTAAATTTAGTACATATAATACAAAAACTGTATTAATAAAAAAAAATTATTTTAATTTAATAGTTTATTTATTTAATTTAAAAACAAAAATTTTTTGAGAACGAATTTTTATTTTATCTAATCTCATATTGCTTAAAATATATGTTTTTCTATTTCTTAAAGTAATACTTCGTTGAAAAGTATTTGTTGAACTAAATTAAAAATCATTAAAATATTTTTTCAAATACATAAACATTTATATAATTGAACATATAATATCAATTTATATACATAAAAATTTACATGTGTACATATGTATGTAAATATTTTATAATTTTTTTTTTGCTTAACTGCTTTCAAATTCTACAATCATTTGTCAATATATGTTTGCAAATGCACGCATTGCAACATAAATTACAGTTCAATTAAAACTTTCCATATTGCTGCTGTGCAAGCGAACAAGCAAGGTAAACGCCAGACAATTATCATCAATTCGCAATTATTGCCCATTTTATTTACACACTATTTCAAATGATTTATTAAACACATTTCAGCGTTGCTATGAATTTATGTATGTATGTCCATATGTATGTATGTATGGAGTATTTGAGTAGCCCACAGCATTTGTTTGCGGTCGTGTAAGCCGTCATGCGTACACAAAACGGCAACAAACGTAAGAGATTTGTTTGTAGTAAAAGCACAGTGACTACTAAATTGTACAGACACACAACCACATTCATACGTGTGTACAGTAAAGTCCAACGTAAAAGTCGCAAAACTTGTTTTAAAGTCAGACTGCAAAGACTTTTTCGCTTATGTGTGTTTCTACGCATATACAATTGTCTATTTATGTTTTTTGCATTGAAAAAAATAAAAAAAAAAATTGAAAAAAAAATTAGAAACTAAAAATTAAACATAAATGGAAGCCTGAGCAAATGTTTGACTTGCTTTTGGTTAAGATATATATCTACATATAACTAAAAATACAAATAAATATATCAATGCATGACTTATTCACGCTCTGAGTTATAATTATTTGCGAAAAAGTAACAACAAAAACACAAAAACGAGCAGCAATCGCTTGGCAACTTATTTGCTTTGAGTAACATAAAACAAATACTAATAGGAATTGTTCATATGTACACATATATATCCATACATAAATAAGCGTACATGCACATTATATGTGTACATACAGATTTTATTTTGTTTTTCTAATTTTAGCATTGCAGTTGCGGTTGAGCTATTATATTTCAATTATATTATGCACTTGCCAATGCAAAAGCGAAACAAGTTTTGCTTGTTTGCAGAAACACAAAAATACGATAATTATATACATTACATATGTACATACATATAATAACGTTTATAATCCTAGTATTAATTATTATTTAATTTAAGAATGCTATTTTATTGTCATCGATACAAAAAGAAAAAAGGGGAGAAAGTACGTGAGGATGTTAATGAAAGTCCTTGAGAACTTGGGTATACAATAGTATTTAAGAAACCTAGAGCTCGAGTAAAGTCAGCTGATTTAAACGATGCCAAAATGCAACACATTGTAAGTATAGCCTTCACCATATACGAAAAAGAGGCAGTGAACCCGAACAGGCTGTAAGACTTACGGAACTCCACCAGTACACCCTCGAAGAGCTGCAACTGACCGCTAACATCAAAACTAACAACCTTCGCGGCCTAGACGGAATTCCAACAGAAAACATTAAAATAATTTAAGCAAACCAACAATACTTTTCAATAAGTACAATGCCTGCCTCGAAGCTGGAATATCCGCTGATCTGTGGAAGAAACAACAGCTTGTCATAATTAGTGAGCGAAAAAGAGCGTGTTATTAGCATTTACTCCAATATACTTGCTCGCCGCGCTAGAAAAAGCTTTAGAAAGGCTGCTTAGACCTATATTCGAAGCGGCAATCAGTGAAGCAGACGGACTATACTCTAGATAATACATTTTTTAGGAGCTATCAATCACATCGTTGAAAGTTTCGGAGTCGCATCGTCACAGACTTAAATAGAAAGTAATAGTTTTGCTGGTGACTTTAGACGTTGGAAAGGTTTTCATCAACGCGAGATGGTTGGTTGTAAACCCGATTATCTCGATCCTCAATGCTGTAGTGCGAACCTGTCTTTTTAATAAAAAATTGTTTCACCAGACTGGAGTTCATTTAGGGTTCATTTTAGGCCCAGACTTGTAATCGACAATATACTAAAACTTGAAATGCCAAACGAATCGTATTTGATTGGCTGGGTGGACGATATTGCAGCAGTAAATACAGCCTGAGACTTAGAAGAAGCCCGAAGAAAGCTGAATCAGGTCACGATGCAGATGAAAGTATGGCTTGAATCACAATCTCCAGCTCGCTACAGAAAAGGCAAAACTACTACTGCTAAGAAATATGCATACTTATGCCTCTAGTAGTAATTATGCAGGTAACTACCGACATTCCAGGCATACAGAAAGCGGTAAACTATCTTTTGTTTAACTTTTCTAATAGCGTCTAGATCTATAAGTTAAACTCTTGTAAGATCACGATAAAACCAAATCTTGCAAGCGCCATTTCGCGCTTCGACTTAGATTGTTCGCAAGGGAATAGTCCGAGAAACTTTCTGGTCTTACTTAAATCAAAATTGTTCCAGTTCCGGGTCTGAACATTCAGTCTTAATGAGATAGTGAGTCGAGAGACATTCGAATCTTATTTCGTATAACGGTTCTATAGATTAGGGCGATGTTTTGTATTTATTATAAGAGGAAGATAAAACAAAATATTGCCAGCACCATTGAGAGTTTCAACTTGGATTGCTCGTAAGAAAAAAGTCTGAGAAACTTTCTGCTCTTAGCTAAATAAAAATTGTTCTGGTTCTGGGCCTGAACTTTCAGTCTTAATGAACTAGTAAGTAGAGAGACGTTCGAGTCTTCTTCTGTAACAGTTCTACGGAGTTGCATTTCTTTTCCATTTTTCCCAACTTATATCGCTTTTGAGTGATTATTTTCATTTTGAGATATTCCGTAGTTATTGTCATACTTAAGAAACTTTTCTGTAATAATCAATAATCATACTTAACCTAACTTAATTACCTATCCCTTGCCGTTTATTGTATAATATTTGTCCTTGAAGAAATTCTTCGAAATTTTGAATAAGTTGTGGTAAGAAGTATTATAAAATCGCCTGGTTGTGAAACCTCAAAAGATCACACGGTAGGCCATCTTATAACATCTACAGTTCTTTAGCTAAAGACTGCTTTAACAACTTCTTGGAAAACACATTGTACACACATCAACGGTCCGTATTAAAATGCAAATTTGGAAAATAAATTCACTCGAAGCTAAGCAACAATTGTTTATGTTCCAGCTCGCAGGAGGCAACACACTTCAATCGAAATCCTTCAGACGACAAGAGAGAAACAACGCCTGAAGTGAATTCGTGCAGCACTTCACCACAATAGAGCGGAAATGTTTTCAATTATACTAGGCACTAGGTGCACGGAAGTAATTTCATATTCAAAAATAATTGGGTCAAATGCACCACAACCCTCGAACAAGCCGAAGTACAAGCAAACAATGCGAGACAAAAAAAGTTCAAAAAAAAAAACATGGAAAACATGGAAGTTATAAAAGAGAAGGTAAGATGGCACAAGGCAAACCTGCTACAAAGTAAGCAATCTAAAGCAAAAGATGTGGAAGAAGTAGAAAAAACTGAAACAATTGAAACATTATTAACAGTTGAATGGCAAAGAAGTGGATAAAAAATCAATAAAACCGAAAATTGAGGGCACACTTTAATAAAATCCTATCGATTCAAGCAAGAAACCGAAAACCGAAATTATAAAGGAGAATTTTTCTGTAGTAGGGGTGAGATAACGCTGAGGGTGAGAGGACCTGTGCTAGAACACAGACGTAAGCAAAAGGTCGGAGTATGTGGCGGAGGACATTAAAAGCGGCAACTAATTTTCGTGAAGGAAGAAAAAAGAAATTGCATATGAGAATATGACAGTGAATATGACTCAATTTGGAGGAAACAAAGAGGAATATGCACGAGGATGCGGACAGCCGAACAAAGGCGGCAGGCGTGTGTGCAAAATTAGTTAAATATAAAGCAGAATTGAATTTTTCGCAAAATGAGGGACACGTAAGTAGACGAGGAATAGTGTGAATGCGACGAGAAGAAAGCTGATAAGGCAAAAGGAAGTTTGGAAGCGAGGTAGTTGATTTGCTTACATGCTAGCCGAGGGTGCGAGAGCTGTGATTTCATTTTCACAGGGGTGAGTGCAGTGTCAGTCCCAGGACCCTTGGTGTGAAATGCGATTATAGCATTAAAAATCACATTATCAATAAGCAGTTATGTGAAAGAGAAAATTATCGCACACGTAACATGTGTGATTTAAGGCGGAACAACCCTTACAGGCGTAGAAATAGTTAACGGTGAAAGGCAACTGGCGCAATGAGGCACAAAATTTCGAACGAAAATGTGTCAATTTCCACGCCAAGCGACGTGGAACGCTGAAACGGGCTGTAGTTATGTGTAGTGCAAGGTCAAGTTATGTAGCGGAAGCGTGTACATACATACATACATATATAGGGAAAAGCAAAGAAAATATGTGTGGCAAGTAAACAGTGAAATAACAATACAACAACAATAGCAGCAACATAAATTGCGCACATTGCGAAAAAATCACGCACTTCCGCTCACGTGACAGCTACAACAACAAGAGCCAAAAAACAGTCAAAGCAACAACAATAGCAGCCAGCAAGTCGGCAAAATTGCTAACAAATAACTTTGCGACATTGCGTGTGTCCTTTAAATCCTTAAATCAGCGTAAAGCACTTGCATGTCCGCGACGACATGGGTGAAACCCTACGACGCCAGTCCATTTTCAAAGCCTTGCTTGTTGTTGTTTGTTTGCTGCTGGTCGCTGGCGCGTGGAAAATGGTTTTATTAGCAGTAAATGCTTTATTCTTGTTGTTGTAATTGTTGACTTTCACATTGTTTATGGTTGTAGATACACATATTGACCCAGCAAGCATGTATGTGTGTGAGTATAAATAAGCAAACGTAATCCTGCTGCCCAGTTTGACGCCTGTGTTGAGGCTCAGTAGAGCTCAGGCCATACAAATTTAGGGTGGTGAAATATATTTGTGACTTTCTCACTAACTGTTTGCTAGATGAAATTTTATACACTTATATGTGTAGTTGATATGAGAAATATTTTTAAAGATTTTGAGATAAGTACTCAAGATACTTTGAGATCCCAAAACAGACGAAAACCCCTTATCTATCCATATATGTCTATGTAACGCTGACGATAACAAGGCATTCACGTGTTTTTTAATGTATAAGTCTTACAAACTGAACTCATAAACTATTTAAACCCATAGAACACAGTTTACATACGAAACTCCTATTCGCGTCGATGGAACTCCATGGGAGCCGATTCGCTTGCTAAATACCTGTCCGCCTCGTTATTCTGTTCCTCTTCATAGTTTATAGATCTTACTACTAAGCAACAAATCCTCCGATACATATAGTCTAGCTTCACTAAATTATTTCCTTAGCTCTCATTTTCCTTGCAGATCTAACTCTCTTCTTATACTCTATAATTTCGAGAGAGTAAGGCTCTCAAGGCTCTTTTACCCTCTCCTAAAGGACACTACCTTCAAAAATTTCAAATTAATTTTTCTTACAATTTTATTTTACACCTGCGACAACGAAAGACAAATAAGAATGTACGGGTATAGCGAGCTGAAAGTCCAAAATGAGTTAAGGTTGAGGTTTTTTAAAGGCAAAAATCACATAACTTTCATTAAAGAAGTTCAAATGATTCGAGATTATCGATTTAAAACTCTTGTACATCTAACTAATTTTTGGAACCTTCATAGCACTCTCAACTTTAACTTCGAACTCATTAAAAAACATTCACATCCACCCTCGTATTCCCACATATGCCGTAATTTTTCCAAAACACGTTTCTAACGTGCTTACTTCTGACTTAATATTGCGCATCGTGTGGCATGCAACAACGATTAAATTCACTTTCTAGCAATGTAACATATAATTTGCCTTTAATTTATTACATAAAATTAAGGATTTCCGGCGATTATAACGAAATTCGTCGGAGCAAGCATTTGCTTGCGATTTTGAGTGGGAAACATGTTGAGTGAAACGTGACCACTTTCACTCAAGGCATTCCACACTCGTCGCTATTATATTTCAGCGCTTCATTTTCGAACACGCAACCCCTCAAACGCAACAACAATGCACACATATTAAAATTACCAGCGTAAAGGCAAAGGATTAAAGGATATATTGTTTGCCATACGTCCACATGTTTATATGTGTGTGTGTAAGCAAACATGACAACATGCTTATGCTTTATGTGTGTACATCTGTACTTATAAGCTTTTGTGTGCCTTTAAACCCTTATTTACTTAAATATCCACTGCTAATGTCACCAATTCCTGGCAAGCCTAGCAGACGAGCCACTCGGCGGGCAGAGGCTTTAACTGTATTAGCCTGACAAATAATGCTCGTGTTTTGACATTATGCTTTTGTTTGCTGTTATATGTCATGCTGGCTACTTAGTTTTTGTTGTCTATTATGAATTATAAGTACAAGTATGTACATATGTGTATATGACATACATATATGGTTTGAGGTATGATAAAAAAAAATTAATAAAAATTAAATAATATCAATTAAACAAAAAAGAGTAGTAACATAAAATATAATTAAAAAAATAAAGTAAAAATATAAAATAAAATACAACAAAATAAAATAAAGAAATAAAATAAAATAAAAAAATAAAATGAAATAAAATACAATAAAAAAAATAAAATAAAATAAAATAAAATAAAATAAAATAAAATAAAATAAAATAAAATACAATAAAATAAAATATAATGAAATAAAATAAAATAAAATAGAATAAAATAAAATGAAACAAAATAAATTAAAATAAAATAAAATAAAATAAATTAAAGTAAAATAAAATACAAGTAAATAAAATAAAATAAAACAAAATAAAATAAAATAAAACAAAATAAAATAGAACAAAATAAAATAAAATAAAAAAAAATAAAAAAAAATAAAAAATAATAAAATAAAATAAAAAATAATAAAATAAAATAAAATGAAAGAAAATAAAATAAAATAAAATAAAATAAAAAAAAATAAAATAAAATAAAAAAAATGAAATAAAATAAAAAAAATGAAATAGAATAAAAAAATAAAATAAAATAAAACAAAATAAAGTAGAACAAAATAAAATAAAATAAAATAGTATGAAATAAAATAAAATAAAACAGAAACAAGCAAGAACAGTGAGGTAAATGAAGCTGAATACCCTTCATAAATAAAAATGAAGAATTTTGATCAATCAGTTTGTAGATATTATATATGTTTTAGATAATAATCTGTACCAAATCTCGAAAATATATCTCATCAGATACAAAAGATTTCCATAGAAGTACTTCAATTGGAGCGGTCAGTTTGTATGGCAGCCATATTCCATAGTGGTCAGATTTGAAGAACTTTTCTTAAGGTTATAGTGATTTTTTGAAAAAGAATTTGTGCTATATTTCGAGAAGATATCTGGTCAAATTCAAAAGTTTTCCATACCAGGACTTCAGTTTGATCGGTCCGTGTATATGGTAGCTATGCATTATAGTGGTCCGATATAGACGGTTCCAACAAATTAGTAGCTTTTTGGGTAGAAATGGACGTATGAAAAATTGCAGATTGATAACTCAAAAACTAAGGCACTAGATCGCGTTTAGATATGCAAAATCTACACGGCTCGTTTCGTTACAAAGTAGAGTCAAATTAAATATTGAAGTAGATAAATATGTATTTAAACAAAATTAATTATTCACGAAAAACAAATGAAGTTAACTAAAATGTATTCATCAAAAAGATAACAGACTTACATATGTAAAGCTAATACCATGTTCAGACCGACACTTATTCACATGATATCGGCTGTTGAATGGATTATCCCACTAATCTTAAAAATTTATCAAGATTTTGCCATACAAAAATGACAGTTCCAAATCACTTCATTGAAATGATTTGAAACTGTGCGACTCTGAGTTTGCGCAATCTACTTGTCAGCACTGGAAATCTGTTACATTATCACAGCTGATTTGGACACTACAAAGGGAAAAAAATGTAAGCAAACAAATTTTTTTTTAAGCAATGAATCTAATTTCACCTGAAAATCGACGATGAAAAAATGCATCCATTATTTCTATTATATGGAAAATATTAAAAAAAAGACGGATTTTATTTCAAAATACTATATCACAATCTTTTCTTTTGATAAATATTAAGGGATGTGAATTCTTAAATGACAATAACAGCTGTTTTTTGATCTTTTTAACGGCAGTGAGAACACGGTTGGATTATGAAATGCTTGAATGTAATCTAATCATTGAAATTTTCGGTCTGAACATGGTATAAAACCTTTAATCCAAGCTCAAATAAACCGACCCTTTGCCCTTTTGCATGTGCTTACAAGTACATACATATGTACATATACATATGTATGAATGTACATATCGCATTTGATTTTTATATCTTATGTTCGTATATATACAAGTAGTAGTACATGCATACATCTATGTACATATATGTTTACAGTATATTACAGACAACAAACAGGTCTATGCTGTGACGCTTTCCAGCGAAATATTCAGCTAACTCACTTCGTCATGTTTACATTGCAGCTTATGATCGGTTTACTTATGACATTTGACATTAACATTGAAGTGTTTTGTAAGCAAACACTGTTTATTATAAGAATATGTAGACTGCTTTTATGCTACTCAGACACACATAAGTACACTCTCTGCGTATTTATTTGCTCGCATTATGCTTGTCGGCTTAATTTCTTGCGTCGTTGAAATACGAGACTTGACTTCTTTTGGATCATAAAAGTATTGTTGAATGCAAGAATACAGTTGAATTTCATTGATTTTCAGAATTAAAGGGAGCTTTGTGTCTAAAAGTCTTTTTCTTTAATTTTATGAGTAGACGAAACAAAAAATAAATCATTAAAAACTTTGTCTACATATAGGCCTTTTTTTTAGCAAAGACATGAACCAGTAATATGAATAATAATTGATAATAAGGGAACGTTAGACTCTAGAGTGTCAGGTTTTCTATATATCTGACTCTTGAGAGTTTGTAGTTGGTATAATATCATACTTAACACTATTTTTATTGGTTAGCGCATAAAGTTTAATGTGAAATTAGTCTAAAAGCATTATAGTTAGCCGCTTAATTGAGACAATTATAAACTTATCCATATGCATAGCTATTGGTCCGGATTGATCCATTAGGGACTAAATAAAGATTCACTTCGAAACGTTTATCAGATGTGATTTAAAATGAAGCCAAATCAAAATTTTTTAGAATTCCAAATTCTATATTATAATGAGTTTAATTTAGCTTCTCAACTCATTAAAGTAATAATATTTTTTTTTAATGCTAACTTACAAAATTTCTATTACGAGTACATTAGAATGTTGTAAACTTAAAAATTAACCCATTTTTCTTTTACCAAAAACTGTCCTACTACTTTACATTATTCTCTCCAAAACATCAGCAAATGCCACACTCATGCATGATCTGTAGAGCACTCTTTGTTTGAGCATAAAAAGTCTAAGCGCATACAAAAAGTTATCACCTTGTACCACTTACTTCAAGTGCCATTAAAAAATTTATGTTTTCAGCTGTTTTGAAGACAGCAATCATTTAGCCTTTTTTTAAGTGGTTTCAGTTTTATTTTCGATTGTATTTTATTTGAAAATATACTCCACATTAAATGTTAAAACTGTTTAGCAAAAATATCTTTTTTTGTTGTTTTTATTTTTTCACAAAATAATTAAAACAAAAAAAACAATTTTTTACTAATCGTTGGATGTCTGCAAATGTTACATGGCTATTTATTTAATGACTAGGTCGGCTTAATTTGTGACCATTAGCAGTGTTTATGGCTTAATTACTTTTGCTTTAAATGAAAAATTAATTTTACTACTCTAGGGCTTCACTTTCATGAGCCGTTTTTTCAAGATTTCGGTTTTTTTTAAATAAAATTCAAAAAAACTGCCCAAAATTTGATTTCTAGAGTAGAATACCCCCTTAAAGGGTAATAAGCGGTTTCCAATAAGTCTAATTTAATGGCAGTCGTAGGCATACTAACCAAAATCGTTTCCATTTAATTTAAAATATTATTTGAAACATAGTATTTTTAGACTCTTTGAAATGCTTATAATATTTTTAGATTTCAATCAAAATGTGAGTTTTTGTTTATGTCAAAATTAATGACAGTTCAAGTCATATTAACAAGAATCGTTTCCAATTAATTTAAATTTTATTTGAAAAAAAAAATAATTTTTAGTTTTTTTTTGAAACCTTTTTACAAATTGTGTCAAATTTAATGACTGTAGAAGTCAACCTAGTGTTCCTTTATTTCTACTTCATTTTTAATAGTTTTTTTCCAAGGGCAAATCAAATACATGTAGTCAATAGAATCGAATTTGCCGAACTAAATTTTCATAAACACGAAAAACTTGTTGTTTAAGGCGAGTTAGAGACACTTATTGCCAATATAAACTGGAGTTTTTATGAATAGTTTTTTTTAAATTAGTCACCATCCTTCCTTCATCCTTTGTGATGTGATAGACACCGTTTTTTCGAGCAGATTAAAAAAACTCGACTCATTCAGCGTTTAAAGCGAGTTAAGGGGGTATTCCAGTCTAGAAATAAAAAAAAATCGAAATTTTTTTTATATTTTCAAAGTTTAACTATTCAAGAATATGTGTACAAGAGGATTTTTCAAAATTCAAATTATTTTCGAAGATATAGGCATTTTTCTGACCCAGCATCCAAACTGGTTCGGCCGGAATGCGAAACTTTAAACGCGTTTTTTTCAAAACTGACTTTTGTGGAACGATGCCCACGATTTCTCAGGTTCTACTAGACCGATTTACTTGAAATTTTTATAGAGTCTTCTTTATAGGCTTGTCTATGGTTGGAACTAGCCCCATCCCTAAAGTTTTATTTTAATTATTTTTAAAAAATTCGTAATAGTCAGAAAAAGTGATCCAAAAAAACTTTTTTTTAGGCAGTCGCCAATTTGTGAAAATTTTTTTTCCCCACTTTTCCGTGGTTCCGGTAATTGCGACATTATTCTAGATTAATAATCTTATTTTCTTTTTGGTTTCAGATAACTAGGAGAGTTGAAATCATGGGTATGGTCACGTGAAAATTTTTAAAGACCCCCCACTTCGTCAGCTCATAATTTTTGAAATTTTTTACTTTTTTTAGTTTTTAATTTTTTTCTCTACTCTTCTAAAATTAACAAATAACTAATCAAAAAATGGATGGTAAAAATATTAATTGCCTTTTTTATACGACACTTTAAAAATTACCTGAAATTCATGCTTCTAGACTAGAATACCGCCTTAAAGTATATAAACTTCAATAAACTCAAATTTGTGATACCAAATTTTTATAAACACATATTTTGTGAAATGGTCAATAAACTCGAGTTTGTGTGACTATTTTTTAAAACTAGTCACCATGATTCCTTGTCTTATGGTAAAATTCGTGTAACTGTAATTGGTAACACCTTTAGCATTAAACACTTAAAAAGTCAATAAACTTGACTTATTTAACACAAAAATGTCAAGCTTTAAAGCGAGTTAAAGTAGTCTTATCGATTAGAGTTTAATGTTAAACATCTAAAAAGTCAATAAACTCGACTTATTGAGTCCAAAACTTTTTTAACACTTCTTTAACACCATCTAAGGTGAGTTAAGGAATATATTTATGTATTAATATTTTATATAATATAATAAACTCAGAGTTACCGACTAGGTTTGGATGTTACACACACAAATAAAATCGCGTTAGTGACATAGTATTCAATTCAATACAATACTGAATATATTCACGTTTTTAGGGTACCGATCCCATGCCTAGCGGTGGGTCTAGAGTTCAAATGCATTATACCTCCAAAGAGCTTAAGTTATTTGTGTATTTATTTAAAAATAACCGCATGCTTTGTATGTACGATATTTGAAGAGTTTAGCCTTGTAAGTAATTGAGAACTCCAAGAATACGCCGAAAATATTGAACAAAATATACAAAACGGCAGCGGCAATAAATTCTCAAGACAACTGCGGACTTAAAAAAATAAGTACAACCACAAAATGAAAACAAGAAATGCAACAACACAACCGTAATACAACAGCAAAAGCAATAGCACAAATTAATTAATTATAAAACTCAAAGAAAATCACGTTTTGGCTGCGCTTGAATGGCGCTGCTGGCGGTTGAATAATCAATAAAACACTCAACGCGTTCATTAACACGAGTGGCATGCAGCAGCGCTGGCTTTTCGACTTAGTGGCATACATATTTATGTGTATGTAAGTGCTTAGTAAGCAATTTTGCGGCGTCGCTGGCTTGTGTCAGCGAGTTTAAGAAAGTTTTCGAAAGTTTTTTGAATTCAAAAATTGTTGGTATTAAAAAATTTTCATGCTGTCAGTACAAAAGCTAGTTAACAGTGTTATCCGGTATGTATTTCCATTGTATGTGTGCTTGTGTGGGCGTTTGTTTGTGCGCTGTGGTGGGTCGCCGCTTAAACAAGCTGCCACATGGACATTGAGGCCAACACAAAAGCGTCAGTGACAAGAAAGCTTGCAGCAGCCAGCCGCTACACCCACTATAAGCATATATAAAATCATATGTGAAAAAGAAAATGGGAAATATTTGGTTGTACAACCCGAAACGCAGTCAATATGCACTTGAGCTAAGCAAGTGCTTCAAACAAACTTTTTGATTAAACAAATATTTGTGATATCTTTCACTTTTGTTGCAATTGCAGTGCATTAAAATGCATTGAATTGTTGTGCAATAAGCAAGTGGCAGCTACATTTGGGCAACTGTGCTGAGCAGCAGCTGAAATGCCACTAAAATGCCGCTGTTTACATAAAAGCGTAGGTTTTCATGTATTTACATATGCACATATACTTATACATATACATATACATATACATATATATGCTTGTGTGTGCACTTCGACCCATCGTTTTTGTACATTTCCAGCGCTGCTTTGTTTTTGTTGCTAATCAAAATAATCAATTTTCATTTTAGCCTTTCGCTGCATCTTTGTTTATAAACCACTCAGCGCCAACTAAGTTGCACACACACAGAAACACATTAATAAATATTTTGTTGCTGTTGTTGGCCTAAATGGGGTCAAAATGTTAACTTGTTTATATTTGGCTGTAAAACTTAACGAGCGAAAGGCAGCGTCTGAGAAACAAATGCAGGCGCGAGTCTGTGCAACACACGCAGCAAAGACAATACACCTACGCTTGCAGCGAAAAAAAAAAACAGATAAAGTTGCATAAATAGATATGTACATACATATATAATATAGCATTATTAGAACACAATATTTTTTGAAAGCATGTAAACTTAGTTCAATCTTGCCAAATAGCCATGAATTTCGAAAGCATTTTTATGCAGATTTGTGTGATAATTTGAGCATATTGTCTTCAAGAAACCAAATTGAGATTCAGAGCTTCATAATTCATTATAAAAAATACAACAAATTTTGATTATAACAAGAGAAACGTTAACTTCGTTAAATTGTCCATACAAGCCCTTGATCTTGATCGTTCAGTTTGTATGGCAGCTATATGCTATAGTACTCCTATATGAGAGTTTTATTCACAGTTTATAGCGCTCCAATAGATATTAATCTACGTCAAGTTTCGTGAAGATATCTCATCAAACAAAAAAGATTTCCATACAAGCCTTTGATGTTGATCGATCAGTTTGTATAGCAGCTTTGTGTTATATTGTTCCGATATCGATGGTTCCTACAAATGAGTAACTTCGTGAGAAGAAACGCATATGTGTAAAATTTCACATCGATATCTCGAAAACTGAGGGACTCAGCCTGTCATAATGATCATTTATATGTACTACTGTGTCCAAAAAATAAGGTGACATTTGAATTTAAACTGCGCGCGTCGAAGGATTTGAAGAACTATTTTTTTTTTTAGGTTGGTAGTACCGTCAGTCACATTTATGTCAAAATTCATGTCAAAATATTCATTAGTGTTTGAGGTACGTGTCGTTTTGTGAGCTGCTAAAAGTGAGTTTTTCGTTTTTTGCGATGTCGAAATTTGTTGAGCAAAGAATTTGCATTAAGTTTTGTTTACGGAATCAATTTTCTGTTGCGGATACGTTGAGGATGGTGCAGAAAGCCTTTGGTGATGAGGCTATGTCTAAAAAAATGTTTACAAGTGGTATAGTGAGTCCAAGCCGGCCGTGAATGTGTCGAAGACGAAGAGCGTCCAGGGCGACCATCAACCTCAACCGACGAAGCTCACGTTCAACAAATCAAAGATTTGGTGTTGAAAAACCGTCGATTAACAATTAGAGACCTTGCTGATGAAGTTGGCAAATCGAAAGGCTCAGCCAATACCATTTTTAAGGATGTTTTGGGCCTCAAGCGCGTCAAATCTCGGCTGGTACCGAAAACATTGAATTTTTTGGAAAAAGTCGTCTCGTTGAAGTGTGTGAAACGATGCTTTCCGCCTACCAGGGTGTCATGAAATGCATTACAACTGGCGAAGAGACTTGGATCTATGCTTACGACCCTGAAACAACCGATAAATCGAGCGAATATCGTACCAAAAGAGAGCCGAGACCAAAAAAATCGCGCCAAAGTCGCTCAAAATCAAGGTCATGTTGACTGTTTTCTTCAATTATCGTGATGTTGTGCATTATGAATTCCTTTCAACCGTTCAAACAGTCAACAGGGAATATTATTTGAACGTTATTTGTCGTTTGCGTAACGCTATCCGCCTAAAAAGGCCGGAATTGTGGAAAGACAATTCTTGGTTTTTACACCACGATAATGCTCCATCTTTCTCTGCCCTCGTAATTCGTGATCATTTCGCCAAAAACTCAACCCATATCGTTCCGCAACCACCGTATTCACCTGATCTGTCACCGTGCGACTTCTGGCTGTTCACCAAGCTCAAAAGCCCGCGCCGGGGACGCCGTTTTTATACGACAGAGGATATTCAAGCCGCAGCGAAGACGGAACTGAAGGCCATCCCGGAAAGTGACTACAACCAGTGTTTCGAAGATTGGAAAATCCGTTGGCATAAGTGCATTGCATCGGGAGGGGATTACTTTGAAGAGAATGAATTTGATTTGGAAGAATAAATAAAGAATTTTCAAAATAAATACAATGTCTTTCTGAGTATTATAATCATGGGAATCAGTATTAGAGGGGATGATGAGCTACCAATCGCTTTGGTTGAAGAGAGTTTGTAGTATACCGTAGTATTCACTCTTTTAGACAAAAAAACTCTTTGACATTTATTCTATATGCAAGATCTTATGAAATATATTGACCTAGTTCAGCGAACATCTGTACATAAGTTTCAATAATAATACAGCTCTTTAGTCTTGACTATGACACGTAACTGTTTTTGAGTAAAAAAGGACAGTTATTAACACGCGAAAACATTTTCTCTTTCTCTCATCAACTTATGAATGAAAACTTTACTGCAGTTGGCTTAGTGGCCTGCGCACATCCGGCAGGTGCAACTGGCAAACTAAACAGAAAACTTCTAAGAACACATAACATAACTTACGCTGTTGAGATGTGAAGCAACAAACGTGACTCAAAGCAATATTTTGCAGAGCATTTAGAAAGCCAAAGCAACAGAAATAAAGTAAAATAAAATACGTATTTGTATATGTATGTGTTTGTTTCAGCAATTGGTGAATTTAAGTTTTATTGTTCCGCATCCTTAAACGTGTTGATAGAAATCGCAAGAAAATGCCAAAGCAAAAACAACAAAATCAAACTGAATCTTAGCAGGCATACACTGACGGTATGTACATATGTATGGACATAAGCACACATACAATACATAACTGCAGTGACTCATGGAAGATTAATTGCTTGCTGCACGAATTGGCGGCTGATTTGGCGAGATGTGGGTCGCTTTATAAAACTTATTAGCCATGCCTGTTGTTGCAAGCTTTACCACATGTGAGCAACAATGTGCTATATGCATACATATATGTAAGTGCTGATATTTTCTTACATACATATGCATTTTACAGTTAAGTTTTGCCTTCATTACCCACAAGCGCAACTCTCGCTAACTCCTTACGTCAGTCATCATAAATCTAACATTTTATGTGGCATGCAACATAACCGCCACACATATGCAAATTTTGTGCTAGAAATTATTATTCAAATTTTTTTTTGGATAATTTAATAAACGCTTTGTTGTTGCCACTGTTTCTAGCAGCATAACAACGAAGCGCGCTTTTGGAGTTAAACGAAAAATTATGCAGATTGTTGCAAGATTTGTCATATGAAAGCGTGGCAAAGATGTATATATTTACATATGTATATATAGTGGGTAGTTGTGCGACGTGACTTGTAGTTAATTGTTTCCGATTATTTTTTGCATTAATGGATTTTGACGAGAAAATATATGTATATAGATACATTAACAACTAATGAAATTGTTACAAAATTCCAATAAATTTTATTTAAATTTTGGCAAAAAAAAATTATATATGTTTATTATTATAAAAAATATATATTTTTATATCAATTTTTGTTTTCATAAAAAATATATTTAAAAAAAAAAAAAAAATCATTAATAATTGAACTCGTTTTAAGGGGTTATATACAGTTAGGAGGTCGAAAAAAGGCATTTTTCAAGAATTTTTTCTAAGCAAACTATTTGGTTTATTGATTTGAAACTTGGCTGGTATATTATGACAACCTTAAACTATATTTGCATAATTTTTATTGACAAAAATAATTATCGGGAACGTTGATATTGCCAATTTTGCAGAGGTCCGCAAAAAAATGGCCTCTTGCGGTGAGCACGATATCTCTGGACTGGATCATTTAAAATGCAAAACCCAAATAAATTTCATTAATACAATAAATAATCTAGCGATTGATCGAAGGAATTAGCAAAAAAAAATTTTTTGACAAAATGGAGGCTAATCAAAGCAAAAGGTTCGATTTTCGACCAAAATTCGGGTCTTTAATTGTTTATAAAAATAAGAAATTTTCATCGGATGGGGAAATCCTTCGATAAATTACTAAAAAATATGGTTAAGAAGCTTGTGTAAAAATTTCAGACCGATCGGTGCAGCCGTTTTGGAGAAATCTTGCTCACCGACTTTGAAAACACCATTTCGAGAAAAACGAGTTTAAAGTTTTGAAAGCACTTTACATGTAATCGACGCGCCTTCACTAATGTGTCTATAACTTCGAAAATATTCGTCGGATCGTCCTGAAATTTTGTGTGTGTATACTCAGATATATATATATTAAGAAAACGCAAAAAAATGGATTTTTTTTTTGAAAAATCTAACTGTATATAACCCCTTAATCGAGATAAAATTAAATTCCTGAAGGAGCTGAAGGCCATCCCTGAAAATTCGTATGAAAAGAGAACTGGAAAAATAGTTGGCATAAGTGTATTACATTTGGTGGGGTTAACTTTGAAGGCGACAAAATTATTGATGAACAATTAATTATTTAGCATTTAATTTACAATTTCCCGGTACCTTTTTGTCACATATAGTCTTAAATAAAATGATTTCCATCATTATTTTCTTAATAAAAAATAGTTGTTTTGATAAAAATAAATTAATAAAAATAATTGTAAACATATTTATTTAAAATTTGTTGTTGTTGGTTAACTGTTAGTTGATTTCATTTTGAAATTCATAAAAGATAGAGCGAACAAAATTTTTTAGGAATTTATAGCATAATATCTGTATATCTTCACAAAATTTATAGATCACTAGGGAAAATGCAAAAGGAGCATTAATTTTCGGTAGTGTTGCACGAAAATGTAGTAGATAGCATAGAAAATGGTAAAGTGGTGAATGTATGTATGAAGAAATGCATTTATAATGATGTACATATACCGTGATTTACACTACTACAAGCCACAAACTTCTACTGCCTTGAATTGAAGATTTTATTTTTATAGGTATTCATTTTACCACCGCAACAACTGCCCAGCAGCTTTAAAAACACACTGGCCTTCCAACATGTAAGTTACATATTTACAGAAGCACATTACATGATTATTTACATAACTACATAGCAGTTACAAGCAAGTACATGCTTGCCACTCTTCGCGTGCCACTACCAAAACGCCATTAAGCACGGTCAACAGCAGCCCCACTGCCATTTTTCATAGAATTATTTACCTTCTTTCATATTTATAGCCTCTTTATACTCTTTCGCTGCGCCAGCGGCTTTGTGTTATGCAAAAAATGCAAGTTGCCACGCGGAGCTTGTTGCCTTGCTTGCATATTTTTGTGCTACATGGCTTTATGGGTTTCCTGCACGCCTGCTTACTGCACTGTTAGCTGCATTTAGAATGTAGTGCTATTCTTTAGCGGTACATTTTTAAAGAGTTTATTTGTTGCTGTATATTTTTTACACGCCTCGTTGCGGTTTCGGTTTTGCGTTTGCTTTACTAGGTAGTTAAGGCAACGATATGCTTCAAGTTTATGATACTTAATTCCAGTTGGTTTTAAGCAGATTTAAAATATATGTTTTCAAACTGTTCTCATTGCGAGTATGAAGTTTGTGGTCAATGGAGATATGATTTTTGCAAAGAAGTACCTAATTTGGTTAAATAATTTAGTTAGATGCTGTTTATCTTTCCTTTGAGGTTACCTTAATTTATTAGATATTCTGAGAGATAATAAAAAAACGAACTAATTTTCTAAAACTATTGAACTAATGGCAGTCGAAGACAGCTTTTATATTCAAGTTCTGGAAAGTGAAAGCAATAAATGATATATTTGAGGGCAATATTAGATCGTTTTCTTTATAAGACTTTTCAACTGAAATCACGCTTCAAAAGACAGCAAGAGGCTAGATGGAATGAGATAGAAGAATTTTAGCTTAGTTCTCAGCTCTCAAAGCTTTAGCTATTACATACAAAATTACCATAAAAAGTAAGCGTTACCGTTAGGAATGAGTTGAACCAGCAGTAAACCACCTGTCTTCACACAAATACCTAGTATTATCGACAATATGACAAGTGACGCAAGCTGATATCGATATTGCACACCACATTTCAACAACAAAACTGCAATTTGATAGCTTATGGTTAATATATTGACAGCTGTGACAACAGTGAATGCGAAAAGTGTGGTGACTAAGGCAGAAATCAACGTGTGAGTAAATATATGTGTGTATATGGACGTCCCACCAAGCGGATATACAATTTCATTGCGAAACAGCCAAAGATAAAGAAATATATTTATGTGTAAAATATGCAGTTGCAAGTGGATATATGTTCGTATTTCAGACAGCAGCTTAATTAAGTAAATTAGCTAATTATCCACACTAATACCAACACTGGTAGCTGGAAAAACTACTAATTATGCGCACTTACACATAAGGCTTAAGTTGCTAATTGAATACTAAACGAGACCATCAAAAATTGTAGTTGGAAAAATATTAATTACACGTTCTAGACATGTAGGTCTAAGCTGATAATTGAATACTAATTGCATAAATTAGCTAATTGTATGTACCAATAATCATTAGACAAGTAGAAACTACTAATTATTCATAGTAATACATAAAAGGAAAAGTTACTACTTAACCACTAATTGAGTCAATTAGAAAATTATATGAGATAATAAGTGTAATCATTTATAGAAGAATTTTTTAATTATCAGCAGTAATGCATAAAGTATCAACTCTCTAATTGACTACTAATTGAGTCAATTAGCAAATTGTATGCGCAAATAGTCATTTAAAGAAAAAATTACTAATTACTCAGAACAATGAATAAGATGTTAAGTTACTAATTGACGACTAATTGAGTAAATTAACTAATTGTCTACATTAATAGGAATTTTTGAGCAAGAATTATTAATTATACACAATTCAATTATAATTAACGTTGCTAAATTGGTTCATTTAAAGGGCTATTTGAAACGTTTTTAATGACATATTAGAAAGTATTTTTGTAACTAAATATTGGCAAAATTAAAATGAAATTTGAGTATGATGTTAAGTTACTAATTGACCATTAATTGAGTAAATTAACTAATTGTCTACATTAAAAGGAATTTTTGAGTAAGATTTATTAATTATACACAATTCAATTATAATTTATGTTGTTAATTGACTCAATTAATGGTCTATTTGAAACGTTTTTAATGACATATTAGAAAGTAATTTTGTAAATAAATATTGGCAAAATTAAAATGAAATTTGAGTATGATGTTAAGTTACTAATTGACCATTAATTGAGTAAATTAACTAATTGTCTACATTAATAGGAATTTTTGAGCAAGAATTATTAATTATACACAATTCAATTATAATTAACGTTGCTAAATTGGCTCATTTAAAGGGCTATTTGAAACGTTTTTAATGACATATTAGAAAGTATTTTTGTAACTAAATATTGGCAAAATTAAAATGAAATTTGAGTATGATGTTAAGTTACTAATTGACGACTAATTGAGTAAATTAACTAATTGTCTACATTAATAGGAATTTTTGAGCAAGAATTATTAATTATACACAATTCAATTATAATTAACGTTGCTAAATTGGCTCATTTAAAGGGCTATTTGAAACGTTTTTAATGACATATTAGAAAGTATTTTTGTAACTAAATATTGGCAAAATTAAAATGAAATTTGAGTATGATGTTAAGTTACTAATTGACCATTAATTGAGTAAATTAACTAATTGTCTACATTAAAAGGAATTTTTGAGTAAGATTTATTAATTATACACAATTCAATTATAATTTATGTTGTTAATTGACTCAATTAATGGTCTATTTGAAACGTTTTTAATGACATATTAGAAAGTAATTTTGTAAATAAATATTGGCAAAATTAAAATGAAATTTGAGTATGATGTTAAGTTACTAATTGACCACTAATTGAGTAAATTAAGTAATTTTCTACATTAATAAGAATGTTTGAGCAAAAATTAAGAATTATACACAATTAAATTATAATTTATGTTGCTAATTGACTCAATTAAAGGTCTATTTGAAACGATTTTATGACATAATTGATAGTTTTTTGTAAATAAATATTAAAAAAAAAAATTAAAAAAAAAAATTAAAATGAAACTTGTACAGCAATAAAATAGATACAATTTATCACCGATTATTAAAAAACGAATAATCAATACAAAAATTTAGTAAAAATTTTGCAATTTGAATTATTTATTAGGGCAGTAACATGGAAAACGTTAAAGCTAGTTAATTATCTTTATTAACAAATAAAAATTTCTTTGATCTTATATACCTACCAAAACCAATTTGAGTTGCAACATGTTGTTGTTGTATATTTTTAAACCATAATCGCCGACTTTAGCCGCTGAGACAATGTGCAACATCTGGCGAATCCATTGAAGAGTAAGAATAATACAGTTATGTAGTAAATATCCACTTGAGTGTGTGCAACATGCGCGCTAAGTGCCGCCATTTTGAAGAAATTACTAGCAGCAACTTGTCATAATGGCAGAAAAATGATTTTAGCGGCGAAAAATGGGTGAAACATATAAGCAGCGTTCACATTTTATCGCCTGTCTGTTCGGCTGCAATTTCACTTACAAAAGCTGCGGAATTTCGCTGTTGATTGAGTGGCAATAATATATAACAACAATGGACAGGCAGCGTCGGACAACCGTTATACCGACAGCAAGCTGTTGCAGTGCGATTGTTTACGCTGAAAGCGTTTGTATGTGTGTGTTGTGTGTGTTGTGTGTATGTGTGTGTACTGTTGCATTGTTGCAGCTACGCAACCAAGCACAAAAAATATACAAAATTGCATTTTAAAATGGCAGCAGTTGTTATTGTTATATGCGCTTATAAGTGCTAACGTTGCTTGCAGCAATGTAGCATGCCACATTGAATATTGCTACATCATGTTGCTTGGTAGCACCAACAGCGGCATGCGCCGTTAAGTGAAATGCAATTGAGTCGAGTTTAGTTTGTTTACTTTTTCTGCAAATTTCTTCTTTCACTTCTATCGTTCACGCTTTATTTATCACATTATCATTGCAATATGATGCTGTTATTATTATTATTGTTATTGCGATTGCTTTGCTGATTGTTGCAACCAAATGTAAATTGGCAGATAATGTGCGCTGTAATATTAAAATCGAGTTCAATGGCAGCATGGTGAATGTTTAAAGATATATTATTGCAAATTATATATTTTATCAAATGGCAACACCATTACGCCAAAGAAAGTCTTAAATAACTTTATTTCAAAACAAGTTTTATAATATAGTGTTAAGACAATAAAATTTAACAAAAATTTTAATAAGGGTGGCAACTCCATACTAACATATACTTTAATTCAGTTTTTTCAAGAGCTTTGCACTACACTTTATTGTAAATTTCTAACTCATAATACTATTTTAAACAGTTTTTTATTTGTAATCACATTTTTAAACAGGTGGCAGCATTATTTTTTCATGTTATTGTAAAAACAAACTTAAACAATCTCATTTCAGACTAATCTTTTATAGCATTAAAATACAATAAACTTAAAAAAATTGTATTAAAGGTGGCAACGCTTTAGTAACATAGCTCCATACAGGTATTTTATCGCTCAAAACTTTTGATATTTTTTACACTTTATTGTAATTTTTTACCTAATATTATAATTTCAGACAGTTCTTTTAATTGTAATCACCTTTTTAAACAGGTGGCAGCACTATTTTTTATGTTATTGTAAAAACAGTCTTAAACAGTGTCATTTCAGACCAATTTTTTTATAGTAGTTAGACATTAAACCTACAAAAAATTTAATAAAGGTGGCAACTCTTTAATAACTTGTCTTCATATTTTATCACCTAAAAGCTATCACTTCAGACTTTTGGAGTTTTTAATGCTTTATTATAATTTTATAACTAATATTACAATCTCAAACTTTTTTTCACTTAATCATATTAATCACATTTGAAAACAGGTGGCAACTTTTGTATGTCATATTAATGCTAAAAGTGTCTTAAGCGGTCTCATTACAACCCAATTTTCTATATTTAATATTTTTACACTAATACTAATCAAAATTCAATACATGTGGCAACCCTATGCCAACCTATTTTTCAAGCTTAAAGCATATAAATTACTATACAAACGCTGAATTTTAATTAATTATAAAAAAAAAAAATCATTTGCAATCATATATGTATTTAATAAAGGTGGCAACGTCATTCATATATTTATTGCGAATATACTCTCATCAATTTCATCATTTCTTATAATTTGTTTAGTTTTATCTTGCAAACAAATTTTTAATATACCACATAAAAACTATTAGAGAGGTGGCAACTATTTAAAATAATTTTTTTAAATAAATTTTGTTTCGATCATTAGCTCTGCATTTTCTAAAGTACTTATTTCATGCTAATGTCATTTACAATATACTGCATGATGTAAAAAAAGGTGGCAACTCCACGACATATTTTTTTTTTGTAGTGCCTGCAAAAAAACTTTCTATGGGACCCAATTTAAATAGATTGGGAAATTTTTATATATATATTTTTTTTTTTTCAAAATCCCGAACCCTTCAGATATATCACAATGCGCAAAATATCCAGAGATTTAGAACTAGAACTGTAAATAGAATATTCATTCTCAAAAATTCGTAGCAATAGTTTCTGACGTGAAGAACTTTTTCGTTGTAAAAATTTTGGGTTGATTGACAGGAGTCTCTCACGTGGAGTTTCTAAAAAATCAATGTAAATACTTAGACTATATTTACAGTACCGGGAAAAGTTGTTTATGGTAAAATGTTCGCTTCATCTGGACTTAGTAGAGAAAATAAGGAAAATGGGAATGGACCGATCTACTTTCAAACAATTAACTGCAGATCAATTAAGTTAGCAGAGATTTTAAGGTAAAGAAAATATATGACTTGTGATGGTGGGTTAAACAAAACTTTAGTATAACCTTCAGAAAATAGTGTTCAGTCTAGCAAAAGTGCTGTGCTGAACCTAGCTTAACAAAATATCTTTCTTTCACAAAGGAATGTAGTACTGTTACAGTCTGTTTACTTCTTTTTCAGCATTTCAGATGAGAGTTTTCAGCTCGGCCTTTTACCTCAACCTTTACCAACAATACAATATCTTGGTTTTATATTCCACTGTTTCTAAAGTTTGAATAGAGAGTGCTATCTACTACTTTCGTCACAGCTTTATCGAGGAAGGTGAAGGTCACTTTCTCCTCCATTGCCAGACTTATATTGAAATAACTCGGTAGACATATCTTTGGCGAAACCAGTGAAGTGGATTGAACGGATATTAAATACCTTATCAAAATTTGTAGTAAATTCAAAACTCTTCGTCGAATAATGAGAATCTGGCCATCCACTTTAAGGAGTTAATGGCTAATACAAAGGATTGACGGGGTATTCTAGTCTAGAAATTAAAAAAAAATCGATTTTATTTTATATTTTCAAAGTTTAACTATTCAAAAATATGTGTACAAGAGGATTTTTCAAAATTCAAATTATTTTCGGAGATATAGGCATTTTTCTGATCCGCCATCCAAACTAGTTCGGCCGGAACTAATCGAACAAAAGACATTAGAGAAACTTTAAACGCGTTTTTCTCAGAACTGACTTTTTCGGAACGATGCCCACGATTTCTCAGGTTCTACTGGACCGATTTGCTTGAAATTTTTATAGAGTCTTCTTTATAGGCTTGTCTATGGTTGGAACTAGCCCCATCCCAAAATTTTTATTTTTATTATTTTTAAAAAATTCGAAATAATCAGAAAAAGTGATCAAAAAAAATTTTTTTTCAGGCAGTCGCCATTTTGTGAAAAAAAAATGTTTCCCACTTTTCCGTAGTTCCGGCCATTGGGACATTATTCTAGATTAATAATCTTTTTTTCTTTTTGGTTTCAGATAACTAGGAGGGTTGAAATCATGGGCATGGTCAGGTGGAAATTTTTAGAGAACCCCCACTTCGTCAGCTCATAATTTTTGAAATTTTTTACTTGTTTTAGTTTTTATTTTTTTTCTCTACTCTTCTAAAATTAACAAATAACCAATATAAAAATGGATAGTAAAATATTAATTGCCTTTTTTGTAAGACACTTTAAAAATTACCTGAAATTCATGCTTCTAGACTAGAATACTCCCTTAACATCTGTTCAAGTGAGATCCATCGCTTAGGACCAATCCAACGACCCAACCTAACCTATTTACTATCAGTTCATATTAAATTTTTGGGCGTTAATACTCGCTTTTCAGAAATAGTATTTTAAATTAAAAAAATCTAAAAGTCTCCAAAGCTTGTTGTTTCTTAAACAGTAAATCGTTATCTTTCTTGTTTTGACACCATATTTATAGCTGTTACATACCTATTCATCCATTATAGCTGTTACATACCTATTCATCCATTATTTCATTCTAACCACATTTAATATTTACGTTGTAAGATTTCGCTTGTTTATTAAGTTCTGGAACCCTTAAACCACCGCCACATAAACTCAAGCATAAAATATAATCGTCGCGATAACAATACGATAAGTAACAGCGTATAAAGTCAATAATATGAAAATACACAATAACAGTTAGCTCTAAAGAGCGGATGAAGCTGTCAAAAAATCCAATGCGGCGATGAGCCGTTAAATGCCCTAGCAAAAACATAAAATAAACGTTAAAGAAAACGGCGAGTCAAGTAGAGGCATACTTTTAAGCGCAAATAACGCTTAAACGCGCAAAAGCCGTAACGCCTAAAAGTAGATAATAAAATTTAATGAAGTGTAACTAACAGCGTTGCCACGCCCACGCAACAATCGAACGCCGTGTTCATGGAAAGCGCGTTTGCGACATTAAATTGGCGCGCGGTTGCCACGAAGAGAGTGGCAAGCATTGGGTTTAAACTTTGTTGTCATTAAAGATTTCACAATTGACACGCCTAATTTTATATTAAAATGAATTGCGCCTCATTTGCGCATTAATGTGTCATATTCGGCATATGTTCTCGTCGATTACCGAAGCAATGAAGGGTACAGTAAGGCAAAGCAAATCAAAGCGTAGCCAATACCTATCACTGCACCACAAGGAACCGCAAGCTGTGGCAACTCTTACGCATGTGTGTGTGTGTAAGCGTTGCGGTTTAGACGACACTCCAGAGATTGCCACTTTGCACTTTCACAGTCGGAAAGCAGCATGGAAGTGAGATTTTATTGAGTCTGATAAGTGGTTTGTCAACAAACAGCTAAAAAGGAAAGTGGCAAGTGGAAGGAGCGCAATGAAAGCGTGTACGGCGTGAACGGCGTGGCAAAAGGGGCGAAGAAATTCGAGTATCGGCGCATAATTGAAAATACCACACGCACTTATGCATTAATAAAGCAACAACAAGGCAAGAGTATGCGTGTGTGCCATAGTGCAATACACACTTATGTGTTTGTGTGTGGTACTTTATACTACAAGTATAGTATATAGAAACAGTTGTGCCGGCTGCACGTCGTTGCATATGCCATGATTTTTGTGTGCATTTTGACATTTCATTGCCGTGATTTCCGGTTTGTATGTTGTTGTATTTTGTAGTGCCCAAGCTAAAAATAATGTCTAGGGCGCACATATTCATGTGTGTTTGTATGTACATATGTGCAGATGTGTGTGTTTGTAGGCTGTTGTAGTTAGAACTTTTGTCGGCTGTTTCCTATGTTAAATTTAATATTTGTTGTTATTGTAGTTAACGTAATTATGATGACAAGGCGGCAGAGTATCTGAAATGTATTGGAAAGTGGATTTAGAAGCTGTCTTTCGCCACATACTTGGCATGCCTTTAATTAAAAATGCAGCAGATATAAATATAGATATATGGAAGTACGTATGTATATACCATACATAAATTCTATTACAAAGTTTACAGTGCATATAACGAGTACAAATTGATTGGTCTTCTTCTGGTGGGAACAAGTTCAGCCATAAAAACTGTTGCCGAACGCATTCAGTGAAATCTCTTTAGGAAACAGGGAATTTTGTCAAAGGAAATGTATATACCAGAGATTAAATTTACTTTTTCGAGATAATTTCTACATGAAAGTTTATCGCTTAAGGGGGTATTCCCCCCCACTTCTAATTATTTTAATTTTTAATATTTATGTATACAATTTTTTTTCTGTATTCTTAAGATATCAATAAAAAACACCATAAAAAAATTGATAGTAAAAATATTTTTGGTTTTTTTGTTTAAATAAAATTCAAAAAAACTGCCCAAAATTTGATTTCTAGAGTAGAATACCCCCTTAATTACCAAATTAGACTCAAAAGATGCAAGCGGTTTCTTCAGTGGCACGCGGTTACGGCAATGAAACTTTTCGTTTTACAAATTAAAAAAATGTTCGCAGTCGAAGTGGTTTGTGATAAAAAAAGATAAAAAATCAACACAAAAATTTCCAATGACGCAAAAGTGTTATTGCGAGGGTTCAAGGATGGTCACCATCTAGCTGCTGCAACGGTTTCGTTGGCAGTCTCTTGTAAAGGGCGCACACCTTTTCACTTCTATGAATAATGGGTTAAAACTAGAGCAAAAGTCTACTACAAGGATGTTCTAGAAGGCATGGTAAATGCCCTCTCTGATGAAAAGCAAAGGAACTTCCAGCCAGATTCTGCTTCAGCAGTGAAGACAAAACCAACCCAGCAGTTTCTTAAGGGGGTATTCTACTCTAGAAATCAAATTTTGGGCAGTTTTTTGAATTTTATTTAAAAAAAAAAAAAAATATTTTTACCATCCATATTTTTTTGGGCAGGTTTTTGAATTTTATTTAAACAAAAAACCAAAAAATATTTTTAATATCCATTTTTTATGGTGTCTTTATTGATATCTTAAGAACACAGAAAACAACTTTTACAAAAAAATATTAAAAATTAAAATAATTAGAGGGGGAAGAGATAGGTGTAAAAAAAATGGCGCATCCTGGTGACATTGATCCTGACTCTCCTGGTGGTCTGAAAAAAAAAATCAAAAGAAATTCTTAATTAGTAAGGATGCTGTTATAGCCCGGGAACACGAAAAATTTTTTTTTTTTTTTGAAAAATGGCGACTGCCTGAAAATAAAAATAATTTTGTACACTTTTTTTTGAAATTCCTGAATTTTTTTAAAACATTAAAAACAAATATTTTAACACGATGCTGGTAGGAACGATAAAGGATTATTTAAAGAAGGTTAACACAAAATTTCAAGTAAATCGGTTGTATAGAACTTGAGATAATGCCGGTACCGTGTAGTGTAAAAAGTAGTTTCGAGAAAAACGCGTTTAAAGTTTAGGAGACAATTCTAGTGAATACGGACGCCACCTCACAAAATCGGCTGTATCTCCGAAAATAAGTCGAATTTTGAAAAATCTTTCCAAGGTCATATTTTTGAAATCTTATCTTTAAATATATGAAAAAAATCGAATTTTTCAAAATTCTAGAGTAGAATACCCCCTTAAAAGCAATAATCCTGGTTTCGTGCAGCAGGTGACTGACTGTCTGGAAGTCCAGATTTGACTTCATAGGAATGCAGTTTAGAGTCAAAGTTGGAGAGCATTGTTTTTTAAATACCCTACAAAAATTTGGGGAGTATCTAAATGTATTTGGTTCAAGCAGTGTCGTCATTACCAATATAAACTGCACAAGCTGCTTTTGATCAACGGCCGAATCATTTGAGGGCTTTTGCGCAAGAAAAAGATGACCACTTGGAATAAAATTTTCGTTTTTATAGACCAGACTGTTCTGAATCCCGGAACTTGTGACTTTTAGTCAACGTTTAATCTAGCTGTTGGAACGACAACGACTTCTCAACACCATTGAGATCGATATCGTGGCCTATGAACTCCATACAGAAATGTTTTGATAATTAAGCCCTTGGCAAAGCTTCTTTAAAGGTGAAAAAAGATAGTTACTATGTACTTTATGCTATATACTATAGAGTTGAATTACTAAGTAAGTCAAGCTAGAAAAGCTAGTCGAATTGTGTAATTATAGTAAATTCGTATAGTTGTAGTATAGTGGTCAGCCAATACCACAGGTATTTTTTATTACTGAAGTGTCGACTTCTTAAAAACCTTTTGCAAAGTTTATAGTTGGTAAATTTGCTGAATTTAATTTTTATTTTTTTTATTTTTATAACGAAAAGCAAGTTCTGATCCTAAAAGTTTTTCAGGATTTATTTTTAAGAACTTGGAATTTATATCAGACCTTTGATATCATTTAGGAATAATTAAAAAAGGATTCAATAATACTGAAAAAAATCAATAATAATAGTATACCGGACTTGACTTACAGCAAGAACAACAAATTTCATTCAAACCTAGTTACCATTACAATTTTTTTTTTTGTAGAAACAATTATTTTCCCAGATAATATATTTGTCACAACCACACAAAAAGCCAACCAACGCAACTACTTGGCCTTCCCCAACACTAACTCGCATTTTACTGCTAAACACGCACCGTCTTCAAGTCTTAACTTAGGTCAGTTAAGCTTACGCTGTGTAAAATACGCCAAAGAATTAGCTTAATCTATTTATACGCGCTTATTTGCAGTCAACAGTAGGCTATTTGTGGAGCTAAAGGCTTAACATGTCTACAAGTGACACTTGCGCGTGGAAGCAGGGTAGGTGGCAACACTCAGTCAAACACCCAAACACACACTAGCACATAAGCGCATACCTGTCAGCAAATAATGCTTAGCAGTGGGGCACATAAATATTTGTAAGTCTAGAAAAAAAACTAAAAGTATTTAACACGCAACGTTGCCTCTGAGTGTTTGTCGTTCTGTGCTGTTATTTACAGTGTTTGCATAAGTATGTGATAATGTTAAACCGCAGCGCAATGTGGGCTTGTCGCATTACATGTGGGCAGTGATAAAGCCATAGTAATGCGTTGTAAAGTAGATATGCGTAAAGAATTATGCGCTCAAAAATACAAAGGAACATGTCTACACACATAAGTACATATATACATGTAGTGACACAACCATATAAGTATGTACATGAGTAACTGCTAATGTTAATATTAGCAGCTGTCAACTAAGCAGCTAAGTATTTGCGTATCAAGGTATGTAAATTAAAGTGCGGCTAGTTTAAAGTCTAAACAAAACGAAAAACGAAAACATTTAAGCACAAGGGCTTACGCCAACTTGTCTGGGGCAACATGCCGCGTGTATTATATCGCTGTAGGCGGCGAGTGTGTGCAGTCTATAGAAGATACGCTAAGTGTTGAATAAAAGTATGCGCAGAATATATATGTACGACACAGGTTAAGCAAAAATCTAACTGGTCCTAAAATAACTAGTTTGGTTACTAGTGCAAAATTATCATATACTTTATTAAAAATAAGCAACAAGCGCGAATGTTTATTTAGTCTATGTGAAATGAGAAACCATTACTAACTTCTCTGTAAAATTACCAGTCACAAAATTTGCAATTTCATATACAGGGATTCCCAAATTTTGTTATGTTCATTGTGTTCTAATTTGTAAAATCATAAAGCAGCCCAAAATTATGTTTATTATTGATAATATATTTATATGTAATATTGTTAAAATAAATAAAAATAATAAATTAATATGCAGGGTTGCACAAACTTTTTTACGTTTTCTTTTAATATTAAAGTAAAACATAAGACCGTATAAAATAATAATAATTGTCAAAAAAAAAAATGAGAAAGTAAATAAAATAATTGATAGGGCTTCACAAACTTTTAATATTTATCTAACTAGAATTTTATATACAGTGGAGCACAAACTTTTTAATTTTTTCTTTAATATTTAAGTACTACAGAAAGTTGTATAAAAAAAAAATAATATAAATCATTTGCAGGGTTACACAAACTTTTTATATTTACCTTTGAGATTTCCTAGTTATTTGAGCTGTATAAAATACCTTTTCTACGGATTTCATTACTAAAAAGAATATATAATTGAATCTAAATACCACGCAGGGGTTCCAAATCTATTTTAAATAACTGAAATTGTTTTGTACTAACTTAAATCTGAATTGAAAAAGATTGAAGTCTATAAGCGTTTTATTAAAAATAAAATAAACAACAACGAAGGGGTTTCCCAAAGTTTTTATTTTTGCAAAAATCGGGCTGAATGAATATTTTTGATACGATAAATTCTAAATCAATATCAACTAAAATAAAATTATGTGGAAAAACTGCTGAATTTTTTATTAAAATTATGTAAATCACATCAGGGGTTTCCAAACATGTTTATTTTCGTATTTTATTTATTTTCTTTTGAAAAATATATTTGTAAAATAAAGTCAAAAAAATTGTGAAGCTATCTAAATAATAAGTAGTCATTGCCATCTTTTTTAATGTTTCCCTTTATTTGTTTGGGATTTGTAAGTAACTTTTTTTTAAATAATATTGAAATGAAATTTTAAATTTCCGTCTTTAAAACGAAAATAGTTAATTTTATAATTTCAATGAGACTTATCAAATCAGTTTAATGACTTAGTTTAGTTAAAAATAAGTTTTTTTTTAATTTTTTTTTAATAATTTTTTCTTCGACTTTTCTGCATAATACCACACCACAGTAAAAGAAAATCAGGAATTATGCTTGAATATAACCGAATAACCAAAATCAACCCAGAAAGTATCAGTCCCTAAACAGTTCCCTCTTCTACCCCATGCAGACCATATTTTTGAGTACTTTTTGTCGTTGCAGATGCGCGTAAAAGTATTCTTTTCTGTAACAAATGCAAATAGTGACTAAGCGAGCGTAGTAATAGAATGCAAAGGCACTTTTGAAATGCAGTTAACCTTGTGTGCGACCATTCACTTGATTATAATGCATGAGTTGTTGTTTAATTTAATAAAAGTTGCACGTCGCTGTCGTCGTTGGGGCTTAATAATAATAAAGTAATTGAAGTAGAATTCAGATTCGTATGAAATAATTTTAATTATTTATGCGAGGCAAATGTTGTTTTTGAAAACCGTTAGGGGATATTTTTCTTTCATTTTTGAATTGCTGCTTTCGAAAAGCACCTTTAGCGGATTTTTAGATGATTTAAATATAAAAAAAAAAAATAAAAAAAATGCTCACATCAGAAATTTGAATGACAGTGTTGCTTTTTAAAAAGTTTGAAAATTTGAAATTTATGATAGACTAGCAGCCCGTCCCGGCATCGCACGGGCTAGACAATTATTTATTTTTGGAAATAAACTCGGTTACATTGTTCAAATTTTACCAAGGATCCCTAATTTTTTTCAAAATGAAATGTAGCCTATGTTAAATTGGAGGAATATAGCATTCTACTGGTGAAAGAATTTTTTAAATCGGCCTAGTACTTTTTGAGCCCATTTATTACAAACATACAAAAGTAGGTACAAATCTTTCCACTTTATAATATTAGTATAGATTAAATTCTGAGTATAAAATATTTTTCATAGTATTTCGTAAGAAAATTATTCTTTGAGTCTTAGAGTTTAAAAAAATGAAGAATGCTTATTGTGACATTAGTTTTTAATCTGGAAAAAAATTTTAAACATTTCGATAAAATTAAGGGAAAATGAAAATTTTTATATTTCGAATTTGAAAGTATAAGTAAATGTAGTATTTTAAACACAGGAGACAATACTAGGATGAAACCCATCGTAAAAGGATTGGAAAATCACAAAAATTAAAAAAAAAAAAAAAAAAAAAATTATGGGTGATCTCTGGACGGAAAGAAGTAGAGGATTTTTAATGAAAAATTAGGTTTAATAAGTATTTTGAAGATTGGCAAATATTTAGAAATTATGGGAACATGAAATTATATTTTTTTGAAAACTTAATATTTTGGAAATTGAAATACACATATACATATACATATGTATGTAATATATCCATAATAATGCATAGGTTAGGTTAGATAAATCTGGTAGGACAAGTATAATCATTAAAATAAAATTTTCAGGCAAAAATAGAAAAACTTATATTTGAAAAAAAGTTACTTTCAAAAACAAAAATTCAAAAACATTTTTTGAAAATTATAAAAACAAATATTATTTTGAAAAACTACAATTTGTGAGTTTAAAGATTCGTTTTTAAATTAAAAAAAAAAACAAAAAAAATAAAATAAAATAAAAAAAATAAAAAATTTTGAATTTAAAAAATTTTAAAAACAAATTTACTTTCAAAAACTAAAATTCGTATTTAAAAATTTAAGAAAACACATTTAATTTAAAAAATTTTAATAATTTAATTCCAACATTTTGAATTTTTAAAAATATTGAAAAATCAAAATTTAAGTACAAAAACAAAAATTCTTGTTTGAAAATTAAAGAAAAAAAACACATATTTCGAAATATTAAATTTTATAAATTGCATAATCTTGAGCGGTTTTAAAAGTTATATTATAGAGTATTTTAAATTTTCAGTTTGAATAAAAATCAGTTCTGAAATTTTGAAAAATTAATAAATAAAAAAATTTTGAAAAAAATATGTATGTAATACATCCATAAGAATGTATAGGTTAGGTTAAATAAATCTGGTAGGACAACATGTATAATCATTAAAATAAAATTTTCAGGAAAAAATAGAAAAACTTACATATATTTGAAAAAAAGTTACTTTCAAAAACAAAAATTCAAAAACATTTTTTGAAATTTATAAAAACAAATGTTGTTTTGAAAAACTACAATTTGTGAGTTTGCAGATTCGTTTTTAAAACTTAAAAAAAATATAAACAAAAAAAAAAATACAAAATTTTGAATTTAAAAAAATTTTAAAAAACAAATTTACTTTCAAAAGCCAAAATTCGTATTTAAAAATTTAAGAAAACATATATCATTTCCAAAATTAATTCATAAAAATAAAAATTAATAATTTTATTCCACAATTTTGAATTTTTAAAAATATTGAAAAAAACAAAATTTAAGTACAAAAGCAAAAATTCTTTTTTGCAAATTAAAGAAAAAAAAAACATATTTCGAAATAATAAATTTTGTAAATTTCATAATCCTGAACGGTTTTAAAAGTTATATTTTAGAGTATTTTAAATTTTCAGTTTAAATAAAAATCAGTTCTGAAAATTTGAAAAATTAATAAATAAATAAATTTTGAAAAACAAATTGCAAGGAAATATACATATTTGACAAATATTGGTTCGAAAAGTTAAAGATTTTAATTACGAAATTCTCAATGGTTTTAAAAGTTAGAGCATTTTAATTTTCTAACTTAAATAAAAATCAGTTGGAAAATATTTGAATTTTAAAACAATAAAGCTTCAGTTTCAAAAAAAAAAATAAAATTTTGGGTTGAATAAAAATCAGTTCCCAAATTTTGTAATTTTGAAAAAATAAAACTTTAATATTGAACGATTTAATTAAAAAAAAAATATATTTGTTTAGAAAAATTAAAGATTTGAATTTCAAACTTCAGAATGGTCTTAAAAGTAAGATCATTTTAATTTTTCAGCGTAAATAAAAAACAGTCCGAAAATATTTGAATTTGAAAAACTTTGAAATTTAAAATTTTTTTTGGAATTTTAAAACGTTGAATATTTCTAAAAGGTTTTTAACTTAGGAAATCGCTAAAAAATATGTTTTGAGCATTTTTTTATTTTTGAGTGTACATCCTCAAATAGAAATATTTTGAAAAATCATTTGCTTCCACAAAATATGAAATTAGCTTTAGAAAAGCGCCAGCGAACACTCAGCGAAACCGCAGCATATGTTAGTGGCTAATAACAATAACAAGCCAGGCAATTTGTGGCAAGCGAGCGAGCGCCAAGCTTTTTCCACACGCAGTGCAGAGAGGTCCACAGAAATAAGCCAAGATATATATAAATATTATAAACTATACTTTTTTACACACGCATATATTTACATGCGTGTATGTGTGTTGGTATACTTTACGCTTGGGTCGCTCCCCGTTTGGCTTGCATTGATTACAAATTGCCGCATTCAATAAAATAAAATTCCACATTAATCGAGTTGAATGGGCGAGCGAACGAGTTCTCCCCACCAGAAAAGCACACAAGCATGCATGTGTGCATATGTTTGTGTATGCGTGTAATGTTTTTCTTTGATTTCTTCGACTTCTATTTTTTCCAACAATTTCTGGGCGTGTAATCGGGCAGTGGCCAGTCGGACAGCCAGGCAGGCCGCCAGTTGGGAATGCAGACATACATACATACAAGCACACACACACACATATATATGTATGTGCATCTACGCCCACAACAAGCATGCATACGAGTACACATGTAAGTACGTTTGTTGCCGCAGCTGGGGCAACTCTCGGCAATTGCTGGCTATCAGCTAGCAATTGCTGTTGTTTGGCTAACGCAAATCGACTTTATTGCAATAAAATTTTATTTTATTGCGAAGAGTTATGGGAAAAGTGGTAAAAGTTGAAAATGATTGTTGAAAAATTGATAACAATAAAAAGTGAAAACCAAAAATTACACAAATTTATATTCAGACGCATGTGTGCGTGAGCCAATGCAGTCGGCGCACATATTGTATGAAATTCATGTATGGAAATTTCGATTTTTGTAACCAGTTCCCAACGGACGAGCGCGTGGCAGCAACTTGTGTAGCGTCAACAACAAATATGCATACGATTTTTATTGTTTTTGTAGTTGGCTGCGCTTTTTGAAGCATAAATATTGCATTTAAACTTATGTATGTATGAATTTACATATGTATATGTTAACACATACAACATATGTATATAGCATAAATATAAGTATAGTAGTTCAATATGTCTTGCCTGCCCTGCATTTTGTATCTTTGCTGCTTGGCCCTTTATTTTTATCCCAGCGCTGCTAGAGCCTCTGACATATGAATATTCAAATTTTTGGTTTCACATTTTCTTCATTTACAAGTTTTTTCCAGATTTTTATGTCTGGTGTTATAGTCAGAAGCAAGGCCGTAACGGCAGGAGGGGCAAAAGCTGCTCAAAAAAAATTTTAAATTCACCAAAAAATTGATAGTCAATACATATTTGATATATATATATCGATCATTTTATATTGCAGTTAGTATTTGATGCTGCTTGATATGTACATACCGATAATTAAATTTCGAAATCAGTTATCGAAACATAATTGATACATATCGATTATTAAATATCGAAATTAATAACCGAATCATATTTGATACATTTTATTATTAAATTTAAATTAAATTTTAAAATTGGTAATCAATACATATTTGGTACATATCGATAACTAAATATCAAAATAAATGTTCAACACATGTGTGATAAATATCGATAATTATTTGTAGATATATATTTGATAAATATCGAAAATAAAATATCGATACTAGTAACTAATACATGTTTGTTACATATCGATAATATAATTTTGAAATTTTTAATCGGTACATATGTATTTGATACATATCGATAACTAAATATTAAAATTGATGTTCAACACTTGTGTGATAAATATCGATAATTATTTATATATACTCGATAAATATCGAAAATAAAATACCGATACTAGCAACTAATACATGTTTGTTACATATCGATAATATAATTTTGAAATTTTTAATCGGCACATATTTGATACATACCAGTAATTAAATATCGAAATTAATGATCATGCAAGGAAATAAGTAGTAACAAAATAATTGATAATATCGGAAATATATACCGATGCTTGTGATCAGTACATGCCATAATTAAATTCACAAATTGTAGTCGATAAATTTTTGATAAATATCAATAAATAAATATCGATAAATTTTACAAAATAGTATCTTTTAAGTTTGCTAATTTATTTTAAAATATTTAAATATCTTTAAACATTAAATTATAGCTTTCCACATTTTTTAATAATTATTTTTTATATTTATAATTTATTTAAAAATATTTAAATATCTTTAAATATTAATTTAAAGCTTACACATTTTTTAATAATTGTTTTTTATATTTATATTCTTAAATTGGATTTTCAAAATATTCAATATTATTTTTTATGAAAAAATTGAAGCAATAAATATAACTTCAACAATGAAAGTGTAAATTTGTAGTGCTTTCTTGGTAAAAAATTATTAACCTACGCCAGCTATTTATTGGATGGTAAAAGCCTTTCCATTCAATCCCCCTTTTTGTTTCATCCACTGTAAATTTGTGTATTTGTAGCGTTTCTATTTCTATGTTAATAATCACTCCGAATTGATCGTTCATTAGGCGGCATCTTTTCAACTCATTTGAGCGAGATACATTTTTTACTTTCAAAATAAAAAAAATCATCTTTTTTTTATGTAAAAAAAACAAAAAATTAATTTCCAACATTTTCTCAAACTTTTCATATTTTTCTAGCTTTTTAAGTGTAGATAATATCATTGAAAGTGTTATGTTATGCTTAATGTTACACTTTTTCATATGATAAAGTATGCTCATAGGAGTTATTTTCAATAAAATCAATCGAGAGTTTTGGATTAAGCAACAAATAGTAAAATAAATATTATTTTACAATAGTAAATATAGTCATAATGTCAATTGTTAATTATATTTCGTCTAGAAGAATGGAACAACAATTTTTGATTTTTTTATAGTATATTAATGTATTTTCAAATCACGTTGTTTTCCTCAATTGAGAAAATTCAAGTTTATCACAATAACATTAAATTTATTTGTGCATTTACGCGGAAGCTCTCGCTCAATACAGCAATTACTTTACTTGAACTGTAACTTTCGTCTGAAAAGCGTTAGAAAGCAAATTAACATTACATTTACAGCAACTGTAAGGAAGTCTAACAGGTGTTGGCTTTAATACATATAACATTTTCAAACAATTTTACATGTATGTATGTATATTATTGCCGAAAATATTAATTACATTAACAGTGACTATAACAGCACTGAAACTCTAATCGAGCTAACAGTGCTCATAACAGATATCACTTAGAAAATGCTGTTAAACCAGTTAAAACTGAGTTTTTACATGAGATTTGAAATTGATTTGATTCAAAAGTGAAAATGTAATAATTTTCAATTAATCTTTTACATTTATATTTGGATTTATATGAAATTTTTTATTTTTTTTTTCTAAATTTAAGAATACTATATATGTTTCTTTAATTTTAAATATTTTAAAATATGTTTTTTTGCGTTTCCACAAGCTTAAAATGCCAAGTTAAAGCATCAATTACATATTATCAGTTGATTTTGATTGATAAAAACATTAAAAAAATTGTATTCAACTTTCTATACAATGGCACGTGCTTTTTATGTAAGTAAATTAAGTAAAGAAAGATAAAAAAAAAAGCAAAAATAAAAAAAAGCAATGTTACGTCAACACAAAATAAATAATATTATGTATACGTGTATTCATATTGTACTTAAAGCAATAAAAAATCTAAACCTTAGCTGTAACAACCCACACAAACACTAACGAAAACGAAAAATAAGTAATTGAATGAAAATATTAGTCGAAAATTTGTTACATGTTATGCTTGTTGTGCAAATTAAGGCAAGCCTATTAAAGCTTCAACAACTGCAGTGGCACAAAGCAGCTTCCAAGAGGTGTAGCAGCGGCCCAACAACGAAAACTAAACAGCGGTGGCATGAACACACGTGAATATACATATGTATATGTTACTATATATATGAGCACATACATATATGTTAATATTTTTTGTTTTTGTTAAATTTTTTCACCACTCTACCATTTGTGGTTAGTGCCTCTTGTGCATAACCGGTTTTTTGGGCTCATTTCATTGACGATTTCTTGTTTCGCATCTGTCGCCTTAAAAGGCAGCGCAAGACAACAAGACAACAAATGAGTTGCTGGCAGCAATAAGAGCAGCAACAATGGTAGCAGCAATAGTTGCTCGCAAATATGAATGTGTGTGTGTTGGTGGCTCTGGCGTTAGCAGCTGTCATTTGATGAGGCTTCAGTTTGGGATTGAAGAAGCTACTCTAAATAGTTGTGGTATATCTTCACATTGTTGTTGTTGTTATTGTTGCTATTGCTCTGTGTTATAAAAAGATTTTGATCATTTTCTGGTTACTTTGCTAATCTTCAAAGAAAAGCCGCTTCTTTCTTTAACTTTTGGCAAATGCGACGAAAGCAGCGGTCCTAATCCCTATTTAATCTTCCATGTATACGCATCACCAACCAAGGTTTTAAAAAGATGGAATTATATCAGGTCGTCATATTTATATATATACGAGTATACTGAGATTATAATAACATATAAAAAAATTTTTGTATAGATTTGTTACTAGTTGCTTGAAACATTCCCCTGAGCTCTGTCTTCAAGTCTACAGTCCACGTATATACACATAGAGCTTTGCCTTTATCTGTGACTATATAGTATGTTTAAACATTTATTCACTCTTATAGGAACATTAAAACCAATTTATCTCTTCGGTTGACTAAATTCTATATGCACATAAGTGCGTGTGGGTGCCAAGATTTCTGCTTGAGTTTTGCTACTTGTGCGCCCTTCCGCTCACTTGAGAAATACTTGGCACATGTAAAAGTGGTACATAACCTCCAAATAGACAACTCGTGCCAAGAAACTAACAGCAATATTACAAAGAACTATTACATTTTATTGTGCAGAAAAGATATGAGAGAAAGATGAAATTAAGCAGTGACTCCTTAATAAATATTTTTAAATAATTCGAAAAAATAAATTATGTGAAATTAGAAAAAAAATATTTAAAATATCAGAAAAAACAGTTTTTAATTTTTTCATAGCATTTACACAAAGTATTTGAGTGTGGTAATCAGCGAACAAATAATGCTAACAAATATATAAATAACTTCGCCTTTGAGGTCTGAGCGTTTTTAGTTTCTTTGTTGACATTGAAGCTGCGTACAAATGTGTCAAAAGCGTTCACACTGGCAGCACGTCGGCCACACTTTATATTTACAAAAATAAATAAATAATTATTTTAAAACGCCAACACAGATGTAGGAAAAACTTATTTTTCTGTTTTTTTTTCTTTTTTTTTTAAATTTAGTTTTTCTTTTAATTTGAAATAACTCAACGCAAGTGAAACTTAATAGCTGCTCGAATATGGATTTCTGTAATATCGTAGGTGTCTTCTAATGGCTTTGCGGATTTGTGTAGGCGTAACTTAAAAGCTTGAATTTAATTACGAAACAAATCCATTGATGGCGGAAGATAACAATCTTAAACGCCGCAGGTGCTGCGAGCTTGTAAGTTTAAAAAGAAAAGCTAAGAAGAAACTTAAAAAAAACGCATTGTGCTTCAAATTTATATTCCATTATTGAACACACATTATCACACCCTTGAGGAAAGATATACAGAACTCTTTAATACAAAGTAAACGGTGATCCAATATAGGTACTTTCTTCAATAGCCTTTTTTTTTAACAGATCACGTGTGAATCCTGCCAAGCTGGCATGATTCAAGAGCTGTCATTTCATTCAGAAAAACAACGATTTGGTGTGGTTTGTGGACTGGTAGAATCATTGGTCTATATTTCCTCAAAAAAGATGTCGTTGAGAATGTAACCGTCAATCGCGACAGTTATCGCCCCATTATAACCGACTATTTGATGCCTGAAAATGAAGCTCGTGATCTTGGCGACATTCGGTTTCAACAAGACGGCACCACTTCCCACATATCACATCAATCAATAGATTTATTGAGAGAACACTTCAGTGAGCAGATAATTTCGTGTTTTGGGCCGGTCGATTGGCCACCAAGATCGTGTGATATCACACCATTGAACTTTTTCACTCAAAGACTGGACCATTTGAGACGTAACCACGGTTAAGATTAGAAAAGGATAATCTTAAAAAAATAAGTGCCAAAGAAAAACTTCTGTAATCACATTGCTTAGGTGTCGGAACGAACCGCTGACATCGAGCACTATTAGCATGTAGGAGCCATACAAACTGGAAGGAATACTTTTTTATTTGACAAGATTTCTTCTCGAAATTTGGCTTAAATTAATATTTAAACCGACCTAAAGTTCAAATCGAACCACTAAAGCAACCGAAGCTAGCTTTTTTCTTCTTTTATTCAATAGACTACTGAGAAGAGCGTGAGATGTCATCAAAGGTTCTCGTCTCCGCTATTTCTAGACGATTCAGTTTGTACAAGATCTCATTCATTACTTTGAAGATATTTTTTTTTAGAAAAGTGTTGACCGGACTGCAACATGAACTTTTAAAGCACGGAAGCTTGAAAAGTCACAAAATCGTAGCTGAAAAACCATTTTCAGCTCGAGATCTTCCTACATTTGAATCTATTGGAAAGAAAAAGTTCTAGGTTTCTAGCCATTAAAGGGTGTCCTCCATAATTCGTCACGTTTGTACTCTCAAGTAATTGACAAAAGCAGTTTAAACCAAGACCAAGCTTTATTCAACATATTTGAATCGCTTTTATACCGCCGCATGGAACTGCAAAGTCAAAAACACCAACTCGCATGTTAATTGCAAATTATAATTATTTTCAGTACATTTTTATCAGCTGCTGTTGGCAAAATCTGCGACATAGATTGCGTTACACGCACTGCGGAGATTTAAAACTTCCGTTTTTTGCAAAGCGAGCCATTCACCAAAGCTAAGACCCACCATAATCGTGGCTGGGTGGGTATAAGCGCTCACATACTCAGCGCATTGCTATACTCGGCAGCCAACGCGAGTAGCACCGAGTAGCACATCTTTGCGTTGCGCCAAATCCAATTGGCAACGCCTCCGCCCAGCAATTTCGCGTTTTCCGCTGAGTTTGGTGGCGCTGCAGTAGCGCCGCAAGCCACGAAGATGCTGTAAAAGACTACAAGTATGAAGATGTTGATATGTCTTCTCGTGCATAGAGATATAGATATGACTTGGCATGAGATAAGTGTTCGGTAGATATGCTCACTTCTACATGATCGTTTGAATAGTAAACTGCGCGCTTCCCACACACGCTCCGACAAGCCAAAGTGCTTTTATGCAAACTTGATAGTAATTAAGTTGAATATAATGAACTCGATTCTTGCTTACGCGCTTTGTCTCGAGTCGCTAAGTGCTCTTTACATTGTGTATTGTTGTATAATGGTTGTTGCTTTTGTTGTGGTAATTAAAAATGTGCGTTTAATTTGTTGCTAAATTTTTCGGGTTGAGCTCAATGCTTTGTACTGAAGTCTAAAGGTCTCTTGGTTTGTGGTAGCGCAGCGGTGGCTGGGAACGCTCGACAGAAGTTCTAAATTGAAATTATGAAAGAAAGAATTTCCATTGTTCATTTGTTTTGCATTGAGCAGGAAACGGTTAAAGTGTGGTGGGCGTGGCGGTTAATTTTTTGTGTAGTTTTTGCAAGTGCTAGCGGCTCAGTGAAGAGAAATACATAAGTGAGTGATGATGCTGATGAGCCGGCTTCATAATAAATTAGAATTATTTGGCTGTGTCTCAGAAAGTAATTAAAAAGAATGAGTTCAATACAACTTTTGCTTTATTTTTTAATAGTACCCTAGGCCTAATCTTCATATAGTAGGCTACAATAAAAAACGCCTTCAATTGAAACATTGACATCTGTAAGCCGATTTGAATAAAAAATCTCTTCAAGAAGCAAAAGTTCTTCCGTATCTTTTACTTTAGGGACATTTATGAAAAGAACAATTACTATAAGCTGTGTAAGTTTAAGTTAGGCTAGGTAAAGGTAGGCAGACTAACTTCTCTTGAGGCCATGACCAATCCCACTTGAACAGCAAGAGATCCTGCTTCGTTGTGATACCCAGAACCCCTCAGTATGGATTAAAAAGACCTTCGAGTACCGACAAAACGCCACACATTTCTTAACCGAGATGCTTAAACCTTAGTCTGAGAAAAGCTGGACAGTAAAAAAGAAGACCCTTTCTCTGTTTTCAACTTATCTTTCTCATTGCAACATTGACATGTTGCGTCCTCTAAAGCCGCTAACCTCATCGCGTGAAGGCCACGACTATTATTGTGGAGATGTGAACCTCGCTTAGAGCTAGCAATTCAATGGACTTTTCACGTTTCCCTGAGGGTCAAAAGGCTTTCGCAATGCATAACTACTAGTTGCTAACCAACGCTTGCTGAACTTGCACGAGCGTCATGGATTCAGCGCCCTAATGTACGAAGAACTCCAGCTCGTTCCCAACCTGATGGAATTTGATAAGTTTTCTCTTTCTTGTAAGCTCAACGGCTTTAAAATTTCCGACGTTTCCGCTGTATTTAGATACTCAATTTAGTAGAATATTGAAGTACTGCTACTGCTAGCTAGTGAGCTCATGCACTCTTTGACTAGCTTTGGGCTCACTGACAGCGAGTTCAGACCTGTAGACCTCTGCTTTCGGAGTGGTTGCATATCTTCCTAAGAGAAGCTGCACTTTAGAAATGTACGTCTGATGTTACCTCGATGGTTTCTGTTTGAAAGGCACTACACCGGGCTGACAGTACGAAGCAAGAGTTGATTGAGAGCTCCCGACAGTGGACTGGACACAGCCGTTTCTTTCAAAGAAGTTGCCCATTCGACAGAACCGCCGATATCGGGTCACGTTATATACAAACGTGTCATATAAATGATGTTGTCATATACCGATAAAATAACCAAAAAAAATTTTTTTTAATATTTTACATTCCTGACAGCTCATATTTTTTCGGTACTAAATTCTAATACCATGTTCAGACCGAAAATTTAAAAGATTAGATTACATTTAATCAATTCATAACCCAAAAGTGTTCTCGCTGCCTTTCGAAAGATCAAAAAACAGCTGTTATTGCCATTCATGAAGTCACATCGCTTAATATTAATCAAAAGAAAAGATTGTGATATAGTATTTTGAAATAAAAGCAGTCTTTTTTCAAATATTTCCCATATATTAGAAATAGTGCATGAATTTTTTCATTTGTTAAGTCGATTTTCAGGTGAAATTAGATTCATTGCTTTAAAAAAAATTTGTTTGTTTAAATTTTTTCCCTTTGTAGTGTCTAAATCAGCTGTGATAATGTAACAGATTTCCAGTGCTGACAAGTAGATTGCGCAAAATCAGAGTCGCACAGAGAGATTTAGCATGGATCAGTTTTAAATCATTTCAATAAAGTGATTTGGAACTGTCATTTTTGTATGGCGAAATCTTGATAAATTTTTAAGATTAGTGGGATAATCCATTCAACGGCCGAAATCGTGTGATTAAGTGTCGGTCTGAACATGGTATAATTGTATTCTTCATATTATGTTAGTAATTTGGTAACTTTAACAATTTCAAACAAGTGGCAACACCTTCGGTAAGTGTTTCCACATTTGCCGCACACTTTCTACTTTTAAAGCACATTCTGTTTGTTTGACTTAAGTTGTCATTTCGTAATTATCTTGTTATGAATGATGCCAGCGGAGGCACCGGCACTGAGACGGACAACCGCGGCGGCAACGACGTGTGGTCGTCACGGTCACATTTGTGGCATATTTGTACACGAAAGTGGCGACAAAGAAAGTATAAGACGCGGAAGAATTACAGTGAGTAGCGCATAAGTGTGCTGATACAGATGGATATACATATATAAATATATATTTATGTATGTACATACGTAAGTAAATATGTAATTTCATATTACATGCCTTGGTTGTCATTTTGTAATAACAACAACAGCATAGCCAACAGGTTAGTACAGATAATGAGGGAGTGAAAGGCCTACATAGTGGCATATTTAGTTACTTAACGCAGAAAATGCCACTAATGGCTGTAAGAGAGTGAAAATATTTGTACATACATATGTATACAAGTAGGTATACGTATGTTTGTATATGTATGCACATAATACTTATCTATGTTCTTGTAAATATTTTTGTGGCACAACGCTAATGTTAATTTGAGGTACATAGCAGAGGTCAAATTTGCGTGCGAGTCAAGAAAAATAATATACATATGTATATGTATGTACATTAGGGTGCATCAAAAAAAAATTTTTTTTTTCGTTTGGTACTCAGAAAAATAGGTTCCTAGACACCTCTAAGAAAGCCTCTCCAAGCATGAGTTTTTAATTGTAACGGGAAAGTCCTCCTACATACAGTTTTCTATTTTTTCTTATTATCAGATAGAAAAATTTATATTTCGCTTCCAAGTACTTGAAAAAATATCTTGTTTCTTAGATTTTGTAGGAAATTGAATGCTCTACAAAATAGGTCTCTACGATTTTTTCGTAAACCCAACCATTTAAAAGATATTAACGGTTGTAGTTTGATTATTTTTGGGAAATTTTTTTATTTTTCAGGAATTTTATAAATCAACGAAAAATAATCACTAAGAATGATGAAACTCATAGGTTTCTGGAGAGGCTTTTTTAGAGGTGTCTAGGAACCTATTTTTCGGGGTACCAAACAAAAAAAAAAATTGTTTTTGAGTCACCCTAATGTACATATGTATATATGCATAGGCAAAACAAAAAAAAAAAACATATTTACAAACGTATTTGTAGTGCTATGTGTGTATGTAATTGTTTATTTATGCATGAAATCACTTCTCATTTTCTACTCCTCAAATAGCTAGCGGTCAATTGGTGTTGATAAGGTGGCAATGTGGCATGAACTCACCTCTGAAGGTAACATTACGCATGTGTGAGCGCGAGTGCAACAACAATTAACGCACATAGCACACAAAATATCAACAAACAGCGAAAAACCTGGCAACAGTAATTGCTCCTCAGACTGTGGGAGACTCTTCAAAGCTGCTGGCAACAGCAAACAGCTGGCGGCGGGCAGTCAAAAGCGACACAGAACACGAAAGCGTGTAAATGAGTGTGGCGCGCACAAAAGCTAGGCGCGTTACACACTGAAGAATACTAAATTCGGTAGCTGGAAGATACTTGAAGGAAAATTATGACAAAATCGTGCAGCCGAAAACAAAGGAAAACATTTCAGAAAACGAAAATATGTAAAGAATGTGGCTGGCGCGTGAAAATAGAAACTGTGTGAACGGTAAAAAAGGGGGAGCGCAGAGTTTGTAACATACTTAAATAGGCAAGTTCGTAGGTGCTTAATTAAAAGCCAGGTATTGATGTTAATTTTATTATTCAACAAACAAACAAAAAAATAAAAAAGAAAAAATAAAAAAAAAACGAAAAAGTAAAAAAAATACCGTTGAACTCGTGTGTCTCGTTTTTTTTTTATTATAAAATAGCATACATACGTACATATATTTAATATCAAACACAAAATAATTTTTATATTTCCGCTATCATTTTGATAAAATCATATACAATTTCTGACAGCGTGTGAATCAGCAATTAAATTGTCAGCGATAATAACAGTACAGTAATATTATTATGCAGCAAGAAAAAACGTTAGCTTCGGTTGCACGAAACAGCAATACCCTTCACAAATAAACAAGTTTCCATATAAGAATTTTATTTTGATAATTTAGTTTGTATGGCAACTACACGCTATAGTGCTCTGATCTGAAAAATTTGCTCGGAGATTGTATTGTTGCGCTTGATTATAATATATGTCAAATTTCCTAAACATATCTCGTCAAATAAAAAAATTTTCCATACAGAGGCTTGAGTTGGAGCGTTCAGTTTATAAGGCGCCTATATGCTATACTAGTCTGATCTATACAATATTTTCAGATATTATAAAGATGCTTGAGAAGATAATCTATGCCAAATTTGGGAACGCTACCTTGTCAAATTATACAGTTTTCCATACAAGGACTTGATTTTGATCGTTTTGTTTGTATGGCAGTCATATGCTATAAAGGTCTGATCTGAAAAATCTGTTTGGAGATTATATCATTGCCTTAGATAATAATCCATGTTGAATTTCTTCAAGATATCTCGTCAAATAAAAAACTTTTCCATACAAGGATTGATTTTGATCGTTTAGTTTGTATGGTAGCACTACGCTATAGTGATGCAATCTGAAAAATTTTATGGAAAATAGCATTGTTGCCTCTGGCAATAATCCATGCCACATTTCGTAAAGATATCCCGTCAAATGAACAAGTTTTCCAGGGACACAAGGACTTGATTTTGATGGTTTGTTTGACAATTATGTGCTATAATGGTCCAATATAGGCGGTTCTAACGATTGAGCAGCTTCTTGAGTAGACGTGTGCAAAATTTCAAATAAATTTAAAAAAAATTGAGACAATAGTTCGCATACATACAAGAGAGCAAAGCTAAATCAGCTCCGTCCGTCGACTTATTTTTTTCTCTTAATTCAAGATTTAAGGTAGAAAAAATCTGTATTTGCTATTTTCAGAAAAAGGCTATATACCATATATTTACTGACAACATTTTATTTATATTTTTGCCTGATTCTCTGATGGCACCTTTTTATCGCTTAAGTAGATAACGAAAAGTGAGTTGAGCATGTCTGTTATGACACCGTTGCATTGTTGTTGTTTTGTGTGTAATACATTGCCTCTATAACGATAATAATCGATTGTTTGTTATGCCAACTCAATCTCTACACAAACAACAAATTCATTGAACAAGTTAAATGAATCACAAAAAAAGCAGAGCAAAATAAGTAATAAAGAATGCGCGGAGAGTGTGAGTGAAATAAATATAAATTGATTTATTTATGGAGGTATGGATGACTATACATACATATCGTCACCTAAAATGCAAAATAACTTGTCACCAAAAAAAAAAAAAAAATACTCGAAAATCGTTGTCAGATATGGTAACCAATATACAACCATTTTATAACCAAAATTCAAATTTTGTTTTGTGGTTTCTATTACAACGTTTTTTCTTCGCCTGTAAACTTATGAAAAGTGATGTTACTTTATTTTTCATTTTAGGTGACAACATATAAGTCTATATACTATACATATGTGCTTATAAACTACAAATTTTGCTTCGATAACTATTGTATTTTATACTCAAAACTGTTATTTACTATATAAAATATTATATTTTATATATTTATTTATAATAATAATTTTATATGTATAGTATATAGTCATATTTCCTCACATAAAGACTGTCGAAAATCAAATTTTTTACTTTTCAACTTATTTTTCTATTTATTTAGGAGTTCAATGGCTTGCATTCTTCAATATTTTCTCTTCTACACAATTTCATATATTTATCGCAATATAAATTATTGCATGAATAAACAAATAAAAAGACAAGTGGGTCGGTGATAAGTCAAACAAATATTATACTCATACAGGTATGTTATGCGTACCAACAAGAAAAGTTTATCTATATACATACATATATCTATACCAAAATGCGTTTTGTAGGCACTTTTTGGTGAATTATAGCTTTATATTTCGTTTATGTGGAGTTATGCGAGTTCGAGCCACAGCAAATTTAATTATCAAAATGAATAATCTCTTCACTTCACCGTAACCAATTATTACAAAATGCAACAAAATTCTGTGTTTTTATGGAAAATAAGGTTGCCACATAATTATAATTAAAATATATGTAATTTAAATGCAATTTTGTGTGGTTCACATACAGAAATTTTATAAAAGGTAAAACCGTTTCAAATAATTTTTTTATAAATAATTTTCGTTAAAGGTTGCCACCTTTTTGAAAATTTTAAATACAAAAATAAAAAAACACTAAAATAATGTGAAAGCAATGGTTATACATATTGTATTTGTGGATATTTTTTTAGAGCCTTGCCAGCTGTTTAAAAATTTAACTTCCATAAAAATAAGTAAATAAACGAATTATCACATTAACCAATGTAAGTACCAAATTAAGAAGCTTTATAAAGAATTTTTACTTGAACAACCATATTTTGAAGATAGGATGCCATCTGTTTAATATTTAAATATGATAAAAATTATCACAATATAGGCTAAACAGACGTAAGCACGATTTGGGTACCACACTGAAAAGCTTTAAAAAGAATTTTAGTTGAACATACATACATATGTATGTTTGAGAAGAGCTGCCACCAGTTTAATTTTGTATTTATTAAAATAAATTTTAAACTGAAACATCACAATATGGACTAAGCCCATTTAATTACGATTTATATTGGATATTAAAACATATTTATTTTAAGGGTTGCCACTTATTTGAATTTTTTATTGAAATAATATGGGTTGCCACTTATTTGAATTTTTTGTTGAAATAATTTGGGAAAATATTAAAGCGAATTTTACATTATACATAGGTATATAGGTACAAACTTAACGAAGAAACCACACATAACTTTCAGCTAGAAATTTGTTTCTTAAGTGTTGCCACCTAGTTGAAATATTTTAAATAATTAATTTAAAAATAAAGTTAAGTAGTAACATATGGACATCGCACAAAAAAGTGTTAAACAAACTTTCTAGCGCAGATATTTTTGTAAAAATGTTGCCACCTATTTAAAAAGTTCAACCAAAACACATTTGCAAGATAAATGAAATATGATAATACGAGGACCAAAAAAAACGTAGATTAATATCTGAGATATTTTTGATGAAATGTTGCCACCCGTCTGAAATTTTGTATTTAAATGCTTTTGTAAATATATGAAAAATGAAAATATGAACATCAAACTCAAGATACATTTCCGACATAATTATGCATATCTTCGAAATTATGTATAATTAGAATTTATATATAATTTTATATCATAATTTTTTAAGCTTTCAAGATGCTCCAGAGACCCTTGCAGAACCTCCTAGAGGTGATCTAGTGACTGAAGCCCAGAGCATACTGATATAATGGAGAGAACACTTCTCCAGCCTCCAGAATGGTAGTGAAAACATAATACCAGGATATGATGACTCGTTTTGCCAATTGTTGACGATGGAACGGACGTTTCATAGCCCGACCATGAAGAAGTTTGTATAGCAATTACCCGTCTGAAGAACAACAAAACGGCGGGAACCGATGGATTGCCGGCCGAGCTATTCAAATGCGGCAGCGAAGAACTGATAAGACGCATACATCAACTTCTTTGCAGAATAGGCCGCACGAAAGCATGCCCAACGATTGGAATTTAAGTGTGCTATGCCCAATCCATAAAAAGGGAGACCCCACAATCTGCGCCAATTGTGGGATAAGCCTCCTCAATATCGCATATAAGGTTCCATCGAGCGTACTGTGTGAAAGATTAAAACCCACTGCCAATAAAATGGTTGGACCTTATCAGTGTGGCTTCAGGCCTAGAAAGTCAACTGAACAGATAAGTATGCGCCATGCGCTGAAACTTGGAAAAGACCCGTGAAACCGCATATGTGGTTTCTAGGCCAATAAAGAAGAAGAAGATATCATAATCTATACTAATATTATAAAGAGGAAAGATTTGTACCTATTTTTGTATGTTTGTAATGAATAGGCTCAAGAAGTACTGGGCCAATTTAAAAAATTCTTTCACAAATAGAATGCTACATTCTTCCAATTTGACATAGGCTACATTTCATTTTGAAAAAAGTTAGGGATCCTTGGTAAAATTTGAACAATGTAACCGAAGGAGTAGAAAAATAAGTCTTAAAATGTCTTTCGTCGAATGCGCTGCCGAAACTATTAGCGATAGAACAAAATAATGTACAACAATATGGAATAACATCATAATGTCTACAAAAAAACTCCGCGGTAGCATATGTCCAACTATTGTAGTTATGTCACTACAACAACTTTTTTCATTTTAAACATTAATGAAAATGCTAACCAAATTCAAACCATGCTATTTATGTGTTTATATTAACCTTTATCCAAATAAATTATTTTATGGTCAAGACCATTTAACTACCTATAAAAAAGTTTTTAAATTGGACTTTCCATTCAAAAGATATTACGAATTAAAAAATTCAAAAAGTAAACAAAACCGCCATAGCGCCGTGCCCGTTGTTTGCGATGCATTCTGAAAAGCCTGCCGGGCCAGAGAATGTAAAGTATAGAGAAGGTGCAAATTGAATTCTGTATGATATTCGATTTGGCGGCTAACAGAGCCGATATAATCAAAGTAAGGAATTCGACGTTGTCGCTGCTATTTAGCAGAATTGAGCACGTGCAGTGGCAAAAATATATGTAAAACTATGTAAAACGACTGAATTCAATATTTATTACTGTTATTTTAAATTTTTGATTATTATTATTTTTATTTTTTAATTTTTCATAATTAGTATTTTTATTTCATTTATTTTTATTTTTTTCGTAATTATTACTTTTACTTATAATATTTTTATACGCTAATTTTTAAATAATAATATATTTATTTAATAATTTATTATTTACTTATATGTAAAACGACTGAATTAATTACTTATTACTGTTATTTTAATTTTTTGATTATTATTATTTTTATGTTTCAATTTTTCAGAAGTGCCCGCCACTTAAACCATCAAAGAAATTGAACATAAATAGACTTACATACAAATATAACTGTAGGATTTTTTTTTAATACAAATAAAAATATTTGTGAAAAAAGTGTTTTATATCCAAATTTCCAAAAATAAATAACTTTCTACCCCGTGCGATGCCGGGACGGGCTGCTAGTTTTATATAATCGGGTAATTATGTATATAATTAAAAAAAATTATAAATTTAAATATTTTGAAATTTGGTTTGGACTGTTTCAATATACATATGTATGTATGTGGGACATACATACTTGAAAAGATTCAATGAAATTTTGATGACAAAAGAAGTAATAAGTGAATTGTGTAAATAGCGGTAAGATTTATAAAAAAATCTTAATTTCGAAGGTAAAGTTAAACTAGTTCGGAGTTCTGACTTATTTCTCTACAAGTTATACTATATGGTTGGCATATAAAGATAACTAATTTAATATTTGATAAGTATTTTATATTATTACTTTATATATATATACTTTTATTTACAATGAGAATTTATTATTTAAAATATATTCGATACTTTTTTTTAAATAAGTCAGCTTTTCTATAAAATAAATTCAACCTTAAACCGCTAATCTGCACACATTATATTATAACTGCAAACTTAGTACCGTAATATTGCAATATTTTTTTTAAATTCTAATTTTTCCACTTTAATTACCCGTACTTTACCAGCCGCATACTATATTTGCACACTCTCAAATGGAGCGGTTCCGTAAGTTGCACATATTAATTACCGGCGCACAGTTGTTTTGCTCTTTTTCGCTTAGCTAAGCGCACTAAATATGTACCGGTGAAACGATAATTGTTCGTGGAAAAAAATTAAAAATAAATAACAACTAGCAAATATACATAACTAAATATGTACACGCATACTTACAAACGCTTTGTTGGTTTTATGGAAATTGAAATATCTGTAATAAATGCACCTTATTTGGTTAACAGCACATTTTCTTCGGCAATTATTGCTCACTCCATTAAATCACAACACAATGGTAATGATAAAAAAATTAAAACACTTAAATGATATTTTCCACTTTTGGTTTGGCAGCACAAATAAGACGGGAAAGATATTTGTAGAAAAATATTGTCGATATTTGCCGGTTCAATGCATTTCAATAATTTAAATAATTAAAAGATATATTGAAAAAAAAAAATTATTTCATAAATGTATGTTTAATAATTTATTTTCAAAACAAGCAAAAACAGTTTTACATTTTTAAATATAAAAAATGCAAGGTTAGACTCCATCACACTGTTTAATATTAATGATATTCTTATGAAAATTTATAATTTTAAACCAAGCTAGTGAACAGCTTATTAATTAATTTTTTTTCTAATAGGATTTCCAAAGAGCACATTCATTTAGTCAATTAGTGAATTGTTTATACTCAAGTGTTTAATAACTAATATTTCTATGTCATATGTGTATCCGAGAGCATTTCAATTTAGTCAATTAGTAAATTTCTCGAATTAAGAAATACTAATTGACTCAATTAAGGGTTTTATAGTCTTAAAAGCTCATTTTATTTGGCATATTAATTGAATCTGCCGATTTAATTTTATAATTAATAAATTTATTACTAATTCACTTAATTTAGATTATGTTTGCTTCAAAATTATGTCTCGTTTTCATATACTAATTGGCTCTGTGACTAGAAAGTGTTTGAATTAAAAAAAGAAGTACTAATTGACTCAATTAAGAGGTTACTCATTTATTTTGGTATACTTTAGTTTCGAATGTTTGATCTTCAGTTAAATGTGTAGATAATTAAGTAATTTATTGCTAATTAACTCAATTTAGTTTAATTATTTTAATTTACTATAGAAATTCAAAAATAGCAAAATACTTTTAAATTGTTTTAATTTATTTAATATTAATTTAACTAACGCTAATCGTCGCAATTTATAATACATATTAAATTACCATGATTTGCGCACTTTTCACTGTTGATTTAATTTTTAATATATTTAACTTTCATTAATTAATTGATAATTACATTTTTACACTAATTGACTGATGTCTGCTTCGAAATCGAATAATTTTGAAATAATCATTAATGATAAAATATACAGTTGATTTACGTTTAATTAAGTAATTTAATTTTTTTTTAATTTATTAATAATTAAAATGTTTAATTAATTAAACACTAATTAACTCAATTTAGAGTGCGCCGTTGTCAAAATAATATTTGCTAGTTTATTTTCTATATTAATTTAATTTATTTTATCGTTAATTTCATGTTTAATTAATTCGTTTAATTAATGTTCGTTATTAATTTTTCAATTTTCATTTAATTAGTGTTAATTAATTTATCCAATGTAGTTAATCTAACATAGAAATTACTTTAACTTTGTGTTTAATTTGATTACTTCGATTTTAGTTTAACTGCTGCAAATGACTTTTAAAATAATTAATAATCAAATTAAATACATATATAAGCGAGTGTCGAAACGAATAAACAACGAACTTGGGACATTACAGGTAGTCAGAATTTTCAAAAATTAGCATTTTTTTACATTTTCTTAAAGCATAATTTCTTTGAAATATTCTCTGAAATTTTTAAGTATATTCTACAAATACTTTTCGAGTTATATGATATTTGGCAAAGCGTTCTGGGTCGCACTGAAACTTGAAAACTAGTGTTGATCGGACTTTTTTTGATTTGAAATTTAAAAGCTTACAATACTTTTGAGAGTTATACACATGCGCTCTTGTAATCTATTTATCTATTTAATTTTAAAAATAAGCGAGTAATATGTTGGCGAATCGAACACTGCTCAATCAAGTTATTTTGCGAAATTTGCTAACGATTATTTATTCTTAAAGGGGGTATTCTACTCTAGAATTTTGAAAAATTCGATTTTTTTTTTCATATATTTAAAGTTTAGACCCTTAAGAACATATCCTCCAAAATATTTTTAAAAATTAAAATTATTTTAAGAAGCTACAGTTACTTTAGTGACGCAGTACCAAGAATTATATATAGAATTTTTTAAACGCGTTTTTCTCGAAACTATTTTTTTCCACACGGTACCGGCATTATCTCAAGTTCCATACAACCGATTTACTTGAAATTTTGTGTCAACCTTCTTTATATAATCCTTTATCGTTCCTTTTGTTTTTAATATTTTAAACCAATTCAGGAATTTCAAAAAAAGCGTAAAAAATGATTTTTATTTTCTTTTGATTTTTTTTTCAGACCACCAGGAGAGTCAGGATCAATGTCACCAGGATGTGCCATTTTTTTTACACCTGTCTCTCCCCCCTCTAATTATTTTAATTTTTAATATTTTTTTGTAAAATTTTTTTCTGTATTCTTAAGATATCAATAAAAACACCATAAAAAATGGATAGTAAACATATTTTTTGTTTTTTTTTTTTAATAAAATTCAAAAAACTGCCCAAAATTTGATTTCTAGACTAGAATACCCTCTTAAAAAACAAAATGTGGTGAGTGTGCGAGGCAGTGTCATGAAAAGTTCAGCGTAGTATGACTTCAAACTACCGCTACCCCTGGTTCTACTCGTTGTACCTAAAATATTTCTCTTGCCATAAGTAGATACATATATAGTATATGGAAGTTTGTATATGTATGTATACGAGTTTCATATCCATGGAGTTTCAAGTTGTGATTCATAACATTTACGCATATTAACACCAACAAGTGCCATTCTTTATATGAAGGCGAGTAGCAACAAATTAAGCTAGATCTGTTTATAGTAACTTTATATACAGTGAAGTACATAGGCGTACATTAGTGGATCATAATTATGTAAGTATGTATATGGGAGCAATTTCATGCGCTGTTTATTTGAACATTTGAATTAAAAAATGGACAAATTTTGGAATTTCCGAAAAAAAGTGTATTAAGGTTTATTTTTGGAAAGCTTATAGATTTATATAACAATCTAATACTTATATAATATTTATTTATTTTTCTATAGTTTAATTGCATTTTTTGTTTTTCCTGTAATATATTTCAGTTTATTTCGTGTCATATGGCTACTCTGTTTTCTATTTTTAGTTTGCTTTTGAGTATTGCCGCCACTTTAGTCAGCAATTTGTTGATTTATGTACTGCACTTTATTCACATTTTTATTTTTATTTACTTCGTGCATTCGCTTTTTGTTATTTTTGCATTCTTTTGCATTTTCTTCGTAACTGTGCGATAATTCAACTTCGGCGATTTGGGGTGATCTAATTTAAGTGCAATGTAATGCAAAATCCCATTAACCTGTTTACGCTTTGATTACGAAAATACTTTTGGCTAGCGTGTAAGGGACGCAAAATGGCTTTCGCTTAGCTACAAGTGATAAGCGGGGAAAAATAGTGCGCTGGTGAGTTCTCGTGAATGCTAAATATAGTTTTTGAGTTTTACAAATTGGCGGAAATCAAAGGAAATTACAGTGAAAATCTTGAGTGAGCGGGTGACATCACGTTAAATTTATTTCACGTAAGAGGTGTTAACAATTAAAAAATATGATAAAAAAATCAATAAAATGCAACTAAAAATATTTTTTTTTTTGTTAAAAAACAGAAATTACTAAAGATATATTTGAATATTTTAATCAAATATAATATTCTGTCAAACATAATAATATTGGCAAAGTTCTAATTTAAATATTATTTCACTTGAAATTTGCACCAATAATTAATGAGAATAAAATAAGCATTTTATATAAAAAGTACTTCTTTTTAACTCCATATCATTGTTAAAAAATATTTCTTTACAATTTTTTTTAAATTAAAGAAAAATCTATTTTTTCTAATTTTTTCTTTAAAATTAAGAATTAAAATATTTTTTTTACTAACTCATTAAATTTTTGGAAAGCCAAAAAATATATTAAGAATTAATAAAAAAAGCTAAAATTTTGAGTAAATTTTTGAAAAAATTTGCAAATAAAATTTTTACAAAAAAAAAAAAACAAAAGAAATTACTACATTTTTTAAGCTTATCCAAAAATTTACAAAAAAAAAAAACAAATTTACCAAAATGCAATAATAACAAAACTTTGGAATTTAAAATAAGTATTATTAAAATAAAAACAAAAATAATTATATAAAAAAATTACTTAAAACAACTGCTTTTTCGAAAATTACAAAAAAAAAAATCAGAAAATATCACCAGTGTGGAATATATTCGAAAATTTATTGAAAATCTATGCAATATTAATTAAAACAAATATTAAATAAATTAATGGTTTCAGTTAAAAAGTTTTTGAATAAAACGGAGATTTCTTTTTCGAAAATTACAAAAAAAAATCATATTAAAATATATATTTAATTGTCGGTTTTGAAATATTTCGAAATATTTCAAAAATGTTTACCTGAGTATTATAAAGACAAATTCGGAAACTCGGAACTTAAATGAAAAAGCATATAAATTAAAATTACTGTTTTTTCGAAAATTACGAAAATAAAATCTGGTTCAAAAAATTTTCACGGGCAGTCTTGAATTATTTCGAAAATTTACAAAAAAAAAATATTTTATCAAAATTATATGAAAAGAAAATTTTGAAAATATGTATTTTAATTACGTTGAATGTTTTGTTTTCAAAAATTAATAGAAATTGTTCAAACAATTTTCACTGCACGGTCTGCCATTTTGATGGAAACAATATTCAGAATATGAACGAAAAATAGTACTAAAAATTTACAAAACCAAAATGTTATTCAAAAAACATTTATTGTATAATTTTATTTTTTTTTTAATAAAAAAAATTATCTACCAAAATCGGAATTTAAAAGAAAAAATAATTTATATGTATAAGATGACTTTTTTCGAATATATCAAACGATTTATTGCTCAAATTTTAAAATATTAATAACTTCCATACGCAAAAAAAAAACAGAAAAACAAACGTATGCTTATTACAATATATAGTAATAATAACAGCATGACAAATATTTTTGTTGACATACGTAAGTCAGTTGTAATCTTGAATGTTTTAATCACGCACTTTTATGTTTGTATTGGTATGCATTTCTTAATCCACCTCAACGCCTTTGTTGCCGCCTTGCCAAGCATCTTTTCTAAAGACACTTAATAAGTAGGTGGACTGCAGCCGTGAGAAACTGGTTCTATGCAATCTTACAGCTACAACAACAATAAGCACAATAAATTCTTGAAGGTTTATGCAAATGCAGCGCTGCTTTGATTTATTGCAGTTAACGAACAATTCAATATCATTGATTTTCCATAAGAGCTGCAAGGTGGGCATTAAGTCGAAATGTATGGTATATATGTACATATGTACATATATAAACAAATAAAAAAATTTATGCATTTTCTGTCCATTTATTTTGTGTGGGTCTATTGTGGGCATCAAATTGTAATCGAAATATTGTTTTTGTTATAGTGATAGTGATTTGTAAAATTATTATTTTTTTATCGCGTAGGGGGTGTCTATGCCACCAAAAAAGAAGGTAGTGATAAAAGTGATCAATTGAATATTTTAAGAGCCATCAAAAAATAGTTGAATAGCATCTTAGCTAATAATTGAAGACAAACTTTTAAATTTCAGCAATTTAAATATAATAATACATAATTTTATTTTCGATTGCTTGCAATTGTATTTCTTTAAAAAAGTTTGCTTTACACATTCTAAAAATTATTTTGTAAAATTTAATTTTATTATTAGATATTTACTAAACATTAAGCTGTTTCTATTGTTTTTCAATTATTTTGCATAATTTTATAATAATTATATTTTTATACAATAAAAAAAAATAATATGAATTTTTGGTTAATTAAACTCTTTACGTTATGCAATACTTATTCTATGTGAGGAAGTTGTGTTTAATATTTCTAAATTAACCATTTTTTAATTTTATTTAGTAATATATTTGTCTTTTCATAAAAACATTTGTTTTTGTAATTTAAAAATGTTTATTTCTTCTCTGTAATAAATTTGTTTTTTTTTTTAATATATTCTTTAATTGAAAGTAGGTTTTATGATTATTAATTTTTTTTTTTTAATGTTTGCTTATTATTTTAATAAAAATATTTGTTTTTTACAATTACAAAGTGCATTCAATGATTATTATTTTCTTTTGTCAATAAAAATTGTTTTTCTTTACTAAAAAAATGTTTTTCATCATTGTTGTTATTGTTATATTTCCACAAAATTACTTTCTGTATAAAATAATATTTTTACTTTTTTTAATATAATATTTTTATTTTATTTTGTTTGCATTTAAAATATGTTATTTTTTAAGAAAAATTATTTTTTAATTTAACTTAATTTGTAAAATTACAAAAAAAATGTTATTGTTATATTTCCGCAATACTGCTTTCTGTATAAAATAATATTTTTACTTCTTTAATATTATTTTTTTTATTTTGTTCCCATTTAAAATATGTTATTTTTTAAGAAAAATTCTTTTTATAATTTAATTTATTAATTTGTAAAATTTTAAAAAATTATTTTTTTTAAAATTACTATTTTTTTAAATTTATTTTTTTATTTTTATTTAGCTTTATTTGTGTTTAAATAAAATAGTTTTGGTTTAAAGTTTGACAACTAAATAAAAAAAAACAAAATATGTAATTTTTTTGATATTTTCAATCTCTTTAATATTGTTTCTAATAATACTAATTTTATTTGAGTTTTTTTTGTGTTTAAAAAAATTTTTTATGTTAAATTTTTTTTTATGTAAAAAATTATTATGTAAAATTATTGTTTATGTAAAATTATTTTTTATGTAAAAATTTTTTATGTAAAATTTTTTTTTTTTTTTAATTTACATTTTTTAAATTTACTACAAGTAAAAAAATATTCTTTTAACAAAGAAAACTTATCAAAAGGCGTTTCACTATCCTAATTAGACACACAAAGTTATTGCTTGCGCCAATTTAATATAAACAAAACGCAAACATATCCGAAAAAATGAAACTTAATCATATTTTGTGTAAACAATTGAGCAAATACCGGCATTTTCGACATATTTCTCCACAAACAAAAACGCAAATCAAACAAAAAACACTTTAAAATAATTCAAATAAATTTTTTACGCAATTGCGGCGCACACATACCCACACAAATAGCGCCAATGCTTTATTTAACACTTTTGTAATTGTTGTTTTAGCTTCAAATATTTGTTGTTGTTTTATTTGTATTTTTGCTGCCTTCAAATTTTTCGGCGTTTTCTGTTTGCCTCACGTTGCTTCACTTTATCGCTTAATTTCGTTTTTGCTTTTTCAGCACACATACAAACACTGGCGCGTACACTTTGTTGTTATGGCTGGAGAGCAGACAGTGGCTGGCTGTCCAGAATCATACACACTTATGTATGTACTTTGCTTTGCTAATTTCTAGCAAATTTTACCGCATTTGTGGTTATTTTCGAGTTGTATATTTAAGCGCAGACACTGAACACATGTGTTGTTGTTGTTATTTTTTTGCAACAAAATATACACAGTACAGCACGCAATATCCGTTTCCGCTACTTATGGAATTTTGCACTTTATTTTTTTCGAAAAATGGTAAAGTAAATTCTTTTTAATTTTTATTTCAAAATTTTTGTTGAAATTCGAAGCACTCGCACAGCCTCAACGCACGATTCGCTCCGTTTCGACGCGCTACGCTTGGCTTGCTTTGCCTACGACTCTGCACGACGCTTTATGCTTTGTTGTTGTTTTGTTATAATTTGCCGTCTGTTATTTGTTTACCTATTGTTATTGCTATTATTGTTGTTGTTTGTTTATTTTTGGTATCATTTAGCCACTTTGACAGTTGTCGGTTGCCGCTGCCTCACGAGCGTCTGCTCAAAGCGGTCGCTTTGGCTGTTTGTTATTCTAAATTTTCAAATTTACAGCCAAGCAACAACAATGCAGAAATGCTTTGTTGCAAAAAAGTAATTAATAACTTTATATTTCTGTTATTTGTTTTATTTTTTCACAACAGACATCAATATTTTTTTAAATTTTATTTGATAAACACGCGCGATTAACCGTTCTATATGACCGATACGTGTGGAATCTAAAAGACAACTGAGCGCACGATAGCAAAGTTTCGCACACACGAGCAGCGCGCCACGCCGTGCCGGCCAACAGCTACCAGAGCAAAACTAAAGTGCCAGACAGCACCACACCCCCACAAACACCGCACCAAAGCGACCTTCTCTCCACCGAAACGACAGACGGCCGGTTTCGGCATTCAACCACTGTCTCTGCGCTCTGTCGTTTGTTTGCCAAGAGCGCTATCACACGAAGCAACTTTAGTTGCTAATTCTCGGGCGATTCTCTTTTGCTGTCGCCCAGTACCTTCACACGAGCAACTTGTGTTGCGCAACTCTGTTCGAGTTTTCCTCATTCTCTTTCACTTTACTTTAACCCATTGTCTACTCTTTACTTTAACCCATTGTCGTTTCTTTTTCCTTATAGGTATTTGGGCCGCTCTAACACATATATTAATCAGTTCTGTCAATTAAGAAATACATTTTATTTATAATTCAAAATTAAAACAAAGATTATATGACAGACTTTCACATATATCACCCTTCTCACTATCGTCTGAATCAACTTGTATGGCTTTCTCTATACATTTCACAACATCTTTAATTAATTCGATTTTTTTGTCATACTCCGTTTTCTAAAATATTTATATTATATTACGTATATCTGTATACATATTTGCAAATTACTTACGAAAAGATGATATTAATTTTTTAAATATATTCAAAATATTAATTTCAAAAAAATATACGCAAATGCAACCATGTACTACGAAAGAAAGAACACGAATGCCGAAAAACGTCGCAGCGAACTTTTACGAATAAGAACACAAAGCGAGTTGCTGAACACTGGAAACTCGGCGCGATTCTCCTCTCCTCGTCGCCCCCTCGCCTATAAACCAAGAGTTGCCGCAACTAAAGTTGCCGTGTGTGATAAGGGTACAAGCATTCGTGTTGCTTTGCTTTGGATTGTATTGAAGTGGTGTATCTGAGCACCGAAGTATCTGCGAGCATAAGTATCTCTCAGCGGTTGTTGATATCTAGCTGTGTTGTCGGTGGTGGCTGATGTCAAGCGCTACGATCCAGCGATTTATGCTCATTGAATGCTTATGCTTTGTGGAAGATAGCATGCGACTTTGCCGGTAAGAGAGTAGTACTTATAAAGTCGCATGCGATTAGTGGTTGCTTAAACATAAAATTACAGGTGGGTGATGGTTGCGTATGATGACAGAGTAGTAGTTGCTGTTCTACACTTATCATTAAATACTGTTACTTTATCCATATGCTAATAGGTGCTGAGATGCAACAAATCTTGAAAATTTGGTTTCAAATATATAGTTTACTTGCTGTAAATTAACTAATTTTGAAGTAGGGCTTCTTTGCAGATTTTTAAGAAAAAGCTCAGTGGAAGCTTGTGAAAGCCCAGTGAAAGCTTTTTAAACCGAATTAACTGAAAAAAGAACTTTTTACTTTTTTGGTTGTAGTTGCCATAAAATTTTCAAATGAAGCTTTTTCTTGTTTTAATGTTGAGTTGAAGCCCAGTTAAAGCTTGTTATGATCAATGAAACTACAAAGAGAGTTTTCTAGGAGTTAAGAAAGTTCCCTGAAGTTCCCACTCATTCCCATTCAGTGGCCAGATACGATTGTTTTACATGTGGCAGTTCATAACTTCTAGTTGAGGACCAAGTATTCTCTGGGTAGCCAAAAATATGTGTTTGAAATATGAAAAATATGTGTGAAGCGAATAATCCCTCCCCAGAGACACGCCACGAAAAAAAGGATCAAAGTAGCCTCGGATGAGGGATCTACTTTTGATGACGATCACTGCAAACGTGTTAAGGATTACGATTTAAGAGCATGCACCTGGAATTTCCGGTCCATTAATTGGGAAGGTGCCGCTGTCCGCTAGTTGATGTCTTCAAAACAGTTAAGCTGACATCACCGGGTTGAAGAAGTGCGGTGGACGGGACAAAGAAAGTTGGTCATTGTGTCATTTACTACAGTGGCCATATAAAGTAGCGCAAATTTGGTGTGGGATTCGTGGTGAGAGAGAGAGAGACTCTGTCGTCGAGACCTGGCATTCACCCCGGTAGATGGACGTCCTACCATAATCCGCATCAAAGCGAAGTTCTTCAACATATCGCTGATTTGCGCACACTGCCTCCATGAAACATTCCCAAATGAGCTGAGGCTGATCGACTTCGCCGGCGCCCGAAATATGGTTATCTGTAGTACTGGATTCCAGCGCAGGAAAATTCATCAACCTACCGGATCAAAAAGCCACCAAACCGATCATGTTGTGATAGACGGAAGACGCGTTTCCAGTGTTTTAGATGTGCGTACGCTCCGAGGTCCTAGCACTGACTTTGGGTCTGTGAACACTACATAAATGAGGGCAAATTTAAATTTTGCATTAATTTTGGAACGCTTTTGTATAAGGCAGATGCTCATCGTTCTTTATATTAATAAGGAGTTCCACTATAAAGAGATTTTGGACACGTCCTAAAACCTGAAACCTTCAAGAGTATAGGTCTTTAGTGTTTATATACTATATATTCTTCTCTCTCGGCAATGAAAATCGGCTGTATTATCCTGGACTCTAAGAAGTTGAAGCAGAATGACAAGAATTGGCTAAAGAAAATTAAACGATTCGTTTCGAACTTTTCATAGTCAGATAATATTTAGGAATGCATTGAATCAATCAATGCTTTATAGTTTCAGCTGAAAATTACAGAATTACAAATTGATATATGACAAGGTAAGTTTACGCCTAAATAGCTACGGTCGTTATTAATTTATGCACAAAATTTTCAATACAATATTTTTTTTTATATTCAAACCAGCAAGAGAAGTTTCGAACGATTTCATACGAAGCAGTACAGCCAAAGTTTGTTTGTTTAAAACTACTTTTTATGTCCATTTAGTACAAAGCTATGTGATTAATTATTTGAAAAAGCAATCTGCCAAATTCATAGCCTACTTTAAGGCGCATGGTATTATTTTCATTCGTTCATCGCATATCTGCACTTCTCATATGGTTCATCCATTAATTTAACAAAAAGTGTTTCGAGAGTTCATATTTTTCTAATAACTATTAAAAAGTATATGATAGTGACATGAGAAGATGGAAATTGAGAATTTTCTATCACGACTACTCAACTAGACATGTAAATGATAAAAACTAGCATTGACTGTGATTGACCTACATTGGTATATTTGGAGAGAAAAAGTATGATGAAAATATCAAAAAAAAAAGTGAGGACCTTCATCATCTTAAAAATTTATTTATTTTTTTATAATTATCATTATTATTAATAAACCGTACATAACTTATTTTTTACGTAATATATCTTTCATATATACAGATGTACATATATCTTTACATATCCGTACTTATAAGCGTTCATAGTTACTTGTGATTTTTTTCTTACTGTTTTTCTTACTGCAAATTGTTCGCTTTTTAATGATTATCGCTAATTGCAGCACAAAGCGATAGTGACAAAGAATTACAATAACAAAAACAAATGCCAACAACAATGTGGCTAAGTATACAGTTAATGGTGAAGAGTATGTGCGACATAAAAGACAAGTTTTAATTGTGGCAATCGGGCAATTTATCTGCTATATACATACATATGTATGTACATATGTGTGATTCAGTCTCCATATCATTAATAGTAGTGCCGTGACACTTTCGATTGCGCTTTCATTATCGCTGTTTACATTCGCGTATCTGTCGCATATCATGGTTGTACTACTTCGGTGTTTATCTGCTGGCCGATAGTAGACGAGTAGTGCGGCATGTGGGCGTTCTTTTCGGTTCAACGGTATGCCTGATGAGACGCTGAAATTTACTTATGGAATATGAATAGATATGTACATACACATACTCGTATATATAGATATATACTTAAGCATATATTACTTGACAATTTAGTGCCGCGGTTATGGCCTGCTTACACAATCGAACTTAAATTGTGCTGGTTTGACGGATATTTGGTTATATAGTAGTGTATATAAATATGTATGTAGGTAAATGTATGTAGATATGACTGTGTACATAACTACATGTATTTTTACATTGACATATACATACATACATATGTACGCATACCTATAGTATATCCGGCGACGTGGGTGTGTCATTTGGCATTTCAAAGCTCGATCACTACAAAATACATTTATATGTTTAAACATAAATATGTATGTATGTATATATATAAGCATTTATTTATGTTTACATGTCATGCCGATATCATAGCATATCTAAATGCAACAAAAATTTTATTGCTGGGTGCAGTAATTGGGTCGAATATTTTGTTCGTATTGAAAAAAGCCCAAAATTGTATATTATTGATAGAAAATATTGAACAGTAAAAAAAAAAAAAACTTTTTATTGGAAGATTTAGTAGCCAAAGACCTCGTATTTTAGTATAAATATTACTCAACTACATTAAAATGGATGCTATGAACCGTTTTTTGGTGTCCCAAAAAAAAAAAACGAATTTTCTTGCTCTTCAAACGAGTTTAGTAACCGTTCCACAAGTTCAATGAGCAAATAGCTTTGTATTTTCAGATTTCGTAATCAAAAATCGCAAACTTTAGTAGAACAAAATGTTTTTTTTCTTTGGTTTTACTTTAATTCTACTGGGTAACATGTGCATATAATTTTTCTGGTACATAACAAAACCACTCTAAATGCAGAAAGGAGTAGATATTCCATAACAGAAAAACTGAATTTTCTATCTGTAACCGATTTCTTTAGTTACCGTTCCACAAGTTCACCCGGCTAATTTATTCTTCAAGCAGGTTTAAGTGTTCCACAAGTCCACTTAACAGATGTATGTGGAATTTGTCAGCAAAGTACAAAGCTTGAGAATATTTGAAGGAATTTCGTTTTTCGTAAAAAAATACATAACGTCAATATTTGATCGGTCAGTATTGAAAAAAATATTTGCTTTTTTTTTTTTTTGATTTTATAAATTAAAAAAAAAATATATATTTTTTATTTTTCTCTATTTTATAAATTTAAAAAAAAAATTATTTATAAAATTAAAAAAAAAAATATTTATTGCATTCCACACGTCTAAAAATTCATGAATATCAATTTTATTTCATAAAAACAAAGCAAAATTAAAACTCTGCAATTCCCAACAATGCGCCACGAGCTTTGCATCCGCCATTGGCGCCCACGCTTGCCGCAATATTTTCGTCAAATAGTCAATAATTGTGCAACTTAACAAATCGCTTAGCCGAATTTGGCGTATTTTGACAGGATAATAATGCTGTCATTTACAGTTGAGCCACACTTATTTTCGTAAACAAGCAAACAGACAACAAGACAATTATCGCCTGTGCAATGTAAAATACTTTGACCCCAAAATACACTGCCGCTTACAAGTAAATGTACCTAGCAACATACAAAAGTACGAAAAATAGCTTCGACTGGCGCGCGGCTTTGTTTATCCCTGACAATTTAATTCCAATTGCGCCTTTTCATCTGCAACTCCGCGTTCGCTACAACATTTATCAGCGGTGCTCAATCTGACCGCAGTACTCGCTGCCTGGCTCCTCACTACTTGTCGGCGGTAATGATTGTTGGCTGCTGCTGGTCGCCAGGCTAGTTAGTGCTTTATTTGCGCAAATATCTGTGTATCTTGCGTATTAGGATTTTGATCGGATCTTAGGCAACGTCGAACAGCTGCGCTCATTGCTGCCGCTAAAGCCATCAAAAAGTTCAAAATGTGAAATAATAATAAAAATGCGCTAAAAAGTGTGGGGCCTTATGGGTGAACAGCATGGTCACAGCAGTCGGCGGTGGCGCGTTGTCACGTTGTGGTCCGCAGGCTGCGCAGCTACATAGTCGGTGGTACAGTGTGTCGCTTGCATAGAAAAGTGTGTAGAATTTTTCAATTTCAAATAAGATATGAAAAAAAAACCTTAACTTCGTTTGCACCTAACTAAAACACCCTTCCCCCAAAGAAGAGTTTCCATACAAGAACTTAATTTTGATGGTTCACTTTAGAGGGAGAAAAAAGTCGTGTGCAAAATTTTAGGTCGATATCTCTAATGGAGATGAGTCTTTTAAGTCTTTTAGATGTCCTAGTTAGTGTAAAGGCTGACATCACCGCCGTCCAAATAATGCGATGGACGGGATAAGGGCTGAAACGAGTAGGTTTTTGTGGCATGTACTATAGGAGCCCTATAAAGGAGCGCAATTTCGGTGTGGGATTTGTGTTGGGCCTAGTCCTGGCATTCACACCGGAGGACGAACATCTAACCACAAACCGCATCAAAGCGAAGTGCTTTAACATATCGCGGATTTGCGCCCACGCGCCGACGGAAGAGAAGGAAAATGGGTCCAAATTTGTCTTCTACTAGAGCTTGGAGCGCACTTATGAGAGCTGCCCCCGTCACGATCTCTAATTCGTGCTTGGGGACTTTAAAGAAGGTATCTTTGACATAACTTTTGGTAAAATCAACCTCCAAGATGAAACATCCTCAAGTAGGTTGAGGCAGATCGACTTCGATGGAGCTAAAAATATGGTTACCTGTAGTACTATATTCCAGTACAGAAAAATTCATCAAGCTACCGGGCTGTCTCCGGATCGAAACGTTAGCAACCAAAGGGATATTGTTGTGATAGACGGAAGACTCGTTTGCAGTGTTTTAGACGTGCGTACCCAACGAGGTTCTGGCATTGAATCGGACCACTATGTTGTTGCAGTAAAGATAAGCACCCGGCTCTGCGCTGCAAAATAATGGACGTCAACAAACACAAGGAGGGTTTGAAGCGTGGCACGGCATTTCACGCTGCTTACATACAGCTGCAAACGAAACCATTGTTTTTCGGAAATGGCAAATGAAAAGCTATTTTCTATTCAAAAATTTGTTTTTAATTTTCGAAATTAATTCTTGTTCAAAATTTATTAACTTTTTAGTCATTTAATTTTTATGCAAAAATAATTTTAATTATTAAATTTTTAATTTAAAAAAATATAGATATAATAAAAAGAAAAATAAAATATATAAAAAAAAATAAAACAAAAAAAAAAATAAAAAAAAATAAAACAAAAAATAAAAAAAAAATAAATAAAAATAATAAAATTTAAATAATTTATTTGTTTAAAAGAAAAGTTTTTCAGCATAAATTATTTCATATGACCCACTGTGCGGTTGCACTGGCGTGATCGCAAGCCGCATAAAGCAAGCAAGCAAGTAAAGCAAATTACAAATGAAAAGTAAACAAAACGAAGGCAACGCAAAGCTGCCAGAAAGCGAGCAAAACAGAATGTAACCGCAAACAACTGACATGATTCTTAATGCTTGGCATATTTGTAAGATTATTGTACGTTTGTGTTTTCGATGACTTTTTCGCTTTTTCTCAATGTTTTCGCTCCTTATTTGCCACAATTGCGGCGTAGCAAATAAAAGAAATAAAAATTTGCTTTGCCATTTCAAGTTTTCCTTTTTCATTATTTTATAATTCATTCGTATGCTGCAAAGTATCTGTGGTATCTGTCAGATACACATAATAACAGCGTGTACATGTGTATGTACATATGTAATTTTTGAAGAAAATTATGACGCATCGCCGCAGCCAAAAGCGGCAAGCAGGCAAACATGCGCCACAAGCGTACTTTATATGTAAAAATACAACAAAAAAAAACAAATATAGCAGCAATTAATAGCAGCAATAAATGTAACAGGCAGCAACAACAACAAGTAAAGATCGACACTGAGACTTCTGATATCGCTTGGACCCGCTACTGGATACGCGCCATTCAATTCCACAGTTGAGAGCGCAGAAATAGACAAGAGGAAATTAGAAAAAATTAAAAAAACAAAAAAATTACAAAAAAAAGTGATGTCAGTATTAGCTGGCAGAAGAATTAAAAGTTTAATAAGAAATAAGAAACACGCATCAAATCGCTTGGAAAGCTTACCAGCTTAAAACGCTTCAATTGTCGGGGCTAGCTTTTGGGTGCAATAACACTTAGAGGTTAGCGTACACAAAATAACAGCACGAAGAAACTGTATATAAGTATATAAAAATGTTTGCGAGTACAGTGTGTGCATTAAAACTGGTTATAAATTGCTGACAGCAACTGACAGCTGTCAAAAACAATGTCAAACCGTCATGTCAGCTGTTTACTTGCACAATTTTATTGACATGGCGTTCAATAACGTTTTCCATCTATCTTAAGGTTTTCCCTCACTTTTATTCTCTGCTACAGTATTCTTAGTAGAAATTATAAAGAACGGAGTTAGCCGTTAATTGGAAGATAAGATAATGATACGAGTATATGGCAAAGGTAAACTTCAAGACTTGTAAGTCAATGTTGAGCCTTACTCGTAGACCTATATTTAATTAGGAGAGATTAACTAAGAGAAGACTAGAAATGTATTTAAGATATGAACAAATGTTTAATAAGGTTTTTTTTTACTTCTGAAAATTAGAGGAAGGTCGGCCTTATACAGAATTTTTATTCGTTCAAGACAAGGTTTCCAGCAAAATTTTCTGAACTGTTAAAAAGTTCATATGTTATGAGTTTTTTAATTGCGATAATGGATTTTATTTGAGAAAATATTTTATGGTCGAGCAATATGTACATCGTTAACTAGACTACAAGGCAGTTAGGGCAATAATTTCATATCGTCTGACATAGGAGAATGTATTTAGTAGGATGAATGCAGAAAAGCGGTAGCATATCTACTGGGTTTCAGGCCACAAAGGACTTTCGGAAAACGAATTAGCCGATGAGGTTGCCGAAAGAAACATGTGTCCGACTATCAAACCATTCGGAAAGAGCTGAAAGATGAAGCAGGGTGAACGAAAACCTTAAGGAAACTCAGGATCGACAAAATCATGTGCACGAGCTCCGTAGCAAATGGAGAACGGTTGTTAGCCTAGTGAAAGGTCACAAATTACCATCGTTTGAGCATTTTTAACGAAGATAAGTATATGGAGAAAGTGAAGAAGTTGGCATGAGAGAGACGCTGCACTACCTCCTAAGCTTCTGTACAGCTGAAATCTCGCCTTAGATTTCAAGGAGTTTTACATTTCATGGCGTAAGATGACGCAACAAAATTACACACCAAGTCACTCTTAAAGCTTGCAAAATGCGTTGACGTCTTCTATGACGAATAATTCTGTTCAAAGTGGTCTGCGACTTCTACGGACCAGTAGTTTTGTGTATGACTGGCGTCAGTAAACCAAATCTAACCTTTTATGGCCGAAATAAGCGCGAGGATTTGTCATTGCTTGATGATAGCGATAAATATTATAAATTATATTCATATACCTATAAGTGATCGCATACGGCTTCTTTATAGTGAAGTGATCGCGTACTACTACTTTATAGTGTTAGTACGAAGGGTGTTCTTTTTCAAAATCCTCATAATCGAAAACTTTAGTTCGAAGTTTTATATACATAAGTCAAAGAAATTTTGGTATATACAAATATCTTATATTTTTCTTTATCCCTAGACAGCTTCTTAGTAGTCTTGAAACCGTATTTTAAAAGCAAAAACATCTGAAGCACTTTTAATTCAGGGTTTTCGCTCGCATTTCCCTCTTATTTATTTTGCTTTCAGCAAAATCACGAAGAAAATTACCATACTTTACGGGGGTATTTTAGTCAGGAAATTTAAAAAAATCGAAACTTTTTTTTATATTTTCAAAGTTTAACTATTCAAGAATATGTGTACAAGAGGATTTTTCAAAATTCAAATTATTTTCGGAGATATATGCATTTTTCTGACCTGGCATCCAAACTGGTTCGGCCGGAACGCGAAACATTAAACGCGTTTTTCTCAAAACTTACTTTTTCGGAACGATACCCACGATTTCTCAGGTTCTACTGGACCGATTGACTTGAAATTTTTATAGAGTCTTCTTTATAGGCGTGTCTATGGTTGGAACTAGCCCCATCCTCAAATTTTTATTTTTATTATTTTCAAAAATTCGAAATAGTCAGAAAAAGTGATCCAAAAAAACTTTTTTTTTAGGCAGTCGCCATTTTGTGAAAATTTTTTTTCCCACTTTTCCGTAGTTCCGGCCATTGGGACATTATTCTAGATTAACAATCTCTGTTTTTTTTTTGTTTCAGATAACTAGGAGGGTTGAAATCATGGGTATGGTCACGTGGAAATTTTTAGAGACCCCTCACTTCGTCAGCTCATAATTTTTGAAATTTTTTCTTTTTTTAGTTTTTAATTTTTTTCTCTACTCTTCTAAAATTAACAAATAACTAATAAAAAAAAAATGGATAATAAAAATATTAATTGCCTTTTTTTACGACACTTTAAAAATTACCTGAAATTCATGCTTCTAGACTAGAATACCCCCTTAAAGAGAGCTTTACCTAAACTAATATTAAGGTCCATGTAAAAAAGCTTTAATCCGCATTGCCCGAATGCTATAACGATTATAGTTTTGTAGGTACATATATTTCCACACCTACTGTACTATGCCGTAACTGAACTCATTTACACTTAAGATTATGCATCTCATTTATCTACTAATAGATTTTAATTACTTTCACGAAAAATTAGACTAGATCATTAGTTAAATGAAGCTTTAACAAGACACGAATGTTTAGGAATTCAAACGAAATGCATGTGGACAGACGAAGTGCAGCCTTTGGGGCTAAAACCCACAAAATAAAACACAAAAGTTATACCGGCTTCAAACTGCTTGCCACCGCTTGTTGCCAGCAAACATTAACGTTTATTTTAATAGCTTATTTGTAAGAGCTAATATTTGCACACACATACACAACTGTTTGTTGCAGTTAGCTTTAGCTTCCACAGCAAGTGACTCTTCGCAGTAATGAGTTCAACAATTTGGTGCTCACACGAATTGTGGAGGCTCTGCGCTCTGCCATACTATTGAGTTCACTCATGAGCATATTTTCCAGCATTGTCTCTCTGTGAATAGCATCCAAAACCCGGCAATTTGACTTGATTGCTTTATTATTGTTGTAGCGGCCGATACTTGTTCTGGCATTTTCCTTTCACTCGCAATGCTCTGGTATTTTCCAATGTCTGCCGCATATTTTGTTGCATTAGCACTCGTTTAGGTTCCACAAATGAGTTTGTTTTGTTCTTGTTGCAAACTGTCAATAAAACTAAAGAGCGAAGCTTTTGAGTAAAAGCTTTATTTGTTGTGAGTGCGAATTTTTTGTTTACCCTAAGGCACCGTCTACAGACAATTCAAAATAAAATTAGTTAAACAAATAAATTATATTACTTATATATTAATTAATTTATTTATAAATAATTTATGGAAAATAAAAAAGAGAGTTGAGCTTTAACTCAGTGGCTAAAATTGCGCGTAAGCGTTATACTAAACCAATAAGCTTTTTTAATTTTTTCTAGAAGAGTTTCCTCAGGCACGATAGTAGAAAAGGCCTAGTAGGAAAGAAGCTTGCCACCTGTGTCAAATTAGTAAGCCAAAAAGGAAAATAATTCAGTTAAACGTACGATATAGATATTTTTTTGAGTGGTGTTGCCACCCTTTAAAAAAATTAAAAAATGAAAAAAAAATTAAAAAATAAAAAAAAAAAAATTAAAAAATAAAAAAAAATTAAAAAATAAAAAAAAAACTAAAAAAAATTATAATAAAAAAAACTTGTATTTAGTATTACCAAAATATTAACAACTAAATAGTTTTCAGAAATCTAAGAGTTGAAAATACATGCATACAGATATTTTGGATTGGATTTACAATTGGAATTTTTTTAAATAAAATATTGAATTTGTTTTTGTGGAGAGTTGCCACGTTTTAAAATATATAATATATTTTCCATTGGTGATACATTGTATATTTGATTTATTACAAAATAATTTCTCAAATAAAAGAAGAATGCTTGCAGTTGAAAAATCTTTTAGCGTTGCCACCATTTCAAAAAAGTGTTTTAAATTATTAAGATAAAAGTATTATTACTTTATATTATTTTTTATTGCTAATAAAATTAAAAAAGTTTGAAGAAGTATGCTTTTGTAAATATTTTTGCAAAAGGTTGCCAGCTTTGCATTGAAATTATTTTTGTGCAGAGTTGCTATATTTAGAAATGTATAATATATTTTAATTTTTTTAACATAACTAATTTAATACAATATAATTATTTAAAGAATGCTTGCAGTTGAAAAATCTTTTCAGCCTTGCTACCATTTCAAAAAAGCGCAAGATAAATTTAGTATCACTTTACGGGTATCGAACTAATGACATTAAGTAAAAGATTTCCTTATTATTTAATGATTTTTTTAGGCAGCGTTGCCATATCACAATATTTTAAATAAAAATGAATTATTATAATACATAAAATTTCAAAATATAGCCACTGCATTAAACAACTTCGGGAAAGTTTTCTATGTGACATATTTTTAAGAAGAGTTGCCAACTGTTTGAAAAAAAATGTTCTAAAAAAAATTTAATATCGAAATATTGACTTCAAATGTTAGTCAACTAGTATCTCGAGTCTATCGCGTATACTGTTATTCTAAATTATCATCCGCTCCAATATCTTGAAACTATCGCACATACTCGTGTTGACAGCAACAAAAAGTGTGCAAATTTATTGGCACGCAAACAATAATTGAATGTTAAACGGCGCTTCGGCTTTGAATGCGAGCAAAACTCGCAGCCAAGTTTATGAAAATATATGTGAGTTGGATTATAAGTATGTAAAGAATTTAGCACTTGCTGCTACATAACGGTGCTGCCTTACGCCGTTACTGTACATTTGACGCTAACTTAGGCAAATTAATTGCTTGTCGCCAGCCAATTTCTGCACCCACCACTTCGGAGTTGTGTCTATGTGGGTGTGCATGTGCGAGAATTTGCGTGTCTGTACCGTTATGTGCATATGCATGTAATATATGTATGTACATAAGTACTATGTATGTATGTAAAATGCCTAACTATAGCTCATTAAACATTAAAGGCTCACATTTGTGTCACCAACACCAGTGGAATCATGAAAATAACAATAACAACAACTAAAATTATATGTATTAAATTATTTATGTGTGGGTATGTGCGTGACAATAAATACAATCAATTAAATAGCGGTTGTCTATTGTTCATATGCGGCTTAACGCCTTCACGAAAGGCTCGGCGCACACATACGCACACATACATATGTACATGCAAACATTTTAGTGTATGCCCCCTACTAGCTGCCAAATAAACCGGAAGCTATGCATAGTTTTAGGCAAACAATACGCCTACATAATTCTGTTGGGTTTTCCATTGTGACAATTGCAAATGTTGTTGCCTCTCTGTGACTGCGACGCCGGCGGCGCTGTACAGACATTTACTGCGGAGGCATAAAATATATTTATGCGCAAGTATTTATGCTTTAGGGTGCATAATAATGAAAGGATATTAGCGCGTGCCATTTTCCGTTTGTCGCATAACAACACATACATGCATACATACATACTTGTACAATAATTTTTACGGGTGTATGTATGTATATATACAGGAATTTGCCTGTACAATAAGAAATTATTATTTAATCTTTATCGAAGTGGCATCTAATATAACACACACAGACACACTCTCATACAAACATAAATACAACAACAATATGTCGCCTCGTGATCGCTTGGGAGTCACATTAATTATTTTAATTAATATTAGAATGGCATTAGTGCAGATTTATTGCAAAAGTGCTTAAGCGCGGGCAAACACTTCCATAATGATGCTTAGGACATAAAATGGTGTGGCATTAAATGCGTGTATGTATGTGTGTGTGCGACGAGAGGGCGTTAAATGCGTTGATTGAGCAGCTGTGTTCCGCTGTATTGAATTTAAACGGAAATTATGAGATTATTCATTACTTACAAAACAGCATTGAGCTCTTTTATGAGTTTCGAAGGAATTTCATTTTTAGTTAAAATTTTTTTCGTAAAAAGTTGAGTTCTAGTAAAAGGAATTTCTTAACTAAAAAAATTACAACAACAACAACAATTATGATAAATTTGGGGATTTATATGAGTTTTGAAAAAAAATCCTTTTTAAGAAAAATTTTCTCTTTTATAGAAAAAAAAACGTTTTACTAAAGACTTTGCAGCAACAACAACATTTTTAAGTTTATTAATAAAAAATTACCTACCTATTAACCTATGATTTGTTTTATATTGCATATTTCGAACTACTCCAAAAAAAATTTTTTAGTAAAAAGATGAGTTTGAAAAAACCTTTGCTAAAAAATTGACAAGAGCAACAACTGAGCTGAATTCGAAATTATGTACATATTATGTATGTATATATATGAGTTTCGAAAGACAAAATTTAGGAAAACTTAATTAAAAAAAAAAATTATGTTATTGTGAATTTTTTATTAGAAATTTTTTTCTAAAAAAAAATTTGTCATAACAACATTTTTTAAAACTATAAATACAATCTTTGGACAAGCCTTAACATTTTTTCTTATAAATAAAAACACCTTTTTTTTAAAGAAGAAAAGAAGAAAAAGAAAAAACACTTTTTTTAAAGAAAAATCTCAAAGTATTTTTCTAAAACAAACTCAATTTTTCAATTCAATTTTTTTTCTAAAAAAAACAACACTCAATTTTTTTACTAAATTTTTTTTTTATAAAAAAAAACTTTAACTTAAAAATTTACCATAACAACATTTTTAAATTTATTAATATATATTTTTTTGATTAGCTTTATCTTAAACGTAAGAAAGAATTTTTTTTAGTTATATTTTCTTTCTTAAAAATTTTACAACAACAACAATTGAGCTCAATTTGACATTTAATTAGAGTTTCAAAAGAATGTTTGTTTTGGTAGAATTGTTCTTGTTGTCTTCCTGTTTTTTTAGTAAAGTATTGTTTTACTAAACAATTAACATATAAAATATTTTTTTTATTATTAAAATTTTTGGCCAACTTTGTCTCCTACTGTATGTGTCAAACTTGCTCTTTAGTAAAATTTTGACATTGTGCCGTATGTATCAAAATTTTGTTTAGTTTTTAACGGTATGAAAATTCGAATTTATTGTTTATTAAACTGACATTGACAGCAATGGGGCAATTAAAGTAATCTTCGAACTCTTTGAGACCATTTTTATGATAAAGGAAATATTTGCTTCAAAATAGTCAGACTCCAGACTCAGACTTCAAAATTATTTCTTTATTCTCTTTAAATTTTTATGTGCCGATCTTTCTCTTGAAGCCTGTAAGCAGAAGAAGCTTACTGCACCAAACCGGTGATTGCGGAGCCAATTTAAAGGCCCATTCATTGCTGTGAGGAACGGTGAATTGTGATTTCGTTTATAGCAGCTTTACACAGAGCTTCCGATAACCAAATTTGGAAAAATGTGACCAATGCGTTTTTTTTGATATATTCAGAGTGTCAGTTATATACATATGTTCACCAGATCCATTCCCGATCAAGGAAAACCCCATTGAAGAGTGTTTTTTTCAACTTATAAATCTTTATTTGAAAATGGTCTAGCGGCTTAAAAGTACTCCAACCAAATACTCCTAGTTGTATTTTTCATAAAGATTTTAATTTCTTTCAACATAAAATTCAAATTTAATTAATATTAAATTGAGTTTGCGAATGGGCAGTTTTACTTGTCAGTTATTATTGGTCCTTACTTTTTACGAAGGCTATTGAATGCAGAGTGACATGCTAAGGAGCAGTTGTAATACAGCAACATAAAGTTTCAATATTCTTATCCATCATGTTCCCGGTTCCTTATTGATCATACAATCTAGTTCTTCCACAGATTACAAAAAACTCTTTAGTATAAACTCTATAGTTAAAAAACTAGGTCTAAAAGCTTTGGAAGCATAACCATCTTCAATTTTTAGCATTTCATCGTTTATAATTTTTTTATACAGGTTTTATTTCGAGTTCTGAAAGGGCTTAAATTAAGCAAAATATTGATCATATATTCTGATGTCATAATGCCACTTTTGTTTTGTTCACTCACCCTAAATGTAGGCAACAGTGTACCCTGAATGTAGTGTAGTGTGGTAGCACAAAGGTGTTGAAATAGTTGGTCGCCTATTTAGGCTAAAATACAACAGGTATAAAATACATTAATTTTACAGTTCTTGAAGGGAATGTTTCGATGAAGTTGAAATTAGCACAACAAATTCTATTTGTGGAATGGATGTCATTTCATGATATCATCTATACAGTTCTATATATAGATTCAACTTTATTTGAACGGAAACTTACGCGAGACTGTACGATATTTTTCCAGAAATGACCTTATTGCATCGCAATGTGGAACCAAATATGACAAGTTCTTTTTTAAGGGGTTAGGGGTAGTCAGAGGCACGAAAAAATGAGACTTTTCAGTATTTTTTTTTTTTTTTGCTACTAAATCATGTTATTTTACAAAAGCAGTAATATGGCATTATTATAGAATGTATTGGCTTGAAGTCACGAAAATTTCAAAAAAAAAAAAAAAAAAATTAATTTCCAAAGTTATAGTTGTTTGTGTTGACCCGGTTCCAAAAAAAGGTACTTGCGGTGACACGCATAAGTCCTTGGAGATTCATCTAAAAACAATCGGACAAAAAAAAATAATTTTATAAATAGATAATCCCGGGCCTTATCCAAGGATTTTATTTTTGTTTTCAGGAAATTTTTTTCTAGATTTTTGCTAAAAAACCAACAGTTAATTGGTCTTAAAAAATCGAAAATTTCGAAAAATTAAAAATCCTTCGATCAGGCCCGAGTTTATTATGTATTCTAAAAGCTGTATAAATTTCATTAAAATCTACTGAACGGTTTTCGAGTTACAGTTGTCACCGATTCAAAAAACATAGTTTTGAGAAAAACGCCTTGAAAGTTTCACACTAGCGCTTTAAAGTGACCGAGCTCTCTTTGTTATTTGTCGAATAACTCAAAAACTAATTATCGGATCAAAGAAAAATTTTCAGGGAATATTTTTTAGTTATTACACTTAACGAAAATGCAAAAAAAAAATAATTTTTTGAAAATTCTAACTACCCCTAACCCCTTAAGGCAATTTGTCTTAAAAACGATATTGGAAAAACACATCAGGTGCTTTCCGATATTTTATTATATTTATGACAGTATCATGCATTGAAGCATTTTTGTTGAACTTTTTTAACGTAACTGTAAATTTATAATACAACGTTTATTTCAATAACAGTTTATTGACTTCGCTTTAAGAGCGCTAGCTCAAGTAAAAAAAAAATTATTTAAATAAAATAAATTGGTATAATCATAAAGTTTTATATTGACACGCGGTTATGCCGCTTTGAAATAGGCTTTCACCGCTTTGCAAAGTTTAGCGAATCGAACAGTCAATTAGCAAAAATTAAATAAACTGGTATAATGCTTTAAATGTAGATTGGTAATCGGTTATACCATTTAAAATATGGTTTCAAAGTTTGTCGAATCTAATTCCAACCAGTATAATACCGAAAGATTATATCACTCCCAAAGTTCTTTAAATCAAACAAGCAACTGGTATAAATTAAATAATTCGGTATAAATTGGGAAAACTAGAAATAGATTTCTAAAGCTTTTCTAATCGATTTGTCAACTGATATGAGTCAAATCGACTGTCAAATTTTTATTCATCCATTTGTACCCCATTTGGATGACTTGTTAAAATAAATACATATATATTTTTGGGAGTATAATAGTAAAATAGTTGAGACCTTTCATGAAAGAACCTCGAAATAATAATTTTTTATGCGAGTCCTCAACTATTTCGTCACTTAATTCCCTCTAATTATGTCTAAAGCTTATATAATGTAAGCGTAATACTAACAATAACAATAATGAGACACAAAACATGTGACAAGTGTGTCATTTGTGCCAGTTTTATGCACATTTGAACGTCCACCTCGGTATGTTCACAATTTTCTCGGCATTTCTCCCAAACCTACTCCCACCAGTTGCAGTAACATTCACAATAAAAAGGCAAGTAGAGTCGTCACGTGATAACTGCTAATGTGAAATGTCAACACAGGTGTCAGCAGAACGGCAATTGTCATAAAACAAGTCACTTCTACATACATACGTATGTGTGAGTATGTCATTTGCAAAAAGAGTGTAAAAGCAAAAAAAAAAGGTTGGATATATAGAATTTTTGCACGAAATCAATTAATTCCCGACTTTGTGGCCTTTCGGGCGGCCCAAGCAGCTCTGAGTGCAACAACTGTCTATCTACTTAATGTATGTATGTACATATGTAGGTATTTATGTTCTTACATATATGTAGCACAAATGACTGCACAATGGTTGTCTGCAGGCACGTTTAACGGTTGAATTGTGTCGCCCGAGCTACACTTGGTCAAATGGCAGCCACCACTTGGTAATTGGTGAATTTCACCAAATGTCCAATTGACATGCGAAAATTGTGCCAATGTCTGGGCACCACAACAACACCAACACTAGTAGCTAGTATAGCGCTTGGTAGAGTATGGGTTCTGACGGCTTCTCTGTGTCTTTTAGTCAACCAGTCAACAGTTGTATGCCACGATTTGCGTGTCTCTGCTCACTTTCTGCCGAAGAACTCTTCTTTTTATCTGCAAGCTTGTATCTAATTGTTGTTTACGCTTGCGCTTTGTAATTTCGTGCGTATTTAATTGAAATTAATTAGAATTTATTGCGCAGGCCAGATTGTTACCGTTACATTTGATGACTTCTGCTCATAAGAGACTTTAGTAAGCGGGACTTTCGTGGGGTTAAATATACAAATAATGACTTACGGCGGTTGAGCTCGTAGTAAGGTAATCGCAAATGTAAATGAAATTGTATTTTTGCAGAAACTCACCTGAAAGAAAAGAAAAAAATTAGATTTTAGTGTTTTTCGGTGGTAAAATTAATTTTTGATATTTAATATTAAGCAAATAGTTTGAGCCGGCTTCACAATTATGTCTCAATTTACCTCTTAAAAATAATCTGCCATATTACAGAGACACCATATGTACATATGTACATATGTATATTATATTACATATTTTATTTTTCTATGTATATAATTTTTTCTTTTTTAATAATTTCTTTATTTTCTATAGTTGACAACCTTTTCAAACAGGTGGCAACACTTTTCGAAAAAAATTCGGCAGAACCGTTTCTTAGAATTAGACATTTTGTAAGAAATGGTTTTTTTCTAATTCTATGTAATTAAAAATCGAAATAGGTGGCAACCTTACTTGGAAAATATTTCATCTAAGGCGATTTGGTTTTATAGATACATATGTATATGGTAACAGTTGCTTAATTCGATCAAATTTATGACATTAAAATATTGCAACAGTTGGCAACCCTCAACATAAAATAATACCCATTGTAAGCTTTTTAAATGTGTTATATGCTTTTGCAGCGATTCCCTACATTATAATACATACTTATTTTTTCGTAACATTTTTGTTGATTAAAAAAATTTTAAACATTAAATAGCTGGCAACCCTATTCAAAAAATATTTTTAACACTAGATTTTCTAAACATTTTTGATTGAGTGCTCAAAATTGAATAAATATTCCACGTCTTTCTTACTGATTTAAAAATTTCAAACAGCTGGCAACTCTCCTAAAAAAAATGAAAAAAAAAATCACTCTAGAAAATACTTTTAACACTAGGATTTACTTTAATATCTTCAGTTTGATACCTAAAATCTAATAATTCCTTTATGTATTTCTTATTGATTTAGAAATTTAAGCAGCTGGCAACTCTCACAAAAAAAAATAAAAATTTCTCTTCAAAAAATAGTTTCAATATTAATATATCTTCATATTTGATACCCATAATATCTTGTATCTATTTTTAATTGATTCAAAAATTTAAAACTGCTGGCAACTCTCGTGAAAAAAATGCTTTCAATGTTGAGATGTTTTTTGAATACCTTCAGTTTGAGAAACATGATCTAATAATTCTTTCAAGTATTTATAACTGATTTAAATGTTTCAAACAGCTGGCAACTCCACTAAAAATCTCTTTTTGCTGTTTTTAATGTCTTTAGTTTGATAAACATAATCAAATAAGTATTGCATGCATTTCTTATTAATTTCACAATTTACAACTGGTGGCAACTCTCTAAAAAAAATTAAGAGAGATAGGCTTGCATACAGCTATTAAACTTGATATTCGATTCATATAACTTTTTATGCCAACTTTCTTAACTTACAATTTTCAAACAAGTGGCAACACTGCTAAAAATATATTTATTTATTTGCTAGTTTTTCTAATATTCCTAAAGTTTGATAACCATTTTGTATTTTTTTGAATTTTACAGAAAATTTCCAAACAGGTGGCAACGCTAATTTATTTTTTATTATTTGTCTATGTACATACATATTTGAAATCATAGGAGTACTTTATGAAACCAATTATCAACCTTTTGCTTTGATTGCATGAGTACCACCTGTCAAAACTAGGTAATACGTGCCTTACCAATATGGGCAGCAGCCCAAATTAACATGTAATTTTGGCATACAGTGCTCGCCTCTTGGTACTTTTTCAATTAAAGCTTGACGCACACAACCGTTTGCGAAATATGTAAGTGTCTCTACACACAATTGCTTTTGTGTGCCTAGAATAGCCTTAGCAGGTGTTAATTGTAAACAAAATTGGCTGTGAAGTTGCGACCAAAACCACTCTTCATTTCCTAATAGCTTCTCCGAAAAGCAGATTGTTTTTGTCTTCAAAAGAGCTGAATCATTCAAAGGAAGAAATAATATTTTATACTTAACTTGACTATCGATGGATTTAGAGAACTTTTCCTGCATATTATTTTCATAAAAATCTAATACTTTGGCGTTAGAAGTATGAAACCCAACTTTAGAGACTTACTTATTTGTTTTCAAAATGTAAGCTTTTAGGAAATTTTTGATTGAGTGCCATAGAAAGTTGAAACTGATTGGAGAGTTAAAAATTGAACAAACATATGCTATAAATCACACAGACTGGATTATTCAAGAAGAGTAACGAGAAGTAAAAGAATCTGTCGCCTATCATGACTCAAATAGGTATTTGGTTTAAAACATATAAGAAATATCGGTTATACCAAACAATTGGTCTAAATGACCTGTTATAGAATGGACTAGACAGAATATAGAGACATAGAAAATGCTGAAGTATCGTGCATCCAACAGACATACTGGTATGACATAAATCTTATAGAAAATATCAAGCGGTTATACCAAACAATTGGTATAAATCACATAGATTGATATAATCAGCGAGACAAATAAAATAAAGAAAAAACGATGGCGTGACGCATGAAAAGGCAATTGGTATAAATCATATAAAAATAGTTGAGCAGTATTTATGTATACATTTGTATGTATATATGTATAACAGTGTTGCAGAATGGAACAAACAATTGGTATAAATCACATATACTGGCATAATAAGTAACAGGGATGAGTGAAAAAAGACCAAGATTTGGTAAATCGAAAAAGTAACTCGTATAAATATGATACAAATAGAATAAAAAGTGGGTACAACAAAATATAAGAGAGTTATGGAATCGAACAAACAACTGGTATAGATCACCGTAATCAAAAAGATGGACGAGGGGTAAAAAGACGAGGGTTTGACACAGCGAAAAATTTAAATCGGATAAAAATCTAATATCAAGTAGAAAAAAAAAATATAGCAGAGTAGAAGAATCAAACAAGCAACTGGTATAAATGAAATATATTGCATGGTCACCGAAGTGAGGAAGAGAGTTAAAAAGGCCTTCGTTATGCAACTTATGTACATACTCAATTATATATGTAGAACTGGACGAACCTGTATACGTGTTTACATATAAGACTTTTGCACGAAAGCAGAAGAACACACATCGAATTTTATAGAAAAAGTTAATCAAAGGGCCTAGTCTATGAATCAAGAGAAATGTTTTGTCATCATTTTCTTCAAAGTCATCTTGGAAAATATAGAACAAAATGCGCTTTCCTGCGACTTACCCATTTTTGAGCAACTTTTGCGATGCCTCCACTGAGAGTGCGTAAATTATTTACAGTTTCAAAGATGTTATACGTACTAAACACCTACTTTAGTACAATAATTACCGTACAAGGTATACATCAAAGTGAAAATTAACAGCAAGGAGCGATAATTAACGGTTTTTTTGTTACACATATGCTCTTAAATACACATATTAACACATAAAATTGCGACTCTGTGCTCTTCCACTCTAATTTACGTGTACACGCTCATTATAGTTTAATGGCAAACTTCGATTCTCTCGATGAGATTGTCGTGTTGTCTACAATTTACTGCAATTATAATTGCAATTGTTGTTGCTGTTTGTAGTTTTGTGAATTGTGGCTGCAATGTAACGGTTCATCAATGTTTTTATTGTAATCATTATTGGTTTATCGCATTGCTCATCGAGTGGCATTCGGACGCTCAGTAACCGACAATTAGCAGCGAACAGCATTTTTAGCGGTTAATTATTTTTAAGTCCACTGCATTGTTATTGTTGTTGTTGCTTTGAGCGGTGTAGGTTTCATATGTTTTTATTGCTACGAATCAGATAACGTTTTTAACGGCAACAATAACAACTAACAACAATTGTAGCAACAACTAAAAGCCCAGAGCGCATTGTTGCCACATCAATTCAAGTTCAATGGGTTGTAATTAAGGGTTAAATTCTTGCTGTTACTACAAGTCGCTTTAGCTACTGTGGGTCATTTGTTACCGAAATTAAGGGAAAATGCTTACTTTTTATTTTTCCACATACATCTTTATACATAAAAAGTACGTGTCTCGTTGTTTGTCCGCGATGGACTCCTAAACTGCTGAATCAATTTTATTAAAATTTAGCACACTGTGTCCAGTTCGAACCAACTTAGAATATAGGGGTGTTAAAAAAATTTATAAATAAAGAATACAGAGAAAGTTCTCTTAAGGGGGTATTCTAGTCCAGAAATTTAAAAAAATCGAAATTTTTTTTATATTTTCAAAGTTTGACTATTCAAGAATATGTGTACAAGAGGATTTTTTCAAAATTCAAATTATTTTCGGAGATATAGGCATTTTTCTGACCCGGCATCCAAACTGGTTCGGCCGGAACGCGAAACTTTAAACGCGTTTTTTCTCAAAATTGATTTTTTCGGAACGATACCCACGATTTCTCAGGTTCTACGGGACCGATTTTCTTGAAATTTTTATAGAGTCTTCTTTATAGGCTTGTCTATGGTTGGAACTAGCCCCATCCCCAAATTTTTATTTTTATTATTTTTAAAAAATTTGAAATAGTCAGAAAAAGTGATCCCAAAAAACTGTTTTTTAGGCAGTCGCCATTTTGTGAAATTTTTTTTTTCACTTTTCCGTACTTCCGGCCATTGCGATATTATTCTAGATTAATAACTTTTTTTCTTTTTGGTTTCAGATAACTAGGAGGGTTGAAATCATGGGTATGGTCACGTAGAATTTTTTAGAGACCCCCCACTTCGTCAGGCATAATTTTTGAAACCAATGGTAGGGGTGTTGGTGGTTTTGGTAGGATTGCAGTCACTGATGCGCTATCGTTAAGCCTTTAATATCTCACTACCTAAGCTAGTTTTATCATTGCGATCAAACCATTTGGTGCCCTCAATATCTGTGTTGAGTTTGTGATAGAGCTGACCATTCACCGATAACGTGGAAAGGAGTTTCGTTATTCCGTCCTAAAATCTGCTTTCCATCAAGGTGGGTATAAAGTACTCTTTTAATTATTTCTAGCGGGTTATCATTAACTTCGACTCAGATTTGTCAAAAAAAAGGGCCGTAGCTTGGTCAACTCGTCTGCTTTTTCGTGGCCGAACATTTTCTTGTGATCTGGAATCCAAATTATGGACAAGTTGAGTTAACCTTTAACTGGTGACAAGCGGTCTCACAGGCCGAGCGGAGTCAGTGAAACATCATTTCACCCCCTGATTTTAGTTCCTACATAGATTGTATTCGAAAGTTAATAATTAAAAATCACATTTAGAGCCTATTGAGAAGTTTTATTTTATAATTTTATATATTCATTTAATGATTTGAAAGACTGTAGTAAGCTATCGTATATAATTTCGATGCTATAGACAATGTAAAGCAGCGGCCTCTTAGGCCGCTCGTCACCAGTTAAGTTACACAAAAACCATGTCACCAGTTAAAGGTTAACCTGCCAGTAAGTTTAATAATATGGGCTTGTAAGTTTGACATGCTAACAAGTCAACAATCAACGGAATGGAGGAAAAGAACGAGTCGATCCCAAAAAACCAATCCCAAAGCCGCACAAAAATTAAGGTGATGCTCATCTTTTACCGATATTCGTGGTTTGGTGCATCTTGAATTTGGTCCGGAGGGACAGACGGTCAATAAGTGGCCGTATTGAGGCATTTGCGTGAGAACATCCGCCGAAAACGGCCGGAATTGTGGAAGAGTAATTCATGGATTTTACACGATGATAATGCACCATCGCAACGAGAACCTACGATTGGGACCGAATTTAAAGCCAAAAGTACAAAAAAACTACCATCGATCATCCACCGTATTCACCAGACTTGGCTCCGTGCGATTTTTTCTTGTTCCCCAAGCTGAAATTGCCGCGTCGGGGAACCCGTTTTTAGTCCATCGAAGAGATGAAACCAAATTCGCTGAAGGAGCTGAAGGCTATCTCAAAGGGTGCTTATGAAAAGTGTTTCGAGGACTGGAAAAATAGGTGTCATAAGTGTATTACACCTTATGAATATCACTTTGAAGGCGACAAAATATAAATTGATGAATAAATTAATATTTTGCGTTTTATTTATAATTTTCGGGTACAATGTACTATATGTATACTTCCATTCAAACCGAATGACCAAAATGAAGAAAATCTTTGTATAACTTGTTATGCTTTTATGCAATATACAATTTACCTGTGAGGGGTATAATGGTCTTGGTTTAGTCGAACACATGCTTCTTTTTTTATATTTTTTTTTTAACTAATTAAAAATGTCACAAAATGGCCCACTATGCAACGCACTCAACGCACGAACCACTTGTGCGCTGTGAAAGATTTTCGTTTTTTGTTTTTGCACCACAATCAACAACCACAGATTGGAATGTATTTATGTGAATATTCATTAATGCCGTTCGAGTATTTAGCGCTGCGCCGATGTGGCACTGTGCATAGCACACATGATTTGTGGCAACTTGCTGAAGTTGTCGCTGTAATTTGTGTGGTGAGTGCGTAGGCGTCTGCGGAGGGGCTGTGGCATGGAGAGCTCAAGTCAAATGCCATTTAAATCATTCACAATTGATTGCTGATGTTTGTAATTGCAATTGTTTGTGTGTATTGTGTGTGAGTGCGTTGCAGTTGTTGCTCTTGCTGTCATTACACTGCGACTTTCGACATGCTGCGCTTGAGTAGAGCGTAAAGTAGACAGTCACAGTTGTGGCATGCAACAGTCGCTTTGGCAATGCTGCATTTGTGCGCATTTTTGTGGCATGCAACATTACCGGCAATTCATTGTAAATTCCATTAACTTTGTATTTATTGCTTTTGTGCAAGAATTTTGCTGTTTTTTGTATGTTTTTGCTTTTATGCACACCAACACTACCTACTGGGGGCATGCACCACATGCCAAATATATGAGCTGCACTTAAAATTCCAATAAATAATCGCTTGCCACATGCAACCGGCCGATTAAAGTGCTGCTAACGCACTAAAATTTATTGTTGGCTCATTGCCGCTTTGCGGAAGAGGCGCACAAAATTGCAATGAATGCATTAAACCAATAGGCAGCGCAATTGCAAATAGCTAACTGTATCCGCAGTGGCTACAATAGCCAGCTGACCGCTCATAATGACTTGCGTTCCAGCAGACTAGCAACAGATAACTTTTTGTTATTGTAAAGTCATTTGTTGCAACTGTAACAATGAACTTCTGTTGCAGCGGTTCTGTGGAGAGAGGGTTAATGGAGTGGCGTGTGATAGCGGTGCTGTGGCAAAAATAAATTGGTTTGCTAATTTATGCTAGTTGTTTGTTCGATTCGCCACTTTCCGAGTTTTAGTAAATCGCAGGTAACACTGAAATTATGAAGAAGATTGTCGAATAATGTTGAAAAGTTATTAAATCGGAGTAAAAATTGTTATTTATAAGACTGCCTGATAAACTAGACATTTTTTGCACTGTTGTCGATTTTCATTTTATTACTAGACTACTCAAGACGGCCGAGTATGGACGGGAAAATCCTAACAGCCAATCTTCGAGAAGGATTAAAAAGGCGACTCGAATTACTGTAGGAAAAATCAGCCTAGACGACATTGGTCCGACAGCTCATTTGTTGGAAATAAACTACTATGATATTAGCGGTAGGCTAAAGCCCACAAAGAACTTCTTCTTCTTCTTTACTGGCGTAGACACCGCTTACGCGATTATAGCCGAGTCAACAACAGCGCGCCAGTCGTTTCTTCTCTTCGCTACGAGGCGTCAATTGGATATTCCAAGCGAAGCCAGGTCCTTCTCCACTTGGTCCTTCTAACAGAGTGGAGGTCTTCCTCCTCCTCTGCTTCCCGCGGCGGGTACTGCTTCGAATACTTTCAGAGCTGGAGTGTTTTCATCCATCCGGACAACATGACCTAGCCAGCGTAGCCGCTGTCTTTTAATTCGCTGAACTATGTCAATGTCCTCGTATATCTCGTACAGCTCATCGTTCCATCGAATGCGATAGTCGCCGTAGCTAACGCGCAAACGGCCGTAAATCTCTCGCAGAACTTTTCTCTCGAAAATTCGCAACGTCAACTCATCAGGAACTCAAGGAACTATAAAGCCCAAATATCTAAGCCATGTTGAAGATGTTTCAAAACGGAACGACTTTTCACTAACTATATTATAAAGCAATCGTTTTGTTAATTCCATTTTGAAAATGTTTTTGATAACTCATGGTTTCATCTAAAACCAACCTCTAAGAGGACCATTCTAGTAGCGTTGGACTTGTCACAAACTTTCGATACAGCAAATTACATAACTCTATTATAGGATACTGAAAAATATTTGCTTTCTGAAGAGAAGAACCATTATTTGAGTGGTGGTCGATACCATCTCGATGTCAAAGTGCAGATGAATTAAACAGGTGGTTCCGCAGGACGAAGACAACGTCCCGCCACTGTTTAATTTCTACATCTCGAAACTTCTTCCTTCACCAGAGATAATTTTCATTATCTCGTATGCTGAGGATTGCACAATAATAACGTCAGGCACTGGAGTGTTGGAAAGTAAAAGCCTATCTCGTGGACCTTACTCTCAGTTGCACTGCAAGGAGCCTAAAACTTTCCGCTGCTAAATCATACAGATTAGACCTCAACATTTTTGAAGCTGGCATTAATATCGCGACAGCGAAAAACCACAAAACTTTGCAAATTACGTTTGATAGTCTGTACTTTTTCTCTTCGAACATGACAGCGATCAGTATAAAAATAAAAGACCACAAGAAGATTCTCAGGTCGTTAGCCAGCAGCATTTGAGGTGGGGAAAAAGGAACGTTACTGGCCTGGATGCAGCAGAATCCAACCGAAGAAAATTAGTCAGAATACCGCATTTCCGAATATAACAGCATGTCTCTTGATGTCTTCTGTCAAACACCTGCTTAGTGAAGCCTGAATACTTCCGGTTGAAGAGCATAATGCATTCCTCTCCAACTGCAAACTGATTGTGATTTCGGACTCAACTAACTTCAGTTATGTACTGAGCACCGTTCTTAGCGGAGTTATCAGCACTTCCATCGACTTCTTCCCAGTCTAAATACAACCAAACGTAAACCGTGAGGTCGAGTTGTCGCGTGAAACTAAGTGACCCTAGCGCAAATTTGTTAATGTAACAGGTTTAACTCCTGTTTATCCAGAATAGGCCAAGACACAAAAATATACAAATGTATGTTATGTGTGCAAAGTACTCGAATCACCTTTTTGCAAGCCCTGCTAAGTCCACTCTGTTCATAACCTTTTCTCTTTGGTTTGACCCCAACAAAACAGCCCATTTAATGGGCCCTCTACAACAATAACAGCCAAACCCCGCTATGGGAGCAATCAGATTATAGCTCTCAATGAGTCAAAAACGTGGAATAAGATCAAACAAACTGTCTTTGCTCATATGTAATACAGCGTTGGGACGCGAATATACCCGGTGTTCTCCTGATAGAACACGACTTCTCTACTATTGGACATAGCCGGCCGGTGCTAATTTCAGACGGTCCAATAGTTGACAATAAAGCTTCGAATTACGAGTTTAGACCCAGTGGAGGAGGTGGGCGAGTAGATGATTTCCTGCGAATACAGCAAAATCTTCGTACCAGTCAATCCTTACTTGACCTCTGTAATTTGAGCACGACCGTTTGCACTTGACATTGTCGTAAGCTCTCTCACGGTTTCATTCACTTCAGTAAGGGTTCCAGTTTACGATAGAAATGCAGTCTATGGGGTTTTTTGAGTTAACTCGTGTGAGACCCATTCATCGAGCTACTCTTGCTAACAAATGGTTTCGTATGCCATGTTAAGTTCTTGATTTAAGCTTATTTATTATATTATATATATTATTATATGCTGGTCAGATTGTGCGACTTCCAATACTTTATCGATATTTTCTATAATCGGACTTACCATATAAACGTGAGATACAGATTACCGAGGTCATCTATTGGAAAAGATTTATTTTACTAAACCTAATACTTCATTTTTTGAATACTTCCCACGTGGCCTAAGAATATACTGTCTTTGGTCTATACTGCCGTTCCTACGACAGTCGGTCTACGTAACCGGAACGGACCCAGATTTTTTATCCAGAATTCTGCCGCTTCAATAACAACGTGTACTGATTTAATAGTAATCTGGGAACTTTATATTAATGAAATCCTGCGTGTGGTTATACTTTTTCTCATTTTTCTCAATGAATCCGAGGCGGAGCTAATACCAAGCCCGCTAGGATCGATCAAAGGAGAGATCAATAGACAATTTAAACATTACAAAATGTGTCATAACTAAACGATTATGGCCAACATATGACAGGAAAAGAACAAACGACTTATTAAATAGGTCAAGAAAAAGTATTTACAGAATAACAGCTACCACAACAGGGCACTGGCCATTTGGGGAACATGGGTCTAAAATGAGTATGCCCTACAACGACATCTGCCGTGGCTGCGGAGTAGCAGAGAACAAGGAAACGATCTTCCACTTTCTCTGCGAATGCCCAGCTCTAGCACAGCTCCGATACAAAACACTCGGAATCCATCAAGCACCAAACCTTGAATGGATTTCCACCAAAAGCATATCGGACATAGGTAGTTTCATCGAAATCTCAAAATGGTTTGAGAGAGAAGGTGAAACGTAATAGCAGATACAGGAGGTTCTACGAATAGTGTATCAAAATGGCACATCAAGTGCTAATTGAGCCCGATAGGGCTGCACTCCTGCCTATGTACCTACCTATACTTTTTCTATATCTTTATATCAAAATATGAAAACACCTTCAATATAATTGAATACAGCTCTGCGGAGCAGGGAATTTCAGCTTTTACTTTTCTTCAATTTTAATTTTGAGCTTCCTTGTGGCTAGCTAACTAGCGAATTGGGCCGCTTCCTGCATCCGTTGCTCTTGCCATAAGCCCGAAGAGACCACTTCTACGCGCAGTGCGCATCTCGCCGCAGGCAATTTTGGGCGGCAATAACAAAAAAGTTTACAAAAACAGTAAACAACAACGAAAATAATTACGAAGTTGTTTAAAGTAGAGTGAGAGTGGTAGAAAAGTGTGTGAAGGGCAGAGCAGGCTAGAAGTGTGGGAGTAGTAGCGTAAGCGAGCGCAACTCCGGCCGCAGGCGAGCAATTTTGATTTGTATAAACTTTTCTATTTGAGAAAGAGAGACTGGAGAAAGCAGGGAACGGAAGCTTTTTGAACAAAAAAGTTTTATTGTAATAAAATAATTCTTTGTGTAAAAGAAAAACATGCAGGCAAAAAAATTATGGCGCAAATGAGGTTATGTCTATGAAGAAAATACAATTTGCAGGGTAATTAAGTAATTCCGTTGAATAAAATGTGAAAATTTAAACAATAACAAAAACAAAGTTGATTTTTTGCAAGTCGAGACAATTATTCCCTTATTGTTTTTGTTGTGCTTTTTTTTTTTTTTGTTTACTTTCCTGCGCTCATCATAAGCTGCTGCGAGTTACAAACGACTTTTTGCCAGCTCATTTGCTTTATTGCACATTTTATTGCTTTATTGTACCCAAAGGATAAATTCATAAATTCACAAATGCAACAAAAAAAAAAATAAACCAAAATGTAAAGAACAACAACAAACACACTTGACTTGACTTGCTGCTAAGCAAAGAGACCGTCAGTCAGCAATTCATTGCCTGTCAGCAGCAACAAAGTGTGCAACAACAACTTAATAATTATAACAACAACAACTTCAGTGCTTTTAACAACAACTAGACATGCAACGGCACATTTCGCAGCTTCTAATTATTATCAACAATTAAACGGCGCACACAGAGTGCAAAGTACGGCTAAAATATTCTCAGCATCTACACACACACGCACACTCATATGGCTCGTGGCGCTGAATCATGCTCGTGTGTTCGTCGCGACGCAATTGAGTTCCGCTGAAATTGCTTTGTTTACACACATACATACATGCATGCACTCATATAAAACAGTGTAAATTGCTCATACGCCAAGTGGCACCAGCTGGGAAATGCTTTGCATACGCAAATGTTTAAAATTACAACAACAAATGCAGCAAGCAATAGCAATCGTAGTGTTGAATTGGCAAATGGTTGATGTTGAAGCCTTTTTTGTTTGTGTATATTTTTTCTAATGATAAATTCACTAATGAAACGCGCATTAGGGTGGCCCTTGCAAAATTAGTATAAAATTTTTTTTACGTACATTCCTATAACATGAAATTATACTCGTTTAAATTATTTTATATACACTATATATCAATTACAAATATTTAGATTACTCGAAGGCAGTTTAGGTGGTGAAACTATAGGTACTTAAGGGGGTATTCTACTCTAAAAATGAAATTTTGGGCAGTTTTTTGAATTTTATTTAAAAAAAAACCAAAAATATTTTTACTATAAATTTTTTATGGTGTTTTTATTGATATTTTAAGAATAAAGAAAAAAAAATATTAAAAATTAAAATAATTTGGGCTGTTATGGTCCGGAAACACGAAATTTTTTTTTTTGAAAAATGGTGACTGCCTGAAAATAAAAATAATTGTTTACGCTTTTTGTTGAAATTCCTGAATTTTTTTAAAATATTAAAAAAAAAACTTTGACACGATGCTGGTAGGAACGATAAAGGATTATATAAAGAAGGTTCACACAAAATTTCAAGTAAATCGGTTGTATAGAACTTGAGATAATGCCGGTACCGTGTGGAAAAAACGAGAAAAACGCGTTTAAAGTTTAGGAGACAATTCTAGTGTGAATACCCCCTTAAGAGGCAACAGCAATGTTAGTGTTTCGAATTGGCAAATGGTTGAGGTTTGTTTGGATAAAGACCTTCGAATGTGTTTTTATTACAAATTTACTAAAAAGTTACATTAGGGTGGTCCTTATTTTTTAAATTCTAAAGAAATTTACATTAGGGTGCTTCTTAAAAAATTTAATATATAAGATTACTTATGCATTTAAAGTCGTTAAAATATATTTTTCATAGGTATAAGCCAATATACAAATACTTTGAAGTACCACCCTAATATAGTGTGTTTATATGAAGTTGTAGAAATATTGCCACACCAGCGTGCTCATTGTTCACATTGAATTTCAATTGAATTGTTTTGTAAAACAATTGAAAATCGTTATTTGTGCTTTCGAATACTTACAGACACACAGATACACACAGACAAGATATACATATGTACATACATACATACACATAAATTAATATAGCTGATAATAAATATAAATTATGGCATTTTTTTGGTGTTGATTCGTTGAAAGCTCAAAGTGGGTTTTTATGAAAATATTTCTGCTTTTCCTTGCTTGGCTTTCTGCGATAGATCTAGTTTGTGTGCTTATGTTTCTACAATAAAGTGTGTTTTTAATATTCTTAATGTCCTTTGGATGATATTGATATCATCGGCCTCAACACCCGCGCCGTTAGTTCTGCTTTCTCCAGACTGAACAAGGAAGCAACTCAAATGGGTCTGGCAGTGAACGAGGGCAAGACGAAATATCTCCTGTCATCAACCAAACAGTCGTCGCAATCGCAACTTGGCTCCCACGTCACTGTTGACAGTCATAACTTTGAAGTTGTAGATGATTTCGTCTATTTAGGAACCAGCATTAACACCACCAACAATGTCAGCCTGGAAATCCAACGCAGGATTACTCTTGCCAACAGGTGTTACTTCGGACTCAGTAGGCAATTGAAAAGTAAAGTCCTCTCTCGACGAACAAAAACCAAACTCTATAAGTCGCTCATTATTCCCGTCCTGCTATATGGTGCAGAGGCTTGGACGATGACAACAACTGATGAGTCGACGTTGCGAGTTTTCGAGAGAAAAGTTCTACGAAAGATTTATGGTCCTTTGCGCGTTGGCCACGGCGAATATCGCATTCGATGGAACGATGAGCTGTACGAGATATACGACGACATTGACATAGTTCAGCGAATTAAAAGACAGCGGCTACGCTGGCTAGGTCATGTTGTCCGGATGGATGAAAACGCTCCAGCTCTGAAAGTATTCGACGCAGTACCCGCCGCGGGAAGCAGAGGAAGAGGAAGACCTCCACTCCGTTGGAAGGACCAAGTGGAGAGGGACCTGGCTTCGCTTGGAATATCCAATTGGCGCCACGTAGCGAAGAAAAGAAACGACTGGCGCGCTGTTGTTGACTCGGCTATAATCGCATAAGCGGTGTCTACGCCAGTAAAGAAGAAGAATGTCCGTTCCTAATGTTTTCAATCTCATTAAAAGATTTTTGCTATTTTAAGTATGACATCAAAGGAAAGGATAATCCTGATCTGACATACTCGGGATATTCAGCAAACCGCTTGCTTAGCCAAATCATAAGGTAAAATGTTCCATCTTACCGCTTGAAGTCCGATCGAGCAGTGTTCAGTTAGAGCTCCTACAATCAATGAAAGATGGCTCATACTTAAAGCAATAGTTCACCTCTCACGATTTGACTAACGCTTGCTGAGCTGGTCTGAAGCCCAACAGTCCAGTAACACAAGAAGCCTACGGAACTCATAATCGTTCCTCTTCGGCCGTTATTGTAACTGAAGATCCTGTCCTAGCAAGTTAATCAGCCAGTAGTTTCCTGCAATACCGTGTGGTTAGGCAACCAAACCAGTTTAGTCACATATCTCTTTATTAGTCCAGAGAGCTCAACGCTGATATCGCTGCCCCCCTATCGAAATGGCTAGTCGCCACACTGAATGACCTGCTAGCTTTAAGGCATTAACTTCCGCTTGGAAAACGCTGCAGTGGTCAGGATGCCTAAAATTTGAGTGTACTTTTCCACCAACTCGCCTCTTCTGGCACCTTTCTACCTTTGGTCCAACCCCGTGGAAACAGCACGTTTCCTGGGCGTACCGTTGGATGCCGTTGACGACAACTTATTTAACTCCTACCATCGTAACGTGGATTAGGTACTCGTTGCAAAAACAACAACCAACACGCCTCATAAGCTTTGATTCAAACATAAAAAAAGCTCACGGCAGCCCTACTCCAGCGAGTGCTTCTCACCCATGACTCACCCGAAGGTATGGGAGCAGAGAAATGATGGCCACGGGTAGGCTTGGTATCCTGGTAATACAATTATTTTTATAATGACATCAAAGTAAGGTAAGATTCCAGAGTGACCTGCGAATTTAGCCTTTTGCAGCGTCTACCACCATACAAAAATACCGTAGAATATTATAGGCTTAACTATGAGTCTATTTGTAGCGAGAAGAATCTAAAGACTACACTGCAGTGCAACAGTGCAGGCCAACCGATGCTTTCCTTGCTCTTTTCTCGATATTAGGATTCCATGAAAGCTCCCTGTCTAGGCAGATGCCTAAATACTTAACTCTGTCAGCAGGCCGAATACGCATTCCTCCCGTTGGTGGTAGAAGCTCATACTGGATTTTGCACTTCCTGGTGATTAAAATCAATTCTATTTTGTTAAGTTCAATAGTCTCTTCATTTTCAGCAGCACAGTTGCTTACAATTCTAAGGTATTCCTAGAGATCTTAAAGATCAAAAGTAATTTTATTAATTTTGACCTTTGATATTTACCATGTAGGAGATCATTTGACTTCTTTCTTCAGAAAATTTGTTACCTAGCGAGATATAACAAAGGTTAGAAACCTCGATTGATATATTCCTTCGAAAACTTTCTAAAACAAGCATCGAACCAGCAAAATTAGACCTCAAAGTAATCGAAAAAAATAAAATTGGATTCGATAAAAATTAAAATTGAAGTAATTGATTTTTTAATGAAAATTAAATAAATATTCCATCAGTAAATTCCTTCCTGTTTTTTAATTCGACTTTCATTCTGTGGGATTGGAGAAACTTTGCGCTTGTTCTTCCTTATTAGCATTTTAAATGGTAATTTTCTCATTCTTTATATCTCCCAGCCACACATTAAGGGCAAAGACATTAACATTTAGCACTGCCACTGGCACACCGCTCGGTCAACACCGAACAACGGAAGTTGTTACAGTTGGCAACGATGCAACAACAACAACACTACACTCATTTACCCTGCCTCTACGCCTCTTCAAAGAGTTGCCAGAACATGAAAACGACATTTCGCATAAACGCGACCCCATTTAACCGAGAAACAACAACTACAACAACAGGAAAGTAAGTAAGTAGCAACGGCAGCGAAGGCATTACAGCATCCATTCACTTCCTGCACGAGCACAACCATCAACATTTTCATAATTACTGAATTGTAATTCACATAAACTTTTGTGCGTGCATAATCGTATCAGAAGCAACAATAACAATGAGTGAAATTCGTTGTACGAAAAAGTAGTAAGAATGAGCACAAAGTAAATGTGAAAGAGTATGAAAAGCAGAGTGAAGCAAAGAGCAAAACAGAAAATATTTAGAAAGGAAAAAAAAAGTAATAAAAGTTGTATAATAATTGCAATTGTTGTTATGAATTTGGCTATTGTTGTTGTTGTTGTAACAATTTCTGTCGTTACTGTTTTTGTTATGAAAAGTTAAAAAATATTTGTTGCTATTGTTGCCGTGTTTGCGTGTTTTTTATTGTTGTTGTTGCTGCTGTTTTTGTTGTTGTTTCTGCTGTTTTTTGTTGTTGTCATTACTTATAAGATATTTGTATTTTTTATGTCGCTGTTTTGTCGTTGTTGTTGTTGGTATTGTGTTATTCTTTCCTGTTGTTGTATCATTTTATTGTTGTTGTTGTTCATAATTTCCATTTGTTGCTCCATTTCATTGCTTTTAAACAAACACACAATTACTCATTCACCTTTATACCAACAACAGCAAGAAATAATCGTTTTGAACAATTTGTGAAATACTTTGCATTTGTTGTTGTTGCGGTTTAGCTACACAGCGTCGAGTGCGTACTGGAAAACTCTTAGTGAAATTCATTATTGAAATTAAAATTTTACAAGGCAAAAGTTTATGGGCGGTTTACATACATCCACAGCTATAAATATACTTATAATAACATACATATATACATATATATCTATGTATGTATATATACTAGACTATATATACATACATACATATGTACATATATACATATCGTCAACACGAACAAATTTATTTAAGAGCAAACTCAACCTTCAATAATGAGCTGTGTTCCCACCAGCAGCCTTCGCCGTGTGCCCTCCAGCTATAACAGTGTCTATGCTTTTCCGACGGATATAACGGTAAGTGCATATATCCGCTGCGTTTGCAAGAAAGTGTGGTGCATTTATGGCAAGGATTAATGAATTGCGAAAAGTTTTAACAAAGTTGCAACAACAACAAACTTTGAATTATGAATATTATTGTTGTTTTTGTTGTTATTGTTTGTTATGCCGTGCCACTCCTAATGGCCAAGTAGATTGCGAGGTGAAAGGATGAAATTCGATTTTTATTTACTTTTACTCGTTTATTAACATAATCATGCATAGGGTAATTTTGCTTTCACATTCACATAAATGTGCATACATACATCCTCATAGACATATGTATGTATGAATTTACTGCTGAGGACATCGGCAAGACTCGTCATTCACTTTCGAATTTCAACTTTAAATTGCTAAATATGCGACATACTACTGTGCCCAAAAAAAAAGGTGACATTTGAATTTAAACTGCGCGCGTCGAAGGATTTAGAGATTTTTTTTTTAGGTTGGTAGTAGTGTCAGTCACATTTATGTCAAATTTCATGTCAAAATATTCATTAGTGTTTGAGATACGTGTCGTTTTGTGAGCTGCTAAAAGTGAGTTTTTCGTTTTTTGCGATGTCGAAATTTGTTGAGCAAAGAATTTGCATTAAATTTTCTTACGGAATCAATTTTCTGCTGCGGATACGTTGAGGATGGTGCAGAAAGCCTTTGGTGATGAGGCTATGTCTAAAAAAAATGTTTACAAGTGGTATAGTGAGTTCCAAGCCGGCCGTGAACGTGTCGAATACGAAGAGCGTCCAGGGCGACCATCAACCTCAACCTACGAAGCTCACGTTCAACAAATCAAAGATTTGGTATTGAAAAACCGTCGATTAACAATTAGAGACCTTGCTGATGAAGTTGGCATATCGAAAGGCTCCGCCAACACCATTTTTAAGGATGTTTTGGGCCTCAAGCGCGTCAAATCTCGACTGGTACCGAAAACATTGAATCTTTTGGAAAAAAAGGCGTCGCGTTGAAGTGTGTGAAACGATGCTTTCCGACTACCAGGGTGTCATGAAATGCATTACAACTGGCGATGAGACTTGGATCTATGCTTACGGCCCCGAAACAACCGATCAATCGAGCGAATATCGTGCCAAAAGAGAGCCGAGACCAAAAAAATCGCACCAAAGTCGCTCAAAAATCAAGGTCATGTTGACTTTGTGGGGTTGTTGGGTTTGCTTAATGCTATCCGCCTAAAAAGGCCGGAATTGTGGAAAGGCAATTCTTGGTTTTTACACCACGATAATGCACCATCCCATACTGCCCTCGTAATTCGTGATCATTTCGCCAAAAACTCAACCCATATTGTTCCGTAACCACCGTATTCACCTGATATGGCGCCGTGCGACTTCTGGCTGTTCATCAAGTTCAAAAGACCGCTCCGGGGACACCGTTTTTATACGATAGAGGAGATTCAAGCCGCAGCGAAGACGGAACTGAAGGCCATCCCGGAAAGTGACTACAACCAGTGTTTCGAAGATTGGAAAATCCATTGGCTTAAGTGCATTGCATCGGGAGGGGATTACTTTGAAGGGGATGAAATTGATTTGAAGAATAAATAAAGAATTTTCAAAATAAATACAATGTCACCTTCTTTTTTGGGCACAGTAGTATATATAATACAGTAGAACTCCAATTATCCGAACTCCGACTATCCGAATCGCCGATTATCCGAATCACAAAAAATTGTCCAAAAAAAGTCTAAGTGCGCTATTATTCTTCCCCCCGCGAAGCCAGTGTTTGCGTGTCAAGTCTTGACTTGACTTGTCTTAACTTGCCGCTGTGCCTACACTGACTTTCCTCCGCATTGACGGAGATGTTTAAAAAACAATGATTTTTATTTCTAAACTTGTACATAAGTACATTTTATTTATATTGAAAACATGTGAAAATTTCATATTTCTTTCATTTAATTCAATAAAAAAATAGTACAATATCAAAACGTAGCTTTTATTTTCTCCAATGGCAATTAAAAAAAAAAAAATCCTATTATCCGAATATTTGATTATGCGAATGGGTCCCGGTCCCCATTAATTCGGATAATTGGAGTTCTATTGTATATGTTATCTACGGCTATTTGTTAGAGAGCTTAAATCGAGTTAAACTAAAGTGGTTATTTTGATTTATAGCAAGGATCTGATACACCAGGATCAGATATTTATCTCTACTTTGTGATAAAACACAACTTTGTGTCTCGATCGCTCTAGTTTTCGATCGATATATTCTGGTATACATCTTTACGCTTTCAAAATGACATATTTAAACTTTTCTGATTAATAGTAACTTTTGCACGGGGCTTTGAATAGAATACGTCTAATTATGCTACAACATTAAACTTTTGAAAAACATTTTTTCTCAAATTATCAGCTGCATCTAAACTGGCGATCAAAAGAACTAAACGCGACATAACGGGTGATCCAAGTAGAGGTACTTTTTTCAATAGCCTTCTTTGACAGATTGAAAGCGTACAGAATACAGCTTGTTCAAGAACTGAAGCCACTCGATCTTCCCAAGTGACACTGCTTCGCTCTATGGGCTCTTGAACAGATCCAAGAAGATCCGATGTTTTCGAGCCAAATTTGGTTCAGCGATGAGCCAAAACCCAATGGGTGTGTTAATAACCAAAATTGCCGCCTTTGAGTTGAAAAGTAACCTGAAGAGATTCAAGAGCTGCAGAGTCATCGATCCATATTTCTTCATAAATGATGCCGGTGAGAATATAACCGTCAATAACTATGGATATCGCGCCATCATAACCGACTATATGATGCTTGAAATTGAAGCTCGTAATTTCACGACATTTGGTTTCAACAAGGCGGCGTCACTTCCCATCAAACAATGGATTTATTGAGAGAATACTTCGGTGAGTTGATATTTCTACGTTTTGGACCGGTTGATTTAACACACTTTTCCCAGTAGGAATATGTAAAGTCTAAAGTCTATGCAGGCAATTCCGCTTCAATTCGGACCTGGAATCAAAACATCACACTTGTCAATCGCTAATTACCAGTCGAGACGTACAAGCGGCCAACATTTGAAAGGGATAATCTTCAAAAAATGAGTGCCAAAGAGTGTTCTTTCGAATGATAATAAAAAAATTATCCTTTAAATTTTTAGTTTCTGTATTTTTTCTTCAAAAAAATAGGGAAACTCGAAATGGATCATTCTTTACATTGCATTCTTATAAGACTTTTTGACAGTATCTCGATGAATAATTTCGACTCAACGTTGGTTCGATTCCATATCCATAAAAGTCTTATGAGTATTATAAATTCAAAATGAGAAATGATGGACTGAGTTTTTACCCTTACATATGTACATATGCCGCAGTTTGATAGCTGTCTGGTATTATGTGTTTGAATTGTCGTACTTTCCTCATCCAATCAAAAAAAATATGACTTATTACTCTCTAGAGTATTTCGAGATTCGAGATGGATCACTTAATGAGGTCAGATATTTATAATGGAGGAAGGAAAAAGGTCATTATCTATATGCGTAGTTTTAAAAGTTATTTAAGCTTAGCTAGATGCCTATATTCGAGATTAATTGAGATATAACGTATTAATATGACCAAAGCGTACAATTTATAATCGATAAAAAGAAAAAGCACTTTTAGAAAGCTACAAGGTATTAAAGCCTACTCAATAGTGGCTTAATATAGTAAATAGAATAAAGACGATAAAAGTACCAAAAAATTAGAGAAACTTAGGAAACAGTAAATATGTAATAGAGGTCTGGCTGATTATGATGTGATGATATTATATAGGTTGCTATATATATTTCTGGACTAGGCAACACTAAGTGTTGCCAGGTGCAATCTGACATTTCCATTGGAAAGTTTGACATTTTTTAGCATAACATCACTCAGAACGTTTTGTCATTTAATCGTGAATTATATTTTATTTACAGGGAATTCCAAAATTCATCTCGGCCAAAAAATGGAATTAACTCGTGAACATTTTCGTGCGATCATTTTTCACAACTTTCGACGTGGATTACCACGACAAGAGTGCATCGATGAACTAAAATCTTTGTATGGCTATGAAGCACCATCCTATAGCACTGTGAAAAACTGTTACAATGAATTCAATCGTGGCCGACGCTCGCTCAAAGACGAATTCCGTGAAGGTCGTCCAAAAACAGCCGTTGTGCCAGAAAACATCGATGCCGTACGTGAACTGATAATGCAAGACCGTCATGTAACATACATACCTTCAGATAGAGGCATGCCTATGCATTTCTCCCACCAGCATACATTCGATATTGCATGAACACCTGGCCGTAAAAAAGGTTTGTTTTCGTTGGATCCCGCACAATTTGACAATCGCTCAAAAAATGCTCGTGTGGATTGGTGTAAAGAAATGCTGAAAAAATACGATCGCGGTGCTTCAAAAGACGTTTATAAGATCGTCACAGGTGACGAATCATGGATCTATGCGTATGAGCCCGAAACAAAACAGCAAGCGACCGTGTGGGTCTTCCAAGACGAAAAAAAAAAAACCATTTTCGTTGATAAATATGCCTATTTTCATTATTAGGCCAGAAATATATATAGCAGCCCTCGTAGAAGTGGTTATATTGCAGACCAGAAGATTTTAATAAAAAAAGTGCAAAGAGGGAGTTTTTGCTTTGTACATTGACTAAAAAGGAGAGGTTAGAGATATAAAAGAGATCTTCTGAAACTACAATTACTTATTATAGAGAAAGAAACTTTAAACGAGCCAGAAATTATCAAAGAAGAGATTAATATTAGCCATGAATGGAATAATGAAACAACCGAGAAAATTTTCCAAAATAAATAAGAACGAAGAGAGCAAACATGGCGTTACTGCTTCTTTTTCTAGAGTAAAACCAGCTACCAACATCTTTTGAATATTGAATGGGAAAGTGGATCGAAAGCAGGTCCTGCACACCTCTAACCACTGAAATGCGTCAGCAGAGGAATCAAAGTAAATATCTAATGAGCGGCACACAAATTCCGAGAAATACTGAATTTTTTGTAATTTGTATAAAGAAATTATTAAAACTTAATGCTGAATTGAGCAATTTATAGAACTTTTCGCATCGGTAATTACTTCCCTAACATTTTAAGCATTTTTGAAATGCTCAAATGTGCCGCACATAACGGTGCTGTCACATTTTGCTGCAAGCAAACTGTCTATCTGTCTGCGAGCTGCGCTATCACTGTCGGCAACCGTGCTGCGAACCGCGTTGCGGCGCTTGCCAAGTAATTCTATGTCAGCGACGAAGTAAAAATAACACGAGAATTAACACAACCGAGTTGGCGCGCATGCAGCATAACCGATGTGGCAAGTTAGCAAAGTGCCAAATCGTGTTGCTGCCACACTTTGTGTCGCGCTGTGCATTGGCTGCAACACTGCTTTGCGCGTGTGTCAGCTTGTTGTCATTCCAGACGTAGCGCGCCGCCAATCCGTTTCGCAGAAATACACTTGCCAAAGCGACTACATGCGTGGCAATTGTTACATATGAGTGGCACATTGTGTTGCATGCAACAGGCTGGCAAACAGGCGGCAGCCGACAATGTGTAGTTGCTTGCCACTTGGCAGCAGGAAATGATCTTACAGCAACTGATTGCGAATAGATATGAATGCAAGCATGTGAAAAATATATTTGCAGAAATGAATATATGTATCTAATTATGTAAGATATGATATATATATAAATATGTATATACTACATTTGACTATAATTCTAAGTTTCCAGGCATGTACCGATTACACTCTTACCTTCTGTAAGCTTCAACTGCTGTTACTTGTTCTACTTCTTTTATTTTCTCCATTTGGATGTTCCCAAAGTTAACACATAGAATTGTCGGTATGTAAAAATATGAGATATATAGAAATCCTCTGAGAAAGTTCATCTGCTTCATAACGAGTCAGCCGACCGTTTTTAAATTGCTCCGTTATTTGTTAAGTAACCTAAAAGCTTCTTTAAGGCGGTATTCTACTCTAGAATTTTGAAAAAATTCGATTCGAGACCCTTAAGAACATATCCTCCAAAGGATTTTTAAAATTTAAAATTATTTTAAGAGCTACAGTTACTTTAGTGACGCAGTACCTAGCCCGGTTCGGTTTTACTCACTTTTTTAAATGCGTTTTTCTCGAAATTACTTTTTTCCACACGGTACCGGCATTATCTCAAGTTCTATACAACCGATTTACTTGAAATTTTGTGTGAACCTTCTTTATATAATCCTTTATCATTCTTACCAGCATCGTGTCAAAATTTTTGTTTTTAATATTTTCAAAAAATTCAGGAATTTCAAAAACAAAGCGTAAAAGATGATTTTTATTTTCAGGCAGTCGCCATTTTTCAAAAAAAAAAAAAAAATTTCGTATTCCCGGACTATAACAGCGTCCTTTCTGATTAAGAATTTGTTTTGATTTTTTTTTCAGACTACCAGGAGAGTCAGGATCAATGTCACCAGGATGCGCCATTTTTTTTACAGCTGTCTCTCCTCCCTCTAATTATTTTAATTTTTAATATTTTTTTGTAAATTTTTTTTTCTGTATTCCTAAGATATCAATAAAAAGACCATAAAAAATGGATAGTAAAAATATATATATTTTTTTTTAATAAAATTCAAAAAACTGCCCAAAATTTGATTTCTAGACTAGATACCCCCTTAAGAATTTTGAAATCAGAAAAGGAAAAAATCGACACCGTTTCTGCACAAAACCAGTTAACTAAAGGTGTAAAGACATGTACTATGTGTACAGATATATTATTATAATCCTTTTAAAAGAGTCACAGTCTTGTAAGTCATTGTGGTAACGAAGTAAATCCCATACGATTGGAGTTACTGAGATTTAAGAACAGACAATATTGCTGTAGTGTTACGGCATTACTGGAAAATAAGGACTACTAAGTAACGTTATGCCGAAAAGAAGGTTCCAAAACTATTATGAAACAGAGTCAATGCCTGTAGACATTCTGCTTCTGTGAGGAAAAAAGTGAGACTGAAAGGCACAAATACCAATGTATTTTGGTAGCTGGATTCATTAAATTTCAAAAATTTACGTATCTCACGTGTTTACGTACACTTGAAACCCGCTTCGTAAAACTCTTTCGAAGATTAACACCCGAAGTATCACCGGAAGTATTATAATATGTAGTATGGAAATATTACTGGGCAGCTGGGTAACAGCTTGCAAAGGACTACAAATTCCTCACTGAATAGTGCCAAAGCTTCAGCTTCCTTACAACTTATCATTTAAGGGGGTATTTTAGTCTAGAAATCAAATTTTGGGCAGTTTTTTGAATTTTATTTAAAAAAAAACCAAAAATATTTTTACTAACCATTTTTTATGATGTTTTTATTGATATCTTAAGAATACCGAAAAAAATTTTACAAAAAAATATTAAAAATTAAAATAATTAGAGGGGGGGAGGGGGCCGGTACCGTGCGGAAAAAAGTAGTTTCGAGAAAAACGCGTTTAAAGTTTTACGTTATACGATATTCGCTCAACCGGTCTACTTGCCACGTCACTAAAATGGCTATAACTATGAAAATAATTTGAGTTTTGAAAAATCCTTTTAGGGAGATATTTTTGAATATCAAAACTATCGAATTATGAAAAAAAAAATTTCAATTTTTTCAAATTTCTAGAGTAGAATACCCCCTTAACGTTTGATTTGACATTGCTTCGACGCAATTGGAGAGTTTTTTGGTCTCTTATCTTCAGAGGCTCTTGATTCCTGTTCATACCACAGAAATTTGTTCGCCTACTCATAGGGTTAGTGATGACAGAACTTTTCATAACAGTCTGTAAATGATCCTGCTTAATGTGGACCATAAGGCATCATAGTTCAGTGGAGAGTTTTAGTTTACATTGGAAGGCAACTTTATCTCTTGCAAGTAATAAACAATATTCCGTAGTTACGAATACGAATATGAAAACAAATTTTTAAGTTCCTATGAAAGAACCAGATACCACTATAGCATATTTGTAAAAGAGAGAGAAGTTCTGTGTGAGTTCTGTGAGAGTTCTGTGTGAGTTCTGTGAGTCCCAGTATTAAAGAGTTAATTTTTAATCGGTTTCAAGTAACGAACAGGTCTTAGAAGAGTAAGTTTCAAGATACCTTCAAAGAGGTTTCATGAAGAAACTTTTGGCATACAGTACATTAATATTTTAGCTCTAGTCCAAATTCCCATTGTTCCAAATTGGAAGCTAATCTAGTAATAAATCATACATATACCCCAAATTTTTGTAGACAACAGGGAGTATTTTGTCTGATTATGAACCATTACTCTTATAACCACCCAGTCGTTCCTTTTTTCTATGAATAGTTGAGTTTTCCCCTATTTGTTATTTTCCAGGTATGGGCTATAAATTTTCCTTAAGCTAATTGCACGCTAATATCGTTTTGTCTAATACCCAACCCCTCCTCCCAACAACACTTGCGAGGATTGTCTTTTTATAAACGTTTTGGCGCGAAACGCAGGAGATTTCGAGAAAGTAGGCACGGTACGTGGAAACGCATTCGCATAAATTGAAAAAAGATATAAATAGAATTAAAAGCAAGTGTGTGGCAAAAGTTGACTTTGCGGGTGAATTCGCAGTCATGTTAATTAGACACTTAAAGCGGCTGTGAAATGGAGGCGGAATGCGGAAATTTGTGACTGAAAATGTTTTTATTGCCAAAAATGCGATTGAAGAAATAAAAGATATGTCAAAGCGATTTTTTTTATTGAAAATGTAATGTTCAAAATTTATAAATCTAATATATACTTATGTAATTTATTTTTGCATTATTCTGACAAAAACTGTTTTGAATGAAATTAAATTAATCAATCCGTTAAAAAATGATTGCATTACTTTTTATATTCTTCCCGTCAATCTTGCAGTATTACAGCACATTACGCCTCAGTCGATTTTAATTCGTCCCTCTTAAAATTTTTATTTATAAACAAATAACCCTAAAATAGTGAATGTATTTTTCCCTTTCTATTAAAATCCAGATGTTTACGCTACCAGCTGGTGGATTTTATTTATAACCATGTCATATATGACGGAGTCAACATTAAGCGCTAATAAAATTTGGAACTTCAAATAAACATGTCAAACTTTTTAAACAAAACTAAACGAATACAATTTTGACTCTTTCCAAAATGAGGGAAAGCTTAATATTACATACAGAACTGTAGATAAATAAATAAATCTGATGTGATACGCATGCAACTAAAAAGTGATCCAAAGAAAGGTACTTTTTTTATTAGCCTGTTTTTGACAGAACACGCGGGAGTCATGTTATTGTAGTATTGTTTGGCATTTCGTCATGCAAAGGCTTGAACGCCTGAACAACGCTCATAGGAGCATTTACCCTCAAAAATCGGACAAAATTGAAAATTACAAACTTCAGCGATGGTACTCAAAATTGATTTTTTTTTGGTACCTAAATAACCGTTCTACAATGAACCGATTAAATGAATGACCTGCAAGCCGCTATATTGCCACATAAGTAGTCGGAACCTAGACTTCGTTCAGAACACACTTGCTTATTCGCGAAACTCTCCATTGTTCTCGAAATTATAGATGGTTTTTTTTTATTGCGTGAACGGAATTCTTGCAAATATTTTTTATGGATTCAGGACAACATGGTATGTTTTTAATATTAATGATATAAAAATTTAAAGTATGTAAATTTAGTAGTATGTATTTTATGTTTTTTTCGGGAAAGCAATGAATCATTAAAAAAACTATTTTTTTTTAAATTTTTTGAAATTAGTGTATTTGTTTTAGTGGTGAGGTTGAGATATGAATTATTTTTCTTCCTTAACTATAGGGTTTCTACTTAACATACAAGTTTAAATATAATTTTTTGTATTGTTTCTGTGAAATCATAAAATCGTTAAATTATATTTTTTATATGATAGAAATAAAGTTTACGAAATATTTTTATTTTTTTTAAATAAATAAAAAAAAAATCGGCCCACTCCGGGATTAGCAGGGATAGTTGTCAAATTAATTGAAGTTTTTTTAAGGAAAAAAAATGGCAAACTTCCAAAAAAAAAAAAAAAATAACGAATTTACCTAAAAAAACTGATTATTTTATATAGTTGATCGCGTTAAATTTTTTTCGTGTATTTTTTCGAAAAGTTCATTCAAAAATAAAAATTAAAAAAAAAGGTCCCCCAGAGTCAATTTCTACAAAAGTTATGGCTATTTGAAAATAAAAAAGCCATTTTTTAGCAAAAACTAGCAAAATTCATACCTTTTTTGAAGTTGGACAAAAAATTTTTAAAAAATTCTCAAATATATTTTTCAAAGAGTAGAAAAGGATGGATAAGTTTCAGCAAAATCTAAAGGGGTCGGGTTCAAAAGTAGTCGATTTGGTATGGAATACCCCATATACATTACAATTGCGCGAAAACTTGAGCCTTCCAACAAAACCTCCACCTATATAACTATTACCAAGATTTTCGGGCATCCACTTGACCTTGCTTTATATGATTGCTGATTGTATGTAAGGTACCTAAATGAAACCGAGAGACTATTTTTTTGAGTATGTCCCATTTTAGTAGTATGTGGGATGAGTAAAAATATCCAAATCTGGTCGACACTAAACCCTTCTCAAATATATTCAATATAAAATTTTCGGTTGCACTTACTTTTTTTATTTTAATGTATTGCATTATTATATTTAATCATGCATTTTTATTAATTTTCATTCATAAAATCACTTTAAATAATTTTGTCCGGCTTTTGAGACCAAATGCTCCTAAGTATTTATGTGCAACGTTTAAAAATCGTCCAACTTTTGTAAAGAAGGCTCGCTTAATTTATGGCCAACAATCGGCCCACTGAGCGTATTATTCGCAAGATAGGTGATCATTACTGAATAATATTCGACCGATGAGACCACGTCCAGCACGCAGTGAAGAATATATAGCATAGCAGCCGTAGCTGAGAGTGTATACGAAGACTGTGGAGAATCGATTCGGTGCCGTTCGCAGCAACTCGGACTGACGTATGGAAATACTTGGCGCATTTTATGTCCAGATCTTAAATGAAAAGCGTACAAAATACAGCTTGAAACTGAAACCGCCCGATCTTCCCAAGTGACATCGCTTCGCTCTATGGGTTCTTCAAAAGTTCTAAGAAGATTCGACGTTTTCGAGCCAATTTTGTTCAGCAATGAGGTACATTTATGGCTCGATGACTATGCACAAGTAAAATTGTCGTAAACATGACTATTTTTGCGCCATGATAACCAAATATTTTATGCCTGAAATAGAAGCTCATGATCTTGGCAACATTTGGTTTCAACAAGACGACGTCGCATCGTCACATCGCATCGCATCGTCACATCGCATCAATCAATGGATTTATTGAGATAACACTTCGATGAGCAGATAATTTCAAGTTTTTTACCGTTAGACTTTTCTTGTGGGTATTTTGGAGGTTAGAAAGCTGAGCAACGCAAATTAAAGGAAAAGTTGATCTAAACATTGAACAAAGATAATTTTTTAGTTATAAATATTTATTGTTTCTTAAGCCTTTCTTTGAAGCAAATTCTTTATTACTCAATAATTATGACTTCAAGAATGCTCGCTTAGTCCAATCTACGCACACATAGTTGATACTTTGAAGTTTGCAAACTTCACAAGTTGAGATTGGGTTGTTGTGAGGCCTAGTTTCCATACAAATTGCCACTTACTTACAACTACATGGATACACACATGCTGCTAATGTAGGCTTGGTGTGTTGTTTATAGCATGCTCTCGGTTTAAGCCGCATATGTGACTTCATGTTTGGCCACTGTGACGTAACATGCGTCTAATTATAAACACCAAATACGTAAATTGAGCGGCAATTTGTTGTGAAAAGTCAAAACGTCACCAGCCAATTAGTTGGCGACTTTAGTGACTTATAAAGGGTGATTTTTTAAGAGCTTGATAACTTTTTTAAAAAAAAAAACGCATAAAATTTGCAAAATCTCATCGGTTCTTTATTTGAAACGTTAGATTGGTTCATGACATTTACTTTTTGAAGATAATTTCATTTAAATGTTGACCGCGGCTGCGTCTTAGGTGGTCCATTCGGAAAGTCCAATTTTGGGCAACTTTTTCGAGCATTTCGGCCGGAATAGCCCGAATTTCTTCGGAAATGTTGTCTTCCAAAGCTGGAATAGTTGCTGGCTTATTTCTGTAGACTTTAGACTTGACGTAGCCCCACAAAAATAGTCTAAAGGCGTTAAATCGCATGATCTTGGTGGCCAACTTACGGGTCCATTTCTTGAGATGAATTGTTGTCCGAAGTTTTCCCTCAAAATGGCCATAGAATCGCGAGCTGTGTGGCATGTAGCGCCATCTTGTTGAAACCACATGTCAACCAAGTTCAGTTCTTCCATTTTTGGCAACAAAAAGTTTGTTAGCATCGAACGATAGCGATCGCCATTCACCGTAACGTTGCGTCCAACAGCATCTTTGAAAAAATACGGTCCAATGATTCCACCAGCGTACAAACCACACCAAACAGTGCATTTTTCGGGATGCATGGGCAGTTCTTGAACGGCTTCTGGTTGCTCTTCACCCCAAATGCGGCAATTTTGCTTATTTACGTAGCCATTCAACCAGAAATGAGCCTCATCGCTCATCGGACACGGACGCGAAACACATTTCGAACCGAACACTGATTTTGGTAATAAAATTCAATGATTTGCAAGCGTTGCTCGTTAGTAAGTCTATTCATGATGAAATGTCAAAGCATACTGAGCATCTTTCTCTTTGACACCATGTCTGACATCCCACGTGATCTGTCAAATACTACTGCATGAAAATCCTAACCTCAAAAAAATCACCCGTTATGTGTGAATTTACAACGTGTAACAAAATAATATTTTTTTTTTTTAATATTTGATTGGTGGGAAATGCATCAACAATTAGCAAACGGTGTTGAATAAATAAACAATGGAATAATATTAGAAGCACACAGAAATACATACATATGTATGTGTACATACTATACGTATGTAGGTACAATACATGTGGCATCGATTTGAAATACAAATGTTCGTATGTAAGTTTATGCATGACACAGTTTCAATGACAACAACAGCACCCACCGACAGCTAGCAGTCAACCATTGCGACTCCACCTCAGCCAAGATGCGCGCCACTGTATGGTAGTGACCGTATGTTGTGCCGCTCCACACATGCAACTCGAGGTTGCACACTTACTTCACACTTACTTCACTACATACTTCATTTGTACGGTGATTTTTACCATTGTTTATTATTTATCCCATTCACATAACCCTGTATTTATATTATATATGTACATATGCATGCGACTCTGAATATACTCACACATAAGTACAAATACAACTCTGTATAAGCATGGTATATGTATGATATGAGCCTCTCTATGCATATTCCTTTCAATTTATATGCCCCACATGCACCCATATGACTGTTGCATCGCTTCGTATGTCCAATGGCATACATGCGGCCGACAAGCAATTGACAATTGTTTATTATTTTTGGCTATCCTACACACACATATCTAAATAAACATGATTTGAAATCACATATGCATTTTTTATAATTTTATTTCACTGCAAGAGTTTGTTTTTGTAATAATTTGATGGCTTCATTACAAACTATTACATAATGGATGTCTAGGTGAGGTGCATGCCTATGTACATACTGTCGTACATTTATAGAAACTCAGTATACTCGTATGCAAAAGAAATATATAGGACAAATATGTACATATGTATGTTTACATAAACAATTCGTCAGCAAAAAAAAAAAAAACAAAAAAAAAAATTAACTGGAAAATCTTCAACCAAAAACAATTCTAAAAAGAAAGACTCTTTCTATTATTTTCAGAACCCAACAGAGCTCAACCTTAGCAGCTTCACACTCCAGACTACACTCAGTTTTAAAATAAAAACTTGTAGATTGCTTATAGTAAGTGTTAAAATATAATTTTCGTATAAACCCCAAAAATTTGGAAAGGTCTTATGTATTTTACACCTTGAATCGCTAAATAAGACGGTCCATAATTTGATTATCGACTTTCGTAAGAAATTCATGTTACATTTCTATCTTCACTTCAAATGTTTGTCAACAATTCACAAATCCCGAAATAATCCCGAAAATTTCGGGACTTAAAATATCAGGATGATATTAATCTATTTCATTAGCATGTACATATATACATATGCCCACTTTAAAAAAAAATTATTTCCAATAACCTTTCAATTTATCTTGGAACAATTGAAAAATCCCGAAATTTTCCCAAGAAAAAAGCGAAAATCCACATTTTTACTTGATTTGAATTTGCATATGATCACTTCAACTCATACTAATTACCTTCAACTTTATATTGCAACAATTCGGAGAACCCGAAATAATCCCGAATCAGGACACTTAATATGAGTTACACGTCATTTACATTTCTAATAAGTACTTGCACAAATTTTAATCAGTTTGAATTGCTTGAATAACTTTCAAATTTATACCCAAACAAATGCAAATCCCGAAATAATCCCGAAAAATTCGGGACTTAAAATATCAAGATGCAATTAGTTATTTCATTAGCAAGTGCATGTACCCACTTTAAAAAAATATATTTCCAATAACCTGTAAATTTGTCTTGAAGCAATTGAAGAATCCCGAAATTTTCCCAAGAAAAAAAGCGGAAAGCCGGAATCCACATTTTTACTTGATATGAATTTGCATATGATCACTTCAAATCGTATTTGTGCCACCAAGTTTGAAAATTATCTGTTAACAAGTCGCAAATTCTAAAATAATCGCAAAAATTTCGGGACTTAAAATATCGGGATGCAATAAATTATTTCATTAACATGTACATACATACACACCTATACCCACCTAAAAATGGATTTTCTCACTGACCTGACTGACTTGAAAGTATCAGAATATTTAGCTTCAAATTTATCTCGTAACAAGTCGCAAGTCCCGAAATAATGCCGAAATTTTCAGGTCCAAAAATTGATAATTCGTATACATGTATGTATGTATGTACATATGTATGTTTTAAAACATACTTCTTTAATTAACCTTCAAATTTAAATTGCAACAATTCAGAAATCCCAAAATAGTCCCGAATTTTTCGGTACTGAAAATATGGCAGACTTGGACAAGATATCTCTAATTTTTATGAACCCGAAGTTTTCTTTGGCGACTTACTAGAATACAAAGTGTGTATGTATACTGGCATTCCATGATTTATATTTGCATAAGTAAATACTATACATACATAAGTACATAGTATTTGCATAGGCATAAAAATTTAAATTACATTTGTTTCAATACTCTTCAAAATTAGTTTTTAACAATTCAAAATCCCGAAATTTTCGGGATTAAAAATTCGGGATCCCATAGTTGACTTCTCGAATGTGCAAGTATACATACATAAACGCTTCAAATCATGTTTGTTCCACTAACCTTCAAATTTATCTCTGCGCGGTACTTCTTTACATATTATATTATATAACTACGTACATATGTACATACATATAAACCATAAATATGTATGAATGTATAAATTTGTCGTTACATTTTATCTCTAAAATGTTGGGGTTTTATTTCTTTGTTTTAATATCAAACACTTGTTAACTGCTTACTCAACGAGAGCAATTTCTTTCACATTTGTTTGCATAAAATAAAGCAATGTGTAATGCCAAGAAATATTTGTATATACTCATTTAAGTAATTATGTATTTTATACATATGTTAAAAATTAGATTGAGTCTTAGCTTTGAATGTGTAATTATGTATTTCTTATTTCTAAGAAACACCGCCAAGTATCGTGCTTTTCTGATACATTTCTTATCACTCAAATGCTTTTCTCCAGGAGAATATATAATAAATTATATATTACTGACAAATAAACTAATACCGAATATAACTGACGGACGGTACATACTTATATAATATATATGTAAAAACATACGTATATAATAACTCGATATTTAGCTCTCCAAACGATTTAGCGATTCACAGAATTACTCTCCGGGGAGAGATAAATTCCATGGACTTTCAAATGATTTTCACAGAAATAATAGCTATTGCCTCAAAGTAGGGTTTACTACTCCATATGGCCTATTGGCTCTACACAATTATCATCCGCCACATAACGGGTGATTTTTTTGAGGTTAGGATTTTCATGCAGTAGTATTTGACAGATCACGTGGGATGTCAGACATGGTGTCAAAGAGAAAGATGCTCAGTATGCTTTGACATTTCATCATGAATAGACTTACTAACGAGCAACGCTTGCAAATCATTGAATTTTATTACCAAAATCAGTGTTCGGTTCGAAATGTGTTTCGCGTCCGTGTCCGATGAGCGATGAGGCTCATTTCTGGTTGAATGGCTACGTAAATAAGCAAAATTGCCGCATTTGGGGTGAAGAGCAACCAGAAGCCGTTCAAGAACTGCCCATGCATCCCGAAAAATGCACTGTTTGGTGTGGTTTGTACGCTGGTGGAATCATTGGACCGTATTTTTTCAAAGATGCTGTTGGACGCAACGTTACGGTGAATGGCGATCGCTATCGTTCGATGCTAACAAACTTTTTGTTGCCAAAAATGGAAGAACTGAACTTGGTTGACATGTGGTTTCAACAAGATGGCGCTACATGCCACACAGCTCGCGATTCTATGGCCATTTTGAGGGAAAACTTCGGACAACAATTCATCTCAAGAAATGGACCCGTAAGTTGGCCACCAAGATCATGCGATTTAACGCCTTTAGACTATTTTTTGTGGGGCTACGTCAAGTCTAAAGTCTACAGAAATAAGCCAGCAACTATTCCAGCTTTGGAAGACAACATTTCCGAAGAAATTCGGGCTATTCCGGCCGAAATGCTCGAAAAAGTTGCCCAAAATTGGACTTTCCGAATGGACCACCTAAGACGCAGCCGCGGTCAACATTTAAATGAAATTATCTTCAAAAAGTAAATGTCATGAACCAATCTAACGTTTCAAATAAAGAACCGATGAGATTTTGCAAATTTTATGCGTTTTTTTTTTTAAAAAAGTTATCAAGCTCTTAAAAAATCACCCTTTACTAACATATGATTCGGTGGTATGGTGGATGGCATTATCGAAAAAGTGTCCCATTATATCTCTAAAATAGATGCAACCGACCTGCTTGCTGACAGATTACAGATGTAATGAAAACTACCTCAACAAACTCTGGAGGTTATGCTCAATATGCGGCCCATCGATATTCAAGTGAAGGAGTATTATGCAATTCTCACGATTTTCGGTCGTTAGAATCTGACGCTGCGTCATTACGGGCACGGTATCCTACTAGACCTTCTTAATAAACTTGGGATAGAATGGCAGTGCGACAGAAATAGGGAGTTCCATGAGGAAGTAAGGGTGAAATAGGAACAGGAGCAGGCCTTTTCTATAATCTTTACACAGAATATACATATCTTCAAACTAAATGACTACAATTCAGTCTTTCAGGCTGAGATTGTGGGCGTAAGGAAGGTGCCTAGTGGGCCTCTGCTTTAATCATCAAGTCCACAAACCTTCTACTAAATAGCCAAGCGGTTATACGTTAATGTCAAGTCTCACTGTGCAATACTAGATTCTAAGTAACTCAGTTAACATTCTATGGGTACATAGTCATATACTAAAGAATAGAGTGACATGAAAAGGCAGACGAACTGGCCCGCTAGGGGCTCGCTAATTATTCAGCTGGGGTGGACAAGAATCAAATTAAGGAGGATGGGATACACCTACTAGAAGAGATGTCACCTCTTTAAAAATTTCAATACTGTAAAATTTATACAACTAATGATTACGGCAATAGGAATGTGAATGAAGCAGAGAAGTATCTGAAATTTTGACATCTTAAAAAGACAATAAATAATATTTATTAGTACGAATTATACACAAAGCTAAATATTTACATTTCTTAATACAAAACAAAACAATAAACACATACCGGAAACTGAAGATTTTTTCAAAGAAATTCCTTCCGAGGCTTGTGGTCGTCATCATCATTTTATAAACTTCCATAAACCACTAAACCAACAAAAAACACTGCAAAAAATATGGAGCACCAACACACAAACACAAAAATACTTGGAGCACAGACAAGAACAACCGTTTCCTTTGTTGAATAAAGTGTTTGTTGGTTAAATGCTGAAATTTTGGCGACTTACTGGAATACAAAAACAAAAAAAGAAACACATAAAAACCGAAAATGAAAACAATAACAAACGGGTGATATTGAGAAGTGTGGGTTACGGTTTCAAACACAGCACTGAGATTTTTTTATTTTACTTTTTCAAGGGAATCGCACACTGCTACTTGAAAGGGGTGAACCGCGAGCTTTGCGAGGGTCGTTTTAAAACATATGCACATTTTTTAATTTTTTTTTTAAATTTTTTTTTAAATTTGTAAAAAATTTTTTTTTTTTAATTTTTTTATTTTATTTTGCTTTCTTAATTTTTTGGAAGCAACAATAACAAATTTTTAACGGCGTTAATGATTCGACCGATTTAAGACGGAAATGGAACACACAATATACATAGGCAAAGGAAATACATACATATATGTTTGTTTATACATATGTAAGTATGTGTGTAAATCACCGGTATATTTTGATGAATTAATAAATTAAAGCACAATAAGATCGTCAGATACACAAGCTCACAAATGCAATCACAATCTGAAGACGAAAAATGGGGTTGCACTTGCATGTAATCACTAATATTGTATATACCATATACAACTAATATACATATGTATGTATATAATATATTGAGCATACATATACTCTCTTTTGACTTTCATATACATACACAAATATACATATATGAATGCATGTATATAACATAATGGCACTTATGTATTTGAAGCACTTAAACTCGTTAACTCACTGGCATCACCAAAAACCGTATCACTGCAATATGCTATGCTGTTGTAGTTGTAACTCGAAAAGTGCATTTGGAACGTGAGCTTGACAAATTCATTTCAATTTCGATTTGATTAAAAGCAATTTTCGTCTTGGTTTCGCAGACACTTTTGTTGCTTTTTCACTTTGTGACTTTTGCGGACTCATTTCCTTTGTGTGTTGCAATCATTTCGTTTAAAGTGAAGGAGGTGAAAATTTCAACGGTACAATATATGATAAATTATTTTACTAAAATATATAATCATTATTAATTTTTATATTTATAATTGTAGCGTCAAATTTGAAATTTAATATTTTTTATACCTTTATTATTTTATATTTAATTTTTTCAATGTTATAAATATTTTTAAATTTAATGTTTATTAGCAATACAGTGTATAAAGAAAATCAAATTCAGTTTTTAATACATTTTTATTTTAATATTTTGAAATTTTATTAAATTTTTTAAAAGAAAGTAAATTGATCCTACCATTTTTTAATAAAATAAAATAAATCAAAAATTTTATGAAAATATCTGTTTTGTTTTAAATATCATATTTTAATTTAAAAAAATATTTAAAATTATTAAACAAAAATTACATTAAATTTAAAGAAAAAAATAAATGGATATAAAAAAACTAGCAGTCAAATAAAATATTAATAAAAAAATTAAATTTTACATTAATATGATTTTAAGGAAATTAATAACAGCCGTCATAAAATATTAATATATTTTCTCTTTAATAGAAACTTAAAATTAATAAAAAAATATATTAAAATAAAAATTAAAAAAAATTGTTATAAAAAACTAAATTATAATAATTTAAAAATAAATTAAATTTATGGTGTTTAATTTTATAATTAATTTTTATTCTTAATTTAATTTTTATTACAAATTAATTTTTTATTATCTTCAAATAAATTTTTATTTAGATTAGTTTTAATTCAAATAAATTAAATTTATAATTTTCAATTGTAAATTAAATTTTTAATATAATTTAATTTTTAGTTTTCTTTAAACAACTTTTAGTTTATATTAATTTAACTTTTATTATATTTTATACATTTCACTATTATATATATTATATATCATTGAAAATTCAAGTTTTATATTTTTAATTTAATTTTTAACTTTTCGATATAATTTTCTATTTAATTTAATTATGTTTTTAGTTTTTTATTCAAATCATAATTTTTTATATAATTCGTAAATTAAAAAATATTTATCAGCTACAATTAATGAAATAATTGAAAATTAAAATTAAAACAAAATATGTATGTATATAAAAAAATTACAATTAAATCATAAAAAAATCAAATAAATTAAATTTATGAATTAGTAATTAATTTTTATTTTTTAATTCAAATCAGTTTAATTTTCATTACATTTTATAACATTACATTTGATTAATTTTAAATTTTATTTATTTAATTTTTATTTTTTTTTTTAATGTATTATGTATATAAAAAAATTACAATTAAATCATAAAGAAATCATATTAATTAAATTTATAAATTACTAATTAATTTTTATTTTTTAATTCAAATCAGTTTAATTTTCATTACATTTTATAACATTACATTTGATTAATTTTAAATTTTATTTATTTAATTTTTATTTTTTTCTAATGTATTATGTATATAAAAAAAATTCAATTAAATCATAAAGAAATCAAATTAATTAAATTTATGAATTACTAATTAATTTTTATTTTTTAATTCAAATTAATTTAATTTTCATTACATTTTATAACATTACATTTGATTAATTTTAAATTTTATTTATTTAATTTTTATTTTTTTTAATGTATTATGGATATAAAAAAATTACAATTAAATCATAAAGAAATCATATTAATTAAATTTATAAATTTCTAATTAATTTTTATTTTTTAATTTAAATTAGTTTAATTTTCATTACATTTTATAACATTACATTTGATTTAATTTTAAATTTTATTTATTTAATTTTTATGTTTTTTTTTTAATTTAATTACTTTCTGATTATTTAGTGAATTTCCACTTTTTATATCATTTTTCAATTAATAATTTTTATTTAAATTTATTTAATTATGTTTAATTCAGAAATTGTTTGCTAATCATACAAAAAAAAAAAACATTAGTTAAACTTAATATTTTTTTATCCACTTAAAAAACAATTTTAGAAACATTTTTTTTTATTTATCAGAATTGATTGGAAAAAAACTGTAAAATTAATTATGATAAAAAATGTTGTATTAAAAATAAAATTTTCGATTGTAATTCCAATTCTGGAATTAAAAATTAAATATAATTTCTAATTTATTATTTCCAATACAGCTACCTTTTTCGTTTTTATTATTATTTTTTATGGTAACTAATTAACTTAATTTTTTTTTGTTAATTTTTTTAATTTTTTCACTTCATGTTGTAGTGGTTTTTATTTGTATTTCTTTAAAAATATCAAATTTGTTCATTAATATCCATTTTTATTATTTTTTTAATGTAATTTTTTGCATGCTTTTAAGTTTTTATTATGCCTTTGTTTTATTATTTTTTTAGTTTTCAGTGAGCTGGAAGTAGCATTATCCACCCCCCATATGAAAAAAAAAAATTTATAATTTTTATTATTTTTAAATTAGTATTAATGTTTTAAATTATATTCTTTCACTTATTTTGAATTAACTAAAAATTCAAAAAAAAAAATCAAATTAAAATTTTTTAAAATGAAAGTTTTTTTAATTCCATTTTTTCTTTAATTTTTTTATTTTTAAAATTTAATTTTCAATTCCAGTTTATTATTTTTAATCTAAATAATTTCTCGTTTTAACGAAAAGAATATATTAAATTTTGAAATTCGGTTAAATTTTTTTCAGTTTTTTTTTGTTTTTTCTAATTTTGTCTTTTTTTATTAGATTTTCCACTCCTATATCATTCAATCGCGTCAATTTTCCAGTTCACATAGTCAATAGACATACATACATATGTACATATTTAATCCACTGACTGTTCAAACACATTTGCCTTCGATTATAACGAAACTGTTAACACAAAATTCTGATTGAAAGCAAAAACAAACACTTTGCAGCGCGATTTTGAACAAATGTATCATATGTACTGTATGTATATATGTATTTTTTTCTATTCAATTAAATTTTGAAACAGAAATAGCTTTTCATCAACTAAACATTTATAAATAAACAAGGAACACAACAGAGTACAACAACAACACAATAGTTGACTATCCACACTTGACTAATACGCAAATTATTAAAATAAATTTCGTAGACTCACATAAAAGTAAGTATGTATACATGTCTATATGCGTATATAACATATGTTTCTATGTACGTATTTATATTTGCGTGTTTATATGTATTTTATGTTTTCTTATGAGTAATTCGGCTTTCTTTCGCACAAGCATACATATGTATGTGCATATGAGTGTGTAATCATGTTTGTTTGCATGTATTTGGCTTTGATAATGAATTTTAGTTTTTGCGCAGTCGTTTTTGTTGTACTTCATGTTGGCTTGTGTTGCAAGAACACCAAGCAATCGTAAAAGTTAATGACTTTTGTGAGCAAGAAAAAATTTGGTAAGACTTTTGCTCGCAAACACCTTTCTAAATTCTTGAGGTAAGTATATAAAAAAGATATACATATAAACAAGTGTTTTAAATATGTACATACTATATTTATATATGTATGAATGTGTATCTGTTTTTAATTAAATATATTTACGCTTCTTTTAATTTTATGAAAAAAATAAGCTGTTAAAATTCTTTCTTTAATTCTAAATTTTTATTAATTAATTATTATACTTCTTATTTTTTACTTGTATAGTATTCAATACAATATTTTTGTTTTATTTAAAATTTTTTTTTAATATTGACTTTATTTATATTGTTGCTAATTTTTATTTTTTATAATTTAAAAATTATTTTTATTATACTATGGAAGACATTTTTCAACCTTTTATTCAAAAATACTTTTGCTTAATTTTAATTTTTAATTAACTTTAATTAGTTATTAATTTTTTCTTAATTTCGAGGTATTAATTTTGAATATCTTTTCTTCTGAATATTTAATATTTTTAGTTTGTTATTAATATTTTAATTATAGTCATTTACTCATTTAATTAATTTAATTTATTTTTTAAGTTTAATTTTTTTAAATATGATTTTTTTATTTTTGTATAATTTTTCTTAATCTTTTTTCTAAATTTTGAATATTTTTAATTTGTTATTAATTTTTTAATTATACTCATTTACTTGTATTTTAATTAATGCAATTTATTATTAAATTAAATTTTTTTAATTTTTTTTTATAATTTTGCTTGATTTTGAATTTCTTATGTTTTATTTCATTTTCACTTGTATTTTAATTAATTAAATTAATCAATTTTCCTTAATCTTTTATAGTTTTACTTAATCTTTTTTTCTTAATTTTGAATATTTTTAATTTGTGATTAATTTTTTAATTATACTCATTTACTTGTATTTTAATTAATGCAATTTATTATTAAATTAAATTTTTTTAATTTTGTTTTTATAATTTTGCTTAATTTTGAATTTTTTATGTTTTATTTCATTTTCACTTATATTTTAATTAATTAAATTATTTTTTTTTTCTCTGTATTTTATATTTCTTTTCTTATAATTTTCATAAAAATATATGGATTATTACTTTACACTTATATTCTGATTTTTTAATGCAAATTAAACATTTTTGTTTAGTTTTAAATTTTTATTAGTTAAAAATTTTTTATTTCATTCATCTCCACTTTGCTTCCGAGCTATTGTGGTTTTAACATTTCCCATTGTTGTTGTTGCCATTGCCACAAGCGCATCACCGAATTCCACTTAAATTCACTATGATTCACTTTAAAGCCGGAATTGGTCTGCCAAGCGCTGTCGCCTTGCTGACCGTCGCTTGAGCGGCATATAAAGCCAGCAACAAAAACACAAACAAAGAACGTGCGAATATCAGCTACGAAAACTACTGAACCGTGAATTACGATAGTGCGACAATAATAATAAAAACAACAGCAGCAGCAACGACAACATTCACCAAGTTCAAGCTGACACAAATCCCGTCAGCAGCCACCAACTTCTTTCACCCAACCAACCATGAGCACACACCCCCCGCTTGCACTTGCAACACATGCAGCAGCACTTGTTGTATATTTTCCAACTTCTGGTTGCACTTCAACTTTTCACTTACAAATACACTCATATACTATATATTTATTTATACACAATAATTTTCACAGCAAAGAATTTTCTTCGACACTAACACACGTGTTGTTGTTGCTGCCGTTGCGCACTTATTCTTCCCGCAGGTCGTTTACTCGTTTATTTTCGCATTACTTTCGTTATTGTTGTTGTTGAATTTATTGCTATGCTAAGTTTTGCTCGTAATTTGTTTTAGATCGCGCGGCGAGCAACGCGTTCTTCGCTACTGCGCATTCGTTCGCTATGAAAGTATCTCGACAACTAACTGAGCGCTGAGTCGCGCGTTTACTTGGCTGGCTGGCTGCTTCGCTGGCCGCTCGGCGACGCGATCCAGTGAGTGGATTTTCGTGCATCGCTTGACTGTGCTCGCAGTGAGTTGGCCAACGGTTGCGGCGCTGCCGTCGTCTCCAACCCCCAAAAGATCGCCATCGGTGTCCAACAACGACGACAGTGCCAGAGCAGAATCGTCTTCTCGTTTGCGTTGTTGTTTGGCCGGTGCGCCCTAGCCGCGTCTTACTATATGTTTTTGTTGCTTCTGCTTTTGTATGGCATTATATGACGCGTTGCGCGTTGTGTCCGCGTTCGTCTTTGTTGCTGTTTCTTCGTTTTTTGTTGTCGTCTGCATGACTCAAGTTTGTTATGGCTGTTGTTTTGATCTTTGTAGTTGGTGTTGTTGTTGTTATTTAAGTTGCTATTGTTTTTTTTTTAGTTGCTGTTGCTGTTCGCTGACGGTGAGTACACGAATTTACCGTTCGTGCACAAATTCACCGGTGCGAATAGCAGTGCCTGACATATGCAAATTGGAGCGGTTGGAGAGACACATAACACAAAAAATCTTGCGATCTTCAGCAAAACACTAAGTTCATGTGATATGTAGGGTTTTATGAATGCCCCAAAAGTAGTCACCGGAAAAAATCTTCATCTAATAAAGCTATTCGCATTCTTTTAGTCTTATATGTATGCATGTTTTTCCAAGTAATTCTTTCAAATAGGTTTTAAAACAAGTTTTGATGAGTAGTTCCTACAGATCTCTATCTTTTAAAGTGAATAAAACCAGTCTCTGTGTCAATTTAATAAATTTTCAGGCTTTGTAGAGTTTTTGATTGACTTTAAGATAGTTAGAAACGTCTTCCTCGGATATGTATCCCAATTTGATACATTAAGACAAATCTTCAAATCAGGTGTAATAATTGAGTCTGAAAAAGGCGGCAGTAAAGATTGTTCGATTGATAAACAGCGGTAAACTGAAAGAAAACGTACTTCAAGAGACAGAGAGAACAGATATCCCCAACGCTCACAATGCCTCTTCCATAAAACATTAATTAAACCACTTCGAAATCGGTCGGAAACCAAAACAATCTTTAAAGTTTTCACCACTATTCTTTCCAGAGAACTTGTTCGCATTAGGGTGTATACAGGAAGTAACTACCCAACCGAAATAGGGAGCAGGAAGTTAATGGATTTGCGTAGAGGCGAGGAATAAGTCATGCTACACTCAGATTTTACTCATAGGCTCTGAACCCTTATGACATATGTATACATATGTTTCCGTAACTTTATAATTTGTTTCAAAAAATTTCGGCTTAAATTGCTTAAAACTATCAAAAAAATACTTGAAGATATTAGGTGCCGGTAGAGCGGTATGCTCTAGGTCTATAAAATACAAAATTACTTTAATTCTTGACTTGTTTGGTAACGAAATGAGCCGATTTTGATGATTTTAATTAAATATTTGTAATTGATGCTTTTTTATACATACATGATTGTACTTGTTTTGACAGCTACTGCTTGATTTTTGGTTTGCGCTCAGCGTTCAATATTCAGACGGCATAATTGTCCAGCAGAATCGGTAATTCGAGCAACTATACGTCGGTTTCGCACCCCGTTCACTCTATTGGATAAGGTGCATCCTCGGAGATGCCGTACATTGCGCACGGAAGACGTTATTACTTCCGTGGAGCAGAGTATCGAAGAAGACACGAATAAAGCCCACCGATAATATTTAAAATCTTGGCATTTAGAGTCATGATAATCCATAAACCATTGTTTCCCCGTATGCTGTGTTCTATGGGCAGAGGGAATCATTGGCTATAATTTTACAGTCAATGGAGAACGCTTCAGAGTTATCTATAAAAAATTAGTTTTTCATGCTTGAAATTCAGGATGTTGATGTGCGCGACCTTTGGCTTCAACTAGACGGAAGTACTTCATGCAAAATGTGGTAGAAAATGGGGCCTCTCGGCTGAAATTTATTCGATCAAGTCGTGGCGGTCAATTGCCTCTAACAATTTCCAAAATATTATACTGAGCCCTTATCATTATAATAATGCTAAATTATTTGCCATAATATAAAATTATATGCGTTTTAATTCTTCTTGGAAATCACATGTGTGAAAAACAACCTTTAGATAACCAGGAATTGAAGAGTAAGGTGAATTTCTTGAAGGTTTACTTCTCGAATCATCGACACTGTGGGCGGAAGAGGGGGAAGAGTACCAAGTGTATATAACATATACGAGTATGTAGATCCAGCGAGTTCTATTAGGTTCCTGTTTTAAGGAATGGTGAAGAAAGTTATAGTCTTATAGACATTATATTTGTTTCGGATCGTTACATTCGTTGGATTTACGAAGAATATGTATGTGAGACTTTGAAACATTCGGGAAGAGTACTATTAACAGGCGAGTGTACTAATGGCATAATTTCAGGACCGAAACTTTTATGTTTCGTTGATAATGCAGATGAAACATATATTGTTATCTCTGACAACAGCGATTTCTTATTGGAATTCTTCCTTTCTACCTGAGCTGAAACACTTAAAACCAGTGGGTTATAAGAAAGAAAGCATAAAGATGAATATCTGCACTTAAAATTAGCATAATTTTTGATTCTTCCTCTCCCTTGTAACATATTTTATTATAAGTAAATATATACATATGTACATATGCATGTATATAAGTATGTAAATATATACACATTTCTTATTTGCAACTTGTTGGTCAACCATTTGGTACGCTTCAAGTGCTGTCTTGACGTTCTGCGCACACATTTTCTTCACTCACCTCTTCTTGTAACGCTTCTTTTAACTCTTCTGCGTCTTATTCTGTATGCATGATTGCAACCGAATCCCCACACATGCATAGATATCTACATACTTACATATGTGTGTGTGCGTTTAGTTATTGCTTTGCAGATATTTTTATCACTTGTGAAGTGCTAATGCAATGCGGAATTTATGTTTTTGAGTGGCTGAGTTGGCCTATTTCGCAAATGACATAAGAACTTAGGTATGTAAATATTTACATATGTACATATATATGTGTATATAGCTATATAGGAAATAGTAGCGCCTGCAGTGTGAGATAAGTCGTTATTTTCTTATTTCAGGAACAAAAGTTGGGGATATGTAATGACTTTAATGAGTCATAGGTCATAGGTGTACATACATATCCATACATATATGTACAAATGTAAGAAAATCTTAATGCAACACAAAATTGATCAAGGATTTTGTATAAAATTATTTATTTTATAACCATAAGAAATTGTTTAAACTCCTTATGTAGTATTCATAGAGATAATCTTCTCGGCATGGATTCTGTAAGTTGGTTTTGTAAATTCTGGAAAAATTTTGCGTAGTCCTTTAATCAAGGCTTCTTTTCGGTCGCCCCTCCTTGAAATAATTCTCTGGCTGATTTCTTGGTTAAGGCCGATGCTTAATAGGATTAAGGCTTAGAGTTGGCGGAGGGTGAGCCAGAGTTTTTGGTGTTCAATATAACAGCCACTCAACAATTTTAGACTTGTGTTTTGGATCGTTGTCCTTTTGAATTATCTAATTCACTGATAGTCATAATTTTTAAACCAAAATTTTAAACCATCTGCAGAAAGCTGGATACACAAAAAAGCTTGATGTTTGGATGCCGCAAAAAAAACCTTCTGGACCGAATCAACGCCTGCGATATGCTGCTGAAACGGAACAACTCGACCAATTTTTGAAAGGGGATGGTGATTGGCGACGAAAAATGGATCACATACGACAATATCAAGCGAAAACGGTCGTGGTCGAAGGTCAGTGAATCGCCCCAAACAGTGGCCAAGCCGCGATTGACGGCCAAGAAGGTTTTGCTGTGTGTTTGGCAGGATTGGAAGGGAATCATACACTATGAGCTGCTACCATATGGACATACGCTTAATTCTACCATCTACTGCAATCAACTGGAGCGCTTGAAGCAGGCGATCGACCAGAAGCGTCTAAAATTGGCCAACAGGCAGGGAGTAGTGTTGCACTAGGACAACGCTAGACCACACACTTCTTTGATGACTGGTCAGAAGCTACGGAAGCTCTGATGGGAGGTTTTATCGCATCCACCATAGAGTCCGGATATAGCGCCAAGTGATCATCACCTGTTCCTGTCCATGGCGGACGCCCTTGTTGGTGTAAAGTTAAACTCAAAAGAGGCTTGTGAAAAGTCGCTGTCCCAGTTCTTCGCAAATAAGGAGGGGGGATCCTACGAGGGGGGTATTCTGAAGTTGCCGTCTAGATGAAAACAGATTAACGAACGAAACGGCGCATATTTGAGCTAAATCCGATCACTGTAACACATTTTATAAAGCATTGAATAAAGAACAAAAAGGCGGAAGAGAGATATTTGACAACCTAATATTTAAGTTCTATACGTAAAAAGAAAACTTTTTATATTCAAAATTATTTAATGAAAAAATAAACTAATGATAATAATATAAAAAAGTATTCGTTTTCTTTATTTAAAATTATATCTGTCCATTGGATCTACAACCATAGTTGTGCAGTTGATTTTTTTTTTTTTTTTTGAAAATTTGAAACAATTGCTTAAGAAAAACATGTACAACAGTATTCTTAAAAGTATTGCCTATCTGAAGCTGTACAGTTTTCCCGTCTCCCTTGCAATTTCTAGATTCCATCCTAAAAGAACTGCACCGGTTAGGAGGCCAAGAATGAATCAAACCAATTTTTGAAACTCTATGCTAATGAGAGCCACATTCAGTGATAGTCTGCTTCAACGACCGCAAAAATTGGTAGTCAGAAGGGCTGAGCTATATGGTTGGAGAGTCAAAACTTCACAAACACAAAAGTTTTTAACCGATCTTACGACATGACGCCGAGCGTTGTCTTCAAAAAAAAAAAAAAAAAACAAATATTGTAGCGTTTCTAGTCGCAAATTTCGTGCGTTTTTGGACAACAGCTCGCTGGAATTTGATGAGTAGTTGTCGTTAGTGTGCCTCATTAACAGTTTCATTCAGTTTTGGAAGTTGATAATGCAGCACGCCTTTCTGATCCAACCAAATATCAAGCATTATCTGGACGTCTTAATTATTCGGCTTTGTCGTTGATTTGGTTTGGTTGGGTTTAAGGTACTCGTATGGGATTCATTTTTGATCACTAGTTACTCGCCGCTGTAAATCGTTTTTCAACGTCTGTTGACTTCAATGCATATGGCGATCAATTTTCTTGTTTTTGAGTGTATTTGGCTGCTTTTAAACTTTTTGAAAATGCTGTATGAGTGACTCACAATAATTCTGCAAGCTCTACTTGTGTTTGGAAGCAGTCTTCATTGAGGAATGCTTTCAGTTTCTCAAAATTGAACTTTTTTGGCTCATCAGAAGGTTCTTCGTCTTTCGAGCCAGAAACATCAATTTTAAATCGTGAAAACAGTTTTCGGCACGTTTGCTCAGTTAGCTAATGTTTACCATAAACTTCCACCAAAATACAACGACTTTCGGGTAAGGGTTTCTTCATATTAAAGAAATGAAGAAGGAACCCCATAAAAACACTTTCTCGGGCACAAAGCTGGACTTATTTGAGTGAAGTTTAGGCTTCAAATGAATGGTACTTAGAAGATTGGAGAAAAAAAATAATATTTGCAATGCCTGTTCGGAATATTGGAACAATGATGTAATAATCCAGTTACACACTCTCTCTCTTCGTCTTATGGCAAACCGCATGACTAGAGTTGTGGACCCAACAAATATATAAAAACCTAAGAACTACAATCATACACAGCAAATAATCAACTCTTAACTCCGCAAAAACGACTTCTAGTTTTCGCTCTCACTGAACTTCCGGTTTCGGCGCAATGAAAACCGCGCCGTCATCTCCTGCACAATTTTGTAATAATTTGCAATTCTTATGAAGAGCAGCACAAAAACGAATTTAATTGCGAAAATGTTTCGGCCCACTGGGCCAACAGACGCAGCATTTCGTAATAGTCGTGTTTAATTTCCTGGCAATGACAACAACGCCGCAGGGCAACAACCACAGCAGCCACAATAATGTTGTTAGCGAATAAAAACCTGAACGACGCTTGAGGTAACAAAGAGACAGGAGAGACGCAAAAAACAAGCATTCATAGAAATCACTGTTGGCAACGCAAACACCAACAAAAACAACAAATAATAATAATAACAACAACGACAGCAGCATTCGTAATAAGCATAATGCAATGAAAATCCGCTAAATACGCAATGTCAGAGTGGCAAGGCAGCGGCGACATGTTGCATGTGGCAACAACTGACGACAACAACATGTGCTCAGCAGTTGAAAGTAAGAAGAGATAAAAGGCAACAACATGCAGCAACTCTTACCAAGTCAAATAGTGGCACATAAGGTGACAGCAACCACAACCACTGCACCGACGGTTGGCTGGAAATAAACATGTGGCAAGCAAACATTGTACGCAACGCTGCACAGCGTACAACAACAACATAGAGAAAATACTGTTTATCTGCAACAACATGCCATGGCAAGCTGACAGCGCTGACTGCACGTCCGTCCATTTGCTTGTCTGACTGCATTTGGTCATAGCTGCCACTTGCGGCCACTTCATTAAATGCAATAACCCGGCAACTAAAGCGCACGCCAAAGCAGCGAAATTATAAATAAAAGTAATGTCAACCAGCAAAACAAATAAAATTGAAAAAGCAAGAAAAAATATTAACTTCGGCTGCAACGAAGCCGTAATACCCTTCACAAATAAAAATATTTTTATATAGGGAACTGATTTTTATCGGTCAGCCATACGCTATAGTGAACCGATCTGAAAAATATGTTCGAATATTACTCAAATGCTATAAAGAATTGTACATGCCATATTTTCTAAAGATCTCCTGCCAAATATAAAATTTTCTCATACAAGGTCTTGGTTCCGACCTTTGAGTTTGTATTACCGCGATATGTTATTGTGATCCGATTTGAATCATTTCTTGTAAGATTACACCATTGCTTTATACAATATCCCAGGCTAAATTGCGTTAAGATCACTTGCCAAATAAAAAAAGTTTCCAATACAAGGTTTTGAAAGGTCATTTGAATTTAAACTGCACGCGTCGAAGGATTTGGATAATTATTTTTTTTAGGTTGGTAGTACTGCCAGTCACCTTTATGTCAAATTTCATGTCAAAATATTCATTAGTGTTTGAGATACGTGTCGTTTTGTGAGCTGCTAAAAGTGAGTTTTTCGTTTTTTGCGATGTCGAAATTTGTTGAGCAAAGAATTTGCATTAAATTTGGTTTACGGAATCAACTTTCTGCTGCGGATACGTTGAGGATGGTGCAAAAAGCCTTTGGTGATGAGGCTATGTCTAAAAAAAATGTTTACAAGTGATATAGTGAGTTCCAAGCCGGCCGTGAACGTGTCGAAGATGAAGAGCGTCCAGGGCGACCATCAACCTTAACCGACGAAGCTCACGTTCAACAAGTCAAAGATTTAGTGTTGAAAAACCATCGATTGACAATAAGAGACCTTGCTGACGAAGTTGGCATATCGAAAGGCTCAGTCAATACCAATTTGAAGGATTTTTTGGGCCTCAAGCGCGTCAAATCTCGACTGGTACCGAAAACATTGAATTTTTTGTAAAGAAGGCGTCCCGTTGAAGTGTGTGAAACGATGCTTACCGATTACCAGGGTGTCATGAAATGCATTATAACTGGCGATGAGACTTGGATCTATGCTTACGACCCCGAAACAACCGATCAATCGAGCGAATATCATGGCAAAAGAGAGCCGAGACCAAAAAAATCGCGCCAAAGTCGCTCAAAAATCAAGGTCATGTTGACTGTTTTCTTCGATTATCGTGGTGTTGTGCATTATGAATTCCTTCCAACCGGTCAAACAGTCAACAAGGAATATTATTTGAACGTTATGTGTCGTTTGCGTAACGCTATCCGCCTAAAAAGGACGGAATTGTGGAAAGACATTTCTTGGTTTTTACACCACGATAATGCACCATCCCATACTGCCCTCGTAATTCGTGATCATTTCGCCAAAACCTCAACCCATATCGTTCCGCAACCACCGTATTCACCTGATCTGGCGCCGTGCGACTTCTGGCTGTTCACCAAGCTCAAAAGACCACTCCGGGGACACCGTTTTTATACGATAGACGAGATTCAAGCCGCAGCGAAGACGGAACTGAAGTCCATCCCGGAAAGTGACTACAACCAGTGTTTTGAAGATTGGAAATTCCGTTGGCATAAGTACATGGCATCGGGAGGGGATTACTTTGAAGGGGATGAAATTGATTTGGAAGAATAAATAAAGAATTTTCAAAATAAATACATTTTCACCTTATTTTTTGGGCACAGTAGGCTCTCCAAATTTGCTTTGTGTTTTTCAAATTTTGTCAGATATTTAATATACTCTGTTCAGACTGTTCAGGGTATAATAAAAGCAAACACACAATTTATGCGCGCAGTCGGTAGTTGGCAGCGGCAACGCGCAGCAGCAAAGGAGAAAGTGTTACCACCACAACCGCCGCCCTCCACAAATAAATTCGCCGCATACACCTGATCCGAGTGGCCGTGGAAAATCGCCATTTCGTTGAACATGAAATGAAAACGCTGCCATTTAGAGTGCAATGACTGCGCCGACTGGCCAAAGCTACAGACACTTGTGGCGGATATCGGCTGCCTGTTTATCAGTGGATTAGCGAAAATGATCAAATATATTAACGTTAGGCGGTGAAAAGTGTGTAATTAATCATCAAATAATTTACTGAAATTAGAGAAATGTGAAAACTGGCTTTGGAAGTTAGTGGAAAAAGCATAGTTTTTCGTGGTATTAAGTCAGAGTGGGGCGATTTGAACGGCACCAGATTACAACGCATTAGCTCACAATGTTTTTAGATTCGATTAATAATTAATATCTGATATGTGCACTTTCCGTAGTAGTCCAGTTTCCAAAAAGTGTATAAACTAGCACAGATACTTTAATTTCAACTTCCTTAAGCTTAAAACTTTGAATCCTTGGAACGTTTGTTTTTATATAGTGCAAGTAGATTTGTATTTTAAGCAAATGCAAGAAAGATGACGCATAAGTTCAAACTGAAAGGGCATCCTGTAGACACCTTACAACAAACAAGAGGTTTTCCAACTACAGCCTTAGTTTTTGGCCAAAGAGGTCAGATTGAATGCATATTATTATAAAAAGAGACATCGGAAGGGTTCTTAAGGTATGCTTTTTAAATAATAATCTTTTTGATTAAGCGACTGCGAGACTCGTGACTCATCTTGCCAGTTTGTCTACGAGCTTTGCACAAAAAGTATCGCGAATTTTGAAATTTCGTGGGCTACATGTGTTCGGGTTTCAATTGTTTTATTGGGTTATGTTGGTACTCATATGCCACACTTAGTCTGACAAAATTCAAAATTATTCAAAAGCATTTCTTGTACATTCTACTTATAATATTCCGATTTCCGTATAGCCTCCTAACTAGGCTATTTAAAACTTATTTACTAAAAGTTTCATCAGACTTAAGTTAACCCTAGAATGGTAAACATATTTTTTTGTTCTTTAATGGTAATCTTCGCCTGTGAGGCGACTTTTATAAAAAAAACCACATTTTACCCTTAACAAAAGAAAAATTTATTAAAACAAAAACGTATTTATTACATGCTTGGTAATAAAAATAAACAAAAAACAATTCATTTTTTAAATATCTTAAATATATTATTGGCAACATTTATAGATCACACATTTTATCAGTAGTATGAATAGATCTTTTACAAAAAAAAAATATAAAAAATTAAAAAACAGTTTGAGATCAAAAAATAAACTTCAGTGTCTTGTAGACCTTATATCTAATTAACATATTAAAAAATAATATAAATCTTAAAACTTAAAATAAATTCTGCAAGATAAAATAAAGTTTGTGGGTTTTCCACCTACTTTTTCACATCACATTGCCAACAATTTGGTGATCTGTGCTCTAAGCAATAAGTTTTCTTGCATTTTGCGCAGAAATATACGCTCTACGCTTCAATTTTGGAGGACAAAAATCGCACATTGATCTTTTGCCCTTTTTTATACTTGGTTCGTCTGTATCGTCATCAGTATTATCACCAATCGCGTCATTTATTGCTGCAAAAACCCTTTTCTGCATACGTGGCCTTTCTCTTAAACGAATGGCGCACCAGTCGCTACAACTTCACAATTGGATATATAAATTACACAGCTGTCGAGTAAAGCCATATTCAACATACCATAGAACATACAAAGTGGCCAACGCTTGGTTTTACGTCTACAGCTTGAACGGCCATATATTTGATCAAAAGTATCCACAGCACCTTTTGTTTCATTGTAAGATTGAATTATTACTGGCTTACCCGAAGCGGAGTCAACGGAAGGCTTGTCGTCCATCGTAAAGAGCAAAAGAACAGTTTTTTGAGGCTTTGGCTTGTTCTTGCTTATTATTCCGAACTGTTCCAATAAAAGTAAGTTGTATGGTGGTTGAAGCAACTGCTCAGCTAGCGGAATGGAAGTAAACCAGTTATCGGCAGTTAAATTACGATTCGTTCCATGTATAGTCTTTGTCAATAGCAAGATCCCAATGGTTCATTTATAATCGTGCCTACGTTTTTTCCCAAATACGGTGACGCATCAATCATATATTTCGATCTTACATCACATACTAAAACAATCTTTATTCCGTATTTTGCCGGTTTATTAGGAATATACATACGAAATGGACAACGTCCCCTTAACGCCAAAAGTTGTTCATCTATTGTCACGTACGATCCTGGCTTATATAGAGCTCTACACTGCTTGATAAAAATTTCCCAAATATATCGGATAGGCGCAAACTTATCTGTTTTCTTTCTGTCGTCTCGAGTGCTACGATCATAGAAATGTGGACACTTGACAAGGAACTCAAATCGTTTACAGCTCATTGCAGCTAAATTTTGGGATCCACAAATAGTAGGGTCAAACAATTGAACAGTTGACAAGTGATTATTTTTTAACGCACCACTCATGATAAGTATACCGATAAGAGCACGAAGCTCTTCTATTGTTACCTGTGATGTAGTGGTATTCTGAATTGTATACTTGGTAGCTGCTTGGTCAATATATTCATTAGTGCTTAAGAGTACTTCATCCCTCAATTCTGTAGTAAAAAACAGTTCAAAACACTTCAAGGGATCTACTATACCCTTGGCTCCTTCTTTTGGCCCTGGCATAATATGAACTATGTTTCTGGAAGGAGTTCTGTTCGATACTTTTGTTGTCGAAAACGGTTGGAAGACCATATATATTTGTTCTTACCCCTTATAACCGATGCCGATGGCGTAATTATCCAGTTCTCATAAGCCAATTGATCGCCATTTTGCGACGTGTCTACATGTGTTTAAGTAAATCTAAAGACGTAACCGGTCAGTAGTTTTCATCCAAAGGAAAACATTTACTAGTCTTGATTTTTCAGTTTGTATGGCAGGTTTTGTTATCCGACCGACAAAATTTCTTCAACTATTGTAGCGTTGCCTTAGACCACGACGAATTTGCAGAATATATCTCTTTAACTGAAAAAGTCTCCAATGTAAGCATTTGACTCCGATCGTTTAGTTTGTATGGAAGCTTAATGCTATAGTAATCCGATCTGAACATTTTTTCGGAGATTACATTGTTGCCTTAGAAAATAATCTATACCAAATTTCGTGAATATATCTTATCAAATGCAAAAGTCTTCCATACCAGCACTAGATTCCGATCGTTAAGTTTGTATAGCAGCTATATGCTATAGTAAGTCGATCTGAACAATTTCTTGATTCCGATCGTTCAGTTTGTATAGCAGCTATATGTTATTGTGGTCTGATATCGGCAGTTCTGACAAATGAGCAGCTTCTTGACGAGAGAATATGACGTTTGCAAAATTTCAAAACGATGTCTTAAAAGTTGAGGGACTAGTTCGTAAATAGACAGACAGACGGACATGGCTAATCGACTCAGCTCAACATACTGATCATTTAAATATTATATATACTTCATAGTGTCTCTGACGCTTCCTTCACGATGTTACAAACTTTGTGGCAAACCTAATATACCCTGTTCAGGCTATAAAAAGCTCTGATTACATGTAAAAAATTATAAAGTTATCGAACTAAATCGACACTAATCACTTTTGCAATAAAAAATATTGTTGATTTAATCACTCTTAACTTTGGCGATTACTAACAACCATTTATAACAATGGAATATTAGCACGTAAAAAAGCTATTAATTTGTAATGGTAACCAAAAATGAAAGCAAACAGTCGTCAACCGCAAAAGGCAGAAATGTGCTTAACAGCAAATGAGGAGTGAACAAAAAATAATATTAGTAAGACAATAAGTTAGATTGAAGCAAATCAGAAAGGTGGGTTAAGGTTTGTACGCAAACGATAATTTCTTGATACAGTGCATTTTGGGGAATGCCAAACCAACGACTTTGAATGTAACACTGCTACTAGCTACTGTAAGCAACAATGTTCAACCTATGAAGACTCCATAACTTCATTCAGACTAAAAATAATTACTCGCTCAAGAGAACGGCGACTAAAACTTTGAACTGCAATTCAGACCATTCATCAAATAGAACACAAAACGCTACAGGTAAACCAACTTAGAGAGAGCTTCGAGAGTGTATTACCACGACAATCGGGTATACGCAACCAGAACGGACGCGGTTTTTTATCTGATGCATTTGTTCAACTCGATATCGGTATGAAAAAGAGCTTGATGATTTTGTGAGCTTTTTTGCGTAAAGAAAAGTAAAAGTATCTCAGGATATACGTTTTTCTAAGCAGTAAATTTAGAGAAAGTTAAGAAAGTTCGAGTTCTGAAGCCTCACGCCAAAGGTGGTTTCCAAACTAGCTCTTCTTAAGGCTCGAACGGCTCGGATTAAAAATACTGTAATTTCAGAAAATATTATTGCATCATTTCCGAAGAAGATTTCTTTTACATATGACTCAAGCACCTCACGACTTTCGGTCCTATACCAAATATCCTCTGGGTAGCTTAAAAACATCCGTTTGAAGGCGATCTAAAGTGAGAAGGCGAAATATTCCCTACATAGGGTTGTGCGCTGGGTTTGGGACCCGCCACGTAAAAAAACACCCCCAATGAATAGTAACAACCAGCTTCGGATGAGAGACCCCCCTTTTGATGACGACAATGGAAAACGAAATAAGGACTACGAATTGAGGGCATGCCACTATGTCACTCTCAAAAAAATTTAAGATCATTAAATCACAGATCAATTACGGTTAAGTGGCATCGTCGAGGCGATCGATAATGGAACGTGGTGCACAAAAGTTCGATGATGGTTTGATGGATACAAAAGTGAAAATCGATGTAGCATTCAAAACTGTGTTAAGGTTATTTAGCCAGGTTGATGATCTGAGATGTTAGGTTAGGTAAGGCTAGGTTAATCTGGTAGGCCAAAAAGCCACGTGTAGACCAGTTTTGGTCCTTTGCAATACCAGTTGGAGCTCAGTTGCTAGGTCCAAGAGGAGTCCTCATCCTTTAAGATACCTGCACTTGACGCGAATTTTAACAGTTTCTGCGGTCTCACTATCGATAACTCATCCAGTGTATCATACCGTGAGGTCCTGAAATGCTAAGTAGTATAGCTCAAGGTCTTCAGAGTACATAATTTTATTTTATATGCTGATGACTGAGAGTTTAAGTAGTGGAGCTCGAAGGTTTCACAGTACCGAGATTATTTTCCCAGCCTCTACGCTGTCCGCCGAGTGTCAGTCACAGTAGTAAAAATGCACTACCAGTTTCGAATTGCTTAAAGTGTTGATAAAACGCATGTTCTTTTGACTTCGTTTGTGTAAGGCAAACTAAGCTTGGATTGTTGAGCTCGAAAGCGTGTACGAGTCTTGGTACAGAGTCGCTTATAGCCGAAAGAAATAGCCAAATACTGTCTAGTAGACAATATACAGTGATCAAGCCGTTGATGTTGTTCATAATCCTGTCTTTGTAAGACTTTTTTCGGCAAACACGTCTACTGCAGACCCGAGAGGACTTCGTGTTGATTAATATCGACTATCAGATATTCATTTCGCTCTGTGGAGTTGTGACATCAAGGTTTTACTGACACTTCCAGCGGGTAGGATATGATATTGTCTACATGCTAAATATGTATGACTACAAAATAATATGGAAACCCTTTTTTAAGGACAGCCAGTGAGATTGCCGTAGGCATTCTCTTCTGCTGATTTTCAGAAAAACTTCTATCACCCCTATGTTGCACAGAACACTTGGCTAAAAACAACTCGAACCGAATAGAGCAGTGTGTTATGGAGCACAAAGCGGCATAGCAAAGCATTTGTAGACACGCTCGAGTGTTGCCACATTGCCGCGACGGCAGCGACGCTTTTAGCAGACACATTAACCCACAATTCTACAAATATGCGCAGTATGCAGTGGAAGCCGTAGAGAGCATAAACAGCTAAAACACAAATAAATAAATAAATACGAAACTACTTCAAACAACAAAGAATGAAGAAAATAGTCGAGCGTAACGCAAACAGTTGTTTTTGTATTTGCTCTGCGCCGCGGCATTTCAGTGATTTGTTGCGCTTGAATGGTTTGCTGCACCGGCTAGCATTGCACTGCTTCCAACGCTATTTCGCTACTTTATCTTAAGTTTTTTTTCAAGTTAGAAGCTACAACAACACAAAAATTTAGCAACAACAAACTGCGGCTGTCTTTGAGTAGAACGCGCGCTGAAACACGCCAAGCGCTTACCACGCGAACAGCTGCGCTACTAGCGCTTCGCTTGTGCATCTTTGTTTGCGCATTTTCCGTTTGTTGCATGCAACTTGACCAAAGCGAATTTCCGGGTGCGCCGCACAATTTACACAATTTGTCGGGCAATACAAATTTCCAAACAACGGCTCGCAGTCGCGCTGTTCATTAAAGAAATTTAATTTAGTGCTGCGATTTGCAGAAACAACAACAGCATAAAATGGCAATAAAAGCAAATATTTAAAAAATGCTGTTGCACATTTTTTGCCTTCGCAAAACTCATGCAAAAGCGCTGTGAAATCTTGTAAAGCGTCGTTGTTGTTGTACTGCCGTTTTTTAAATTGCGGAAAATCATGAAAATGCATTTCTCGTTTGTTGGAGCAATTAATGTATCTACAAGATACTTTACAATGTTCAGCACGCCGCTGCACGCGCAATTACCCAGCGCCGCTTGTGGGTCTGTCTGCCGCGGTCCAGCCAGCGTGTGAGCGCGCGAGTGACCAGATTGTGTATGGGAGCATGCCGGCGCGCTGCAACTGCCTCAAGTGCCTTTGGCCGTCTTGCTGCAATATTATTTTCAGAATAACTATAATGAAAATACTATCACCTAGCAATTAAAGTCTGCCCACTAAGTGGTGAAAGTTTGCGTAATTACAGTGCGAGAAAAATTAATTGCAAGGCGACCAGGTTAATGGCAAAAAAAATTGTATGAGTGGCGAAAAATTGGCAAGTGGTCAGGAAAACCAGCAAAATACGTTACGAATCCTCAACTGGTCGATATACTTGTTTCGAATAATTTGCAACTAAAATTTTATTCAAAACTGACATCAAAATGTAAAATAACTCATTTCGCTTAAGCGTTTAGAGGAAGTCAAAAGTTTATTTTATCTTTTCTTAAAGTGCAATAACTGAGAAATTTTATCTGAAAATGCAATTTCTCTGCTTTAAATGCTTTTCGAGTTATTCGATAATTAACAAAGAGTTTCCGGGCGCGCTAAAACGTTCGTGGAAAACTTCAAATGGGTTTTTCTCAAAACTAACTGGTTCAACTAGAGGTCATTTCTTCTAGAGCCTTTTTGTAATCTTCGTTTATAAAATGTATCAGTCACGTTGTTTGTTCTCGATGGACTCCTAAACTACTGATCCGATTTTAGTAAAATTTAGCACACTGTGTCCAGTTCGAACCAACTTAGAAGATAGGATAGTTAAGACTATTAATAAATAAAGAATACAGTAAAATCTCTCTTAAATGGACACCTTATTAAGCGGACATCTCCATTAACTGGTCAGAATAGACAAGGAGAAATCAGCATAAATTCGTTATTATTTCCCTTGAAATTTATTTGTATGGACATATTCAAAACTAGAATACAATTGTGCAATCCCTTGGATACCGACTTATACCGACAAAAGCATTTCGTCTTTATTCGTAAATAAAATTTTCACTGTATTGAATAGTACAAAATGTATACTACAGCAACGCGTGGCCGGATCCCCTAGTACACATGGTCTGTCGCAAAAGAAACAGGACTGTTAAAAAAACAACGAAAAATTAATATTTTTCAAAAGTTATATTTTTTTATTCAAAGTAGTTGCCTTGTGCTTCGATACAGCGTTCAGCCCGGTCAATTAGCATTTCAAGTAAGTGTTTAAGGTCATTTTTCGGAATGCTCTTGAGAATATCGGTCGTCGCCTTTTGGATAGCTGAAATGTCCTGAAACCAGTGTCCTTTCATGGGCAAATGAAGTTATCCAAATAGGTAAAAATCACAGGTTGCCAGATCAGGTGAGTAGGGTGAGTGATTAATAGTTAATATGGAGTTTTTTGTCAAAAAAACAGTGACAAGCGTCGACCGATGACACGCCGCATTATCGTGCCACAAGCGCCAGGACCCTGCCTCACGGTATTGTGGTCGAGCACGACGAATGTGTGACAAAAGACGCTTCATAATACCAAGTTAAAACACAGCATTAATCGTTTGGCCAGGTGGGACGAGCTCTCGGTGTACAATACCCTCGGAATCGTAAAAACAAATCAGCATTGTCTTTATTTTTGACTTCTGAAGACGACTTTTTTTCGGTGACTTCTGATCGTCACAGAGGTCCTCGCGACCTTCTTGGAATCGCTTAAACCACTCATGCACATTACTACTGGATAGGCACTGATCACCATAAACTTTTTTGATCTTTCGAAATGTTTCAGTAAACGTTTTCCCAAGTTTAAAACAAAATTTAATATTTGCTCTTTGTTCAAAATGCATTTTACGACCGATGACCAAAAGCTGCTGTCACTTTTTGATCGATAACATCGATTGTAGTTATCCAATTGTCTTAAAATTTTTACAAAATGTCAACAAGAGATCGAACTTTTTATTTCATATACCCACCAATAGGTGGCGCCACCAGAAACAGTTATATTTAAAAAGTTCTGTTTCTTTTGCGACAGGCCTTGTATGTATATAAATGATCAGCATGACGAGAAAAGTTGAAATTCGGTTGACTGTCTATCTGTCCGTCCGTCCGTGCAAGCTGTAACTTGAGTAAAAATTGAGATATCTCGATGAAACTTGGTAGGTGGGTTCCTTAGTACAAAATAAATTCAAGTTCGTAGATAGGCGTAATCGGACCACTGCCATACCCACATATTTCCATTAACCGAAAACACATAAAGTGCCATAACTAACCACAAAATTAAGATATAAAACTGCAATTTGATACAGAGGATCGCAGGAGTAAGGGGCACCTGCTGGCAATTTTTTTTTGAAAAACTGGGCGTGGCCCTACCCTCTAACAAGTTTAATGCACAAATGTCCTAAACCAATTAAGCTACAATAACCAAATTTGCTGAGTACAAATCATATAAGAATTTCCACCGACGCACATAGGAGCATTTGGTCTCAAAACCTGGACAAAATTATTTAAAGTGATTTTATATATAAGATGAATAAAAATGCATGATTGAATGTAATGATGAAATATTTTCAAATAAAACAAGTATGGAAGGGCTAAGTTCGGGTGCAACCGAACATTTTATATTGAATATATTTTAGTAGGGGGTAATATCGACCAGATTTTATATATACTACTAATATGCCACATACTCAAACAAATGTTCACTGAGTTTAATTAAGGTACCTTACATACAATCACCAATCGTATGGAGCAAAGCCAAGTGGATGTTCGAAAATCTTGGTATTAGTTATATGCGGGTAGGTAAGGGTTCCTCCAAAAAGGATGAACTTTTGAATTGCCTTCAAGAATTAGGCATAAAATCATACTGCTTGCAACTTTTCCAAAACATATTTTTTTCCAAATTCTGGGATTATTTACGACCTATACTTATGTATCTGCTAACAGGTAAAATTCATTAATTTATTTTTTTTTTTAGATAAATCCTTCAGCTGTTATGCTGACTACCAAGAAGAGACGTTTTTTTCTTTTATAAAATAAAATGATACACTGCAAAAAAATTTATTTAAGTTATAATTTTTTCATGTATCTGATTACGATATGTGATATGGTTACTAAAATTAGTAAGAGATTTACTTTTAAAGTAAATACACTATGTAAAAACTACTTCCAAAATCTCAATACCCGCAGCACGCCAATACTACTTAGGAGTGCTTTGAAGCTTTGACAAATCTGAAACATATAGAAAGTATTGAGTACTGAAAAGTTCTTAAAAATCTTCAACACTTTATAAAAAGTCTTTTCAAACAGCAGCTTTTATATAAGAAATGGAGAAGTTCTTTTTCATTATTTGCGACAGAGAAAGAACTGTTTTAATATGCCAGATTTTGAGGACAAATTGGTCAACAAAATTGCACAATATTCCCAATCACTTTCTTGCACGAAGCTGATATATTTCTACATAAATATGTGTATTTTTGAACTATATATTACTACAACTTACATACTGTACTATGTATATCTAGATACCGACCAAGCTATGGTTTTGAAGGAAAAGAGTTGAGGTATTTTCAAAACCAAATTCAACTGAACTACGATGATATATGGTACCCATAAATTTTCTCACAACCAGATAAGTGAAGATCAAAATTGAGATTTTACACGGCCAAGAACGATTAAAAGCTGGAGTAGTTGAACCCTGAACTGGTGGTATTCTTTCAACTGAGTGATTGTGCATTGTGACACTCTGCAGAAATGGTTGATGCGTTAATGTCAAGGTTACCTCCATTAAAACCCTTGCATGTCTCACCGCGTGCTACCTCTGTCATCATTAAGTTGGTATGGTAGGTGTATGTGGGTTGAGATGACTTCCTCTGGTCAGCTTTAAACGCACCGTCTTATAACAACGTGCGTCAACACTAGCCTTGTAATCGAAACAGGATCGACCTTGGCACCATATGTGGCGACTACCAGTCCGGCAGGTGAATATTGGCTTGGATCCTTTTAGAAACATGAGTATAAACGAAAATAAAAACTTAAAATATGACGAGGCGGAGCTAAGTTAAGGTCCGAACCGATAGAAACCGTCCGCTGAAAAGGATGATTGCACCACGGGAGCAAAATTTACCACCATTCGTCTATAAGGAGGCAGTGACCAGAGATGGGGAAGTACTTGTATGAAAATGAGCAAAACTCGAGATTTTTTCAGAAAGTATCAAAATGATAACCCAAACTGCAAGGGTATATTATGTAACAGAATATCGGTTAGAGTTTGCTGGGTTAGCGCGAGATTTTATTCAAAAAAATATTGGTTGCCTCAAAGAGAAATTGAATATTCGAAACTATTTCGAACTAAGAACTATTTTTCGATAAACGATTCAAATAAGCATTTGAATTTACACAGATTCAAGAGTTTTTACTTAATGGCAGTTTACTAAAGAGTAGCAGATTTAGGCCCTTTTCTATAATTTTTGGATATAACCTATTTAAGTGTAGTCAAGATGACTGCTTTTGTTAAACGAAAAAGAGTCTTTTCTACAAGTCAAGATATTAGCCTCAAGGATAATCCCACATACTTTACAGAGTTGCACTGGCAATAACAATTCACCAAAAAATTGCTAAAATTTATTACTTTCTTAATCTGGTTAATGTCTAATTGAATTTTACAAAGATTATAAAAGTCTCGGTTGTTTGCCAGAACATTTAAGAAAGGTATTTTTTGAAAAAGGAAGGAAAAGTATTAAACTTTTTCGAAAAATTGTTTTACAAAATTGCACCAACAATAACAAATCTTAAATTAAAGTTCTAATCGCTAATTGCAGCTTCAATTGCTCCACCCTCTCCCCCGCAATCCACTAAACGGCATTTAATGCACCTCATCACCTTCGAGTAATACGAGTATCTTGCAACACTAATGATGGTGTATGCCACCAACGCCACAATTAAGCACTAAAACGCTGCAGCCACACAATCGAAATGTGTTAATGAGGCGCTGCATGTCCCATCATTTGTAAGCATTTGAATTATGACTTCTAAGTACAACAAGTACAATCATAATGATGAGTATTGGCACAAACAAATCCCTCTACACACAGACATACATATGTATGGATATTAGTGCATATCATAAAACCGTTAATATTGTAATGGAGACACGTACGCCAGCAAACCACTAATGCCCAAGCTAACACCCACACGCTTTAACTGCCACTCAAAGTTAAAGGGGCGCCTCCATTGCTTGCTATCTCATATCATATCAGGCTACTGAGTGCAGCTTTTACAAATCGACGAGCAGATTGCAAATATCAAATGTTTGTGGGTGGTTTAAGTATTTATTGCCAGCCTCACATACATATCTACATATAACTTCAATATATTGCGAACTCCCAACAACCACTTGCTGCTTTTGATACACCGACTCTCCGTTCACTCATACCCACTCTTTCTTATACCGACTCCCCTCAAAATTTCCATTTGCCTCCCTTCCATACATTATCGGCGAGCGCTTAGTCGTAATTACGTGCAACATCAGGCAAAAGCTCATACGAATATTTATTGGTTACGTTATTAATGATGTTCCACGTATCAAATGTACCGCTATGCATGAAAGTCCCTCATACCAATTCTTGCTGGAACTAGGTACCCCCCTCACGCCAACAAGCTGTCTCTATGTCTTGCCATGTGATATGTTGCCACAATATTTGATGTGGCATATTGTGTTCTGCCGTGCGGTATTCTTGATGAGGAGTAGAGCTCTTGAATTTACATTGAGGAGATGTGCAAACACTCGCAACTCGAGTGCAATATTTCAATGCAGGCTAGGACTATCCAAAGTGGTGTAGAAAGTAGTAAGTGAAAGAGTTCGGAGAGGAAGGTTGAGTAATGATAGTTGATAGTAATGATTCCATTTCGAATTATAGTAGCGATAAAAATATTAGAAAAAGGATTAGATTCGAAGTTAGAACCTTAAAGTACAGAATGGTTAAGCCTTCAGCAACTCAGTGAATTTGTTAAAATAGTAAATATTTTCAACCCCAGCCGCTTAATATTGTCCTCTAAAGTTGGAGTCTTGGGAACCTTGGAATATATCCCGTATCAGTTTGAAGGTTGGGCATTCGTAAAGATAATGCTCCAGTGTCTTATCATCCTTCGCGCACGCTCTGCATTCCGCCGAACCCATTTTTCCGATTTTTTGAGGGTAGAATATTAAGGGAGGACCCCTACATTATTACTATGTTCCCTTTTCCTTACACTACTTCATAGTTTTGCAATGTTGAAAACTGGCTCACTAGGAAAATATGTTTTGAAAGGAAAGAAAATTAAAAATTCTACATTATATTGAAGCTTCAACTTCCAATGGGAAAAAGGCTTCAAAATATTTCTTTCAAATAATTATCTAATTTATTCCGTATTTTCTTGAGGTATTTTCAAAAGCAAACTCAACAGAAATTCGTTGTTATTATTGTCTCTACAAATTTTCTCACATCCGGGTATGTAAGGATCGAAATCCAGAATTTTGTACGGCCAAGATATGTGGATTGATTTAGCCCTGTGTTGGTGGTCGAGGTATTCTTTCGACATATAGGTTCATGGTAATGCTGCTTCCTACCCTTGAAAGCCCTGGCAGGCCTCAGAGTCTGTGCCCCTTTCGTCATCATTAAGGTGATGGTAGGTATATGTTAGGGAAGATGACTCTGTCTGGTCTGAACTCTCGTTTTGGTCCCGTAGCAGGCATTTGAGACCATATAAGGCGATTACCTGTCCTGCAGACTGAGTACCGAACTTTGCCTACGAAACCCTTCAAGTGCTTCCAACTTACAGCTACCTATTTGATTTAAGAAGCCACAATGAAACGCCTTGGAAATTTAGTATTGGAAATAGGATGTTGATCTGCAGTGGAGCTCAACATTTTAGTGCCAAAATATAAATAGTTGAACGAAAGTTCGAATGTATTATATTTTTTAAATGTCTTTACGGCTCTTCTATTCTTCTTAATTGGTGCTGACACCGCTTACGCGTTTATAGCCGAGTCAACAAAAGCGCGCCAGTCGTTTCTTCTTTTTGCTACGTGGCGCCAATTGGATATTGCAACCGAAGCCAGGTCCTTCTCCACTTGGTCCTTCCAACGGAGTGGAGGTCTTCCTCTTCCTCTGCTGCCCCCGGCGGGTGCTGCATCGAATACTTTTAGAGCTGGAGTGTTTTCGTCCATCCGGGCAAAATGGCCTAGCCAGCGTAGCCGCTGTCTTTTAATTCGCTGAACTATGTCAATGTCGTCGTACATCTCGTACAGCTCATCGTTCCATCGAATGCGATATTCGCCGTGGCCAATGCGCAAAGGACCGTAATTCTTTCGCAGAACCTTTCTCTCGAAAACTCTTAAGATCGACTCATCGGTTGTTGTCATCGTCCAAGCCTCTGCACCATATAGCAGGACGGGAATTATGAGCGACTTATAGAGTTTGGTTTTTGTTCGTCGAGAGTCTTTACGGCTCAGTATAGGATAATTTGGGTTAACCAAATCCAAGTAAAGTTAGATGCTCAGGCAGACAGCACTTGCCCAAGAAAAAAAAAAAAAAACAAGGTCGATTTGGATTAAGAAGAACTGATTGTCATGCGAATAACAAAGTTATGATCTAGACCTAAGCTGTAATAAGCTAAAATCCTACATAACGAGTTCCTGTACTAGCAAACTTTACCTGTATATTGACTAAAATCTATAAGTCGAACACCACTCTCTGTGAGGTTGATAGTTTACTTCCCAGACCTTTAAAAAGATGACCACGGAGTGTGAAAAGAAGGAGGGTGTGATGTTATTTTAGAATATCTCGACACGCTCACGTTAGGCCCATCGCAGGAATGAGAGTTCCCTCTTCAGTGTTTGTCTAAAGTCTAAAGTAACGATGGAATACTTTATCGGTTTACCATTTGTAAATACTTCCAATATTAATGCAAAAATGTCTACATCGTCCGCCACACGACTCTCTCAAATTCAGTTTTTCTACTCCCGAACACCCCAGCCGATTTGGCACTCCACCTACTTAGCGTTACTGCAGCACTCTGGCATTATTGTCGCGCGGCTGATATTTATGGCTAACGATATTAAATTTCCGCTCTATCTATGCGATAAGAGTGTGTGCCTGTGCCGCCCTTGAGTGTTTTGGCAGACAACAACAAACTGGAGGTTTCAATGAGGGGAGCGTTTGAAAATCTCTGCACTCAAGCCCTGAAGCACAATGCAATGGCATTTTTATTTACATGCAATTTGGTAGTGAAAGTGAACAAAAAGCAATGACAACAACAACAAAAAGAAATTATGTTGCGACTGCCCAAGGGTCACTATGATAATTTTCGAAAAAATAACGGTACATGCGAGGCCAAAACTGCAGACTGCTTGATTTCCTACAGAATATATAGAAAATCTGAAAAAAAAAATAAATATTTTTTGGAGAAAATTCCAAAAATGCAGTTCGATATAAAACGAGCCTCGTGATATTGCTCAAACATACAGACAAACACACCTACAAACACGAAAAACTCTAGGCATAATGTCCTTTCGGAGTCCACAACTTTCTCGCCGGAGTCTGCTGTGTTGCTGTTCTTGCTGCGGCATGTTCAATTTCTCATTTTTAATTGAAAATATAAGATTTAATGCACCCATGCCCCAGCGGCTGACCTTACCGACTGTCCTGTGCGCCGCTACTACCCACCAAACCTGCCGAAATGCTCTCTATTTACATAAGCCCCGCAACAGCGACCGTTGCCGACCATTGCGTTATCGGCAATACAAATTTTATTGCGTACATTTTTTCCACATGTCTCACCCGCTCTTCCTCCGCATAGCACTCGTAGCGGTACCCTCTTGTAATTCCAGCGCACTCAAGTGCTTCGGTCGTGGAGTTTGAGATTTGACAACAGCTGCAGTTTGTCTGAGCGCAGCCACCCCAACTGCGCTCGAGGCGGAGGATATGATAACTTCCTTTAAAACTAGCATAATGGTTCTTTGCAGTTTCGCCGTAGGCTTACACGACTTTAATGCTTTTAATCGCTTTTTCAATGAATGTGTGAAGAAAAAGCTGTGCGTAAGTTCTGAAGGGGTTAATGTTCGGTATTTAAACTTTTTTCACTTTTTACTTGCTTAGAGTTTGAGCTACTCATGTAGAAAGGAAGTTGGATTTGTGAGTAGTTCATAAATGTTAATGTGGAGAAATGAAAATCTTGGGAGACAAAACTAGAGTACCAGTCACCCCACTATCGTAGTGGTTTTTATATAGACACTTGAAAGGTATATTTTCCTAGAGTGAGTAAGACAATAATAATCATGAAATTCTCATAAATCCGTCATAGACTTTATAAAACCTAACTGCCGGAATCGAATATTAAACCCTCAGCTAACTATTCGCATTATTAACTTAAGGGTTATGTGAATCTGTTTCTTATTTCTGTGTCATTAGTCAATAAAGTTGTATGCCTCAATCTCCATTTTTTACGGATGATCTGGTAGATTCCATAATTGACTAAAAACAGATTTTCATGATTCCGAAAAGAGTTGGAAGCTGTTCGATATTAATAAACACTAAAATTGTTTATCAATTAAAAATTGCCAGAGTCAGTTGTTGAAGCTATAACGTCTAAATTTTGGGCGCACATACAATAATATTTGTCAACTTGACGCCTCGAAAGGTTATGCTGAGTGTTTGGTGGGATTGGATGATACTGAAGCACACAATCGAAAAAAAACGGCCAGAACTGATCAACAAAAAGACCTTCGTCTTCCAGTAGGACAACGCTAGACCACACACGTCTTTGATGATTCGGCAATAACTGGGAGAGCTTGGCTGGAAAGTTTTGATGCATCCACATATAGCCCTGATCTTACACCATCGAACTACCATTTGTTTCGGTCAATGCAGAACTTCCTAAATAGAGTTGGCTTCAAGAGAAGTCTGTGAAAATTACTTGTCGCAGTTTTTCGCCGAGGAACCAGAAAAGTTTTACACTGATGGAATAATGTCTTTAGCGGAAAAATGACAAAAAGTGGTCGACCAAAACCGAATTGTTTGGTACATTAAAGTTCATTATAAATACATATAAAAAAAATAAGTTGAAGTAGAAATACGAAAAGACTTTTTCGACTATCCAATATTTCCGTTTAATGGTCACAATAAAATCGTCGTAATACCAAAGCTCTTTAGAAATCGTGTTTTATTTTGAGTTTTTGAGTGACTGCAACGATTTGAAGGAGAAGAAAATGAAATGCAATTACTCGAAACAGGATTTGGATACAGAGTAATGTCTTGTTTGTTATTGCAGACTCTGTAAAAACACTTAGAAGGTTGCAGCTGTAACTCGAAGAAAAACTGTGGCTTATAGTTGGAGAAAGGTGTTGATATAAGCGAATCAGAATACTCAGCGGCTGATTTGAAAGAATATTTGATGTGTCCTCTTGTAGTCAGAATGTCGGCAGTCGGTGGCACTTATATCCAGTTTCTCTGGTCCGCTTTAAAATTTCTAGTGATTCAGGAGCGAAGTGCTCAAGTTCTATCTTTTTCTAAGATAAATATGATTATACTTTCGAAGTCACCAAATACATTTTATATTATTGCCCGTTGTGTTACATAAAACTCCGTTATAATAGATTACTAGTTTGTTGATGGCAGTTGCGGCTAAGTCTTCTGTTTCATCCTCTCTTTTACAAAGGCCGTACAATGGAGTAGAAGGTGCCTGGAAGTGTTTAACTTATCCTCCTTCATAAGTCAAGCTACCAAACGAGTCTGATGATTAAGTAGCTTGAGGATTTTTCTAGTGAAGGCAGATACTGCTTGACTAGCTTTGGGCCAACAGTTAGCGAGCTCAGTCCTAGTATTGCTGCTCTGCTGTCAAGTAAATGCTCACCTCTCTGAAAGAGGCTGCATTTCGTAGCAATACCGCCATAATAAAAGCAGTCACTTCTGCATGTAAAACAATGCAGTGGTTCAGTAGTCTAAAGCTAAGATTGGCGGAGAACACCATTCAGAAAATCCGTTTTCAATCTTCTCTCATAATTTTGACCCATCGATGAAAAAGCTCACTTCGAGCGAACTTCGCACCAATGCACCTGCCGGCAATGTCGACGGGTGCTATTTGTAAAATGGCATTAAGTTTTATTCTTGGTGTAATCCGTAATGCACAAAAAATGTCTAGGAGAGGCGCTCTTTGAACATGTTTAAGCTTCTTAACAAGCGTAGCCTTTTCGAGCGTTCTCAACCAGACGAATACACCATTGGCTTGACTATGGTTTGGGGAAGTTATAACTGAAACAACTAGTAATAACTATTCATAAAACTGTACATATAGTTGTCTGTTTTTTGCAGAATCTACTCAGTATCGAACCTGAAAATCGTATGGCATTTGAAGTTTCGAAGATTAAACCTTTGCTGTTAGTACAAAAGAAATTGTATTCGAAAACAGAAATACTGAATATTTAAACTCTTGATATGTAAATAACTGCATATTTTTCCATACGCCTTTGAAAGAAGTCAGAGCAATTTAAAAAAGCATAAGCAAAATCCATTAAGAAACACTCTACTTTATACAAAAAAATATTTATGTCTGAGTAGAAATAAAAAAAAAAGTATTCTTCCACATTTTTGCACACGCCATTAAATGCCATTAGTGCGCGAAAAAATATTTTCCCAAACAATTTTAAGCGGCTTAAAATTTGAGTATTTAAAAACATTGCCTACCTCTGGGGTGCATAATCGAGTGGCTTAAACAAAATTTAGCAAAGTATAACTGGGAAAAACTTTGCAAATTCTATGCGGTGCTTATGGTAAGTGCAAAAATTTATGCTTATGCGGCTTACTTTGATGGCACTAACTGGGAAGAATAACAATAATTCACAGGAAAGTGCGCCTAAAAGCAGACAAGCGATAATTATTGGAGGGAGGAGAGAGAAAGTTGAAATTCGTTAAAAGCCGTTAGAAAGCAGAGAAAAAACAGCAAATTCAAATGGAAAGTATTAAGAAACGTTATGTGTGTTGGCCAAGCAAGTGGAATTATAACTGAAATATAAAACATATGCTTTCTTATGTGAGACTAAAAAAGGTGGCCAGGCAATAGGTCGGTGACTGAATTATTCATAAACTCGAAAGAGATGTGCTTTCATTTTCAAGTGGATAGTAGGTATATTTATTTATTGAGTAGTGTGTGCCTGACTCAACTAGGTAAAAAAGTTTTTCAAAATGATTTCAAAATGCCTACAAAAAACACACACACACTATAGTAACAGTGGCAAACACGTAGCTGTTGGCTGTCAAAATTTATTACGGATACCTAGTGATACGAGTTTACGAAATTTACATATGTCTGTTTGCCTTCTTTCGCATTTTTTGCACTGCTCGTAGCTCACCTGTAACCGATAGCCGTCAGGATACACGTGCTGTACAGTTATAAATATGTCTCGAATATGTTTCCACTTTTTATATTTGTGTACTTACCGTTGAAATTTGTAAATTTCCCAGCATTTCGCAGCATTTTGCTGCTTTTTGCTCTTTATTTATTGTTGCAACATGTAAGCATTGCGGGAAAACATTTTGCCATACTCGCGCACGTGATTGGAAATCAAATTTCCTCTTGCCATTTTACAATAGTAGACTACTTGTACTTGGTACTCATACTATTTGTTGGCAGTGTCTGTGTGCTGCAAGAAAAATTTGCTTACAAATGTGATAAGTTTGCGTTAAATTGAAAATTCCGCGGTAAATGATGGCGTGCAGACAACACAAATCTGCGTGGATTTTGGAACTTTATTGATGATTGTAAAAAATTGTTTCAGAGAATTCTTATTATTGAATTCAATGGCAACCTTATTTACTTGTTTTGGAACATCAAAAAGATCAATAACATTTTATAGTAGACACATTACGTAAAAGAATTGCTTGCGAACTGACAATGGATTCGTACTTTAGCTCGGGTTTATCTCTTAGACTATCTCTGATTTTTGAAATAGATTGTGTTACCAGAGAGATATGTAGTTTTACATACAGTATTCTTCTTACGTGCCACATCGCCCTCAGCGTGTCCCAGTATTTGGCCCCGTGTTGCAACAGCCGCCTGTCATCCTGTGAGTTTTTTTGTTTCCTAAAACAAAATCGGTGGTTAAAGGAACCCATTTTGAGTCGATTACGGACATCCAAGCGGCCGTGACGAGGATACTCGCGGAAATCCCAGTCGAAGCGTTCCAGAAATGTTACGAAGCATGGAAAGCGCGCTGGATGGCAGAGTTGTAGAATATTTTTCAAATATACGGTTTTTATGGAATCAGTCTCATTACTTAATGGTCATACCTTGCGTATGGATGATTATAACTGGCTATGCCGGAAATATTTTTTAATAAGAGTTTTGAAACTAAATTCAGGGAGATAGTAAAAGTTTTTGATCCAGATGGCTTAACATGTCTTTCAACTCGCCTCAGGCAACATATTTATGCTCATATTTGACGTAGCCGCGGCCAACATTTCAAAGAGATAGTCTTCAAAAAATAAATGCCTAAGAATGAATTTGAAGTTTCTGTGTTTTTTCTTTAAAAAGGTAGAAAACTTCGGAATGGGTCACCCTTTATAAATAATAACTAAATAAATAATAATTACACAACACAAAAAGGAGCTGTCTCTTTGCCGCTATGCCTGAATTTGGTATCCCCGTAAAACTAATGTGGCTGTGTAAACTGACGTTGAGCGATGCCAAAAGCTCCATAAGGATCGGGAAGTACCTCTCCGAGCCGTTCGATACAAAACGAGTTTTCAGACAAGGTGACTCACTTTCTTGCGACTTCTTTAATTTACTCTTGGAGAAAATAATTCGTTTTTCAGATCTAAATATAAAAAATACCATCCACTATGAGAGTGTGCAGGCGTACAGCGCTGATATTGATATCATTTGCCTCAATAACCCCACCGTTAGTTCTGCTTTCTCCAGAATGAATAAAGAATGGAAGCGAATGGGTCGGGTAGTGAACGAGCGCAAGACGAAATATCTCCTGTCAATAAACAAACAGTCGTCGCACTCGCGACTATGCTCCCACGTCACTGACTCTAAGTCACTGATTATTGCCGTCCTGCAATACATATGGTGCAGAGGCATGGACGATGACAACGTCTGATAAGTCGGGGTTATGAGTTTGCGAGAGAAAGGTTCTGCGAAAGAATTACGGTCCTTTGCGTGTTGGTCACAGCGAATATTGCATTCAATGGAATGATGAGCTGTATGAGATATATGACGACAATGACATAGTTCAGAGAATTAAAAGACAGCGGCTATGCTGGCTAGATCTTGTCGTCCGAATGGAAAAATACACTCCAGCTCTGAAAGTATTCGCCGCAGTACCCGCCGGCAGAAGCAGACGAAGAGAAAGACCTCCACTCCGTTGGAAAGACCAGGTGGACAAGTATTTGGAATAAGAAATTGGCGCCACATTGGGAAAAGAAGAAACAATTGGCGCGCTGCTGTTGTTAACTCGGCTATAACCGCGTAAGGTGTCAGTGCAGAAAACGAAGAGCTTATAAAATATAAAAACACTAGCGACGACCTTCAGTTGAAATATGTTTTTAAGTAAAATGAATGGTAAGATTATTTTAGCCTTGGGCAGCTTAGAATGCCGGCACGACCTATAAACTCCTCTATATATTGGATCATAAAACAAAGCGCTTTGAGCCTGTCACAAATTTATTGAATCGGCTAATATCAGCTTCGGCTATGTCTTCAGGTCGACCGAAGATAATATTACATATATACATATTTCAGCCTCAGTCTTGCAAAGGCTGGAAAATGAAGAACAAAGTGCCTGGAAAATCCCACCACCTCCTCTTCCTTACAATCTAGCGATCGGCAAGACGTTTGGCGTTACCACATGAATGCCTTTTGGACTGTGTTAAGTAAGAATCTCTTCGGAAAGATGAACTTAGCTAAGGGCAAGGAATTAAGTAGATCTCTTGCGTTCTACTCTATCGCAGAACAAAAAGAATAGTTCCCGAAAACATAGAGAGAATTCAATGAAAATGGTGAAAATAACATAGATATCAATTTAAGAAAGCTTAAAGGTATAAATCTGTTTGAGAAGTGTTGCCATATTAATATTAAATTAAAAATATTAAAAATTAGATACATTTGGCTAACAAATTAAACAAATTTCAATATGTAAATTAAACAAATTTAATACATATGTCTGAGAAGCATACCCATAATTCAGAAGACTTGCCATTTTATTAGTCAGCTTCTGAGGCAAAAAATATAATATGTGTATCAAATTGAAGAGACTGAATAAGGCTAGTAGTTTACACTTCTCTTTTCAGTTATAATATGAAGTAAACCAGGGCTCCTCGCATTACTTCAGGGCAAGGTTTCAAGATAGATTTATTGCAGCTCAGTTTCTACAGGTACTCTCCCTCCGTGCGTCGAGAGATGCGTACAATTTTGTAGGCAGCATCAATGAATTTTACGGGGTTCGAAAATCTGCATTTATGTTTTTAGTGAGGGAATTTGTTGCCTTTTTTCATTGTCAGTTATCATTTTTCTCTACTTAATTTTCCATATTGAGTTGCCAATCTTGTTTAATAATTTCTTCGTGCTTTTTCCATCGGTGGAACTTAAAAAATGTATGATTTGCATCATCTAGTAGTCCGTCTCCACAAAAGAGATTTGTCTACTAAAGGTGTTTCTGGCTTTTCTTTGCCTTTGCTCATCACGGTCATATGCTGTCTTATCCATACTATACTTCAGAAAAATGAAATAAATTTAGTGAACTTATATTTAGTCTTTATTTATGGCCAAACCTAACCTAGCATTAATTTTTCGGGATATGATCACTTCTCATTTCTTGTTAAGCCTACCATGTACGTTTCTAATTTAAGCCTTATTAAGCTCTTTAAGAAAATAAACGGTTCCTATACAAACTTTAGTCACTTTATCTTTATAAGAAAATATCCCTCCCAACTCTACAATTATTTTATCCATGCCCTTACCCACTTTGCAGTCACAGTGAATCATCACTTAAGCTCAAATGAGCCCAAAAAAATAAAAAAATATAAATACGTAAAGCAAATAAACTGAAAAAAGCATTAAGGAACAAAATTTCTCTGCTCCAAACGCCAACAACCCGAGAATCGGCAATAAAACTAGGTTAGAACAGCCGTAAACACTTTGAATTTATTGCTGTTTGCACTTGAAGGCTGCAGCATTCTCGTTCGTACTTTTCCAATCATCAATATTTAAGTATCAATTTAACTTTTGCTCTTGCAAACTATACGAACGGCGAAGGCATTTTCGACTAAAAATGCGGAAAAATGAGAAAAGTTGGCAAGACGTGTGCATGGAACTTTAAGCGGAGACGCGAAGAGCAGCAAGTTGTGCAGATAAAATATGTGGCAACTGCTAGAGGCTGTGCGAAGTGGTGTGGGTGAAGCGATTTAGGAATGGTGTTTCCTACTTAGCGCTTTCCAAATCGATTAGCACGCAACGGACGGACAGCTCGGCTGAGCTGATAGTGGCAGACGTTTGTGCGTTGAGGGGGAGGCTTATCTGCGTAAGACCAAGTCATTGTGACTTGATTAAAGGCAACGCGATAAGTATGCTAAGATTCTGTGTGGTTGTTGTTGGTGTGTGTGCAGCAAAAAGCAATTACTTAATTAGTGAAAAACTTTTATATGAACTTCAATTGTTGCATGTTGTTTCTATTGTTGTTTTAATAGTTGTGGTAGTGATAGCAAAGAAAGTTTCATTCCAGAAACTTGGCAACTAATGCATGGGGAATATGGCAGATCAAATTAAGTTTAATCTCTTTGGATGGAAGGAGGTATATTTCTACATACATATTTATGAAACTGTAGACTTAGTAAGCATAGAAAAAGCTGGAGAAACGCTAAAGTAGTCAATTTCTTGATCTTTGTAATGGCGTTAGAAGTTGACTGAACTTAAATTCACTTTGATTTCGTGCGTATGAGCAAGGAAGTTTAGGGTTATACTCGGTGGAGGTAAAAACTAACAATCTTACAGTTCGTACTCTTTAAATAGGTGGCAACACTGCTAAAAACATATTAATGTAAGTCAATTATTTCTCAAATAATTATTTTTAATTTTTGTATATTATTGTAGAGTGGAATTAATTTGCTCAATTTGACTTAAAAATTAACATTTTAAAAAGGTGGCAACCTTTGATTTTCATTCTAGTAAATCATTAAAACTATACCATTCTAACCATTTTTCAAGTAGACAAGGTTTCTATTAAAAAAAAAAAATACTTAAAAAATTTATTCAGATGGCAACTCTCCTATTTAATATAATGGCAAATATTAGTTTTTTTAATGCTTTAATTTGATAGCAATATTGCAATCATTAATTTAACTTAAGAAAAAATCATTAACATTTGCGGAAACAGGTGGCAACCTTTGATTTTCATTCTAGTAAATCATTAAACTTATACCATTCTAACCATTTTTAAATGAGACAAGGTTTCTATTAAAAAAAAAAATATTTAAAAAAATTTATTCAGATGGCAACTCTCCTATATAATATAATGGCAAACATTAGTTGTTTTTAATGCTTTAATTTGATAGCAATTTTGCAATCATTAATTTAACTTAAGAAAAAATCATTAAAATTTTCTGAAACAGGTGGCAATCTTTCAAGTTTTCTAAGTATAACGCACGAGGGCGTATCGGGTATTAAAATATTGCATGCATCTTCCTCTCGTTCAATAATTATTCAATTTCTTATAAAAAATTAAATAGGTGGCAACTTCTTAAAAATATTCTTATGGTTTCTAAGCTTACAACCAATGAGAATATGTTCAATAACTCGATAATTATTTAATCTCATAATAAAAAATTAAACAGGTAGCAACTCCTAAAAAAAAAAAATAATATTGCTTCTAAGCTTAGAACCAGTGAGAATATGTTTAATAATTAATTTAATTTCATTCGAAAAAATTTAACAGGTGGCAACTCTCTTCAAAATGTATTTGCAAACATTATGTTTTTTAATTGCTTTAATTTGATAGCAATATTGCAATCTTTAATTTAACTTAAGAAAAAACCCTTAGCATTTTCTGAAACAGGTGGCAATCTTTCAAGTTTTCTAAGTGTAACGCACGAGGGCGTATCGTGTATTATAATATTGCATGCATCTTCCTCTCGTTCAAAAATTATTCAATTTCTTATAAAAAATTAAATAGATGGCAACTCCTTACAAATATTCTTATAATTTCTAAGCTTACAACCAGTTGGAATATGTTCAATAACTCGATAATTATTTAATCTCATAATAAAAAATTAAACAGGTGGCAACTCCTCAAAAAAATAATATTGCTTCTAAGCTTAGAACCAGTAAGAATATATTCAATAACTCGATAATTATTTAGTTTCATAATAAAAAATTAAGCAGGAGGCAACCCCTCAAAAAAACTAATATTGCTTCTAAGCTTAGAACCAGTGAGAATATGTTTAATAACTCAATAATTATTTAATTTAATTAGAAAAAATTTAACAGGTGGCAACTCTCCTCAAAATGTATTTGCAAACATTAGGTTTTTAATTGCTTTAATTTGATAGCAATATTGTAATCATTAAACAACTATTAAATTTAAAGAAAAAGGTGGCAACTTAATCTTATCGCCGTCCAATATTTATTTAATTTCGTAAAAAAAAATTAAACAGGTGGCAATTCATAAAGAGTATTTATGTATATTGTTTCTAAGCTTACAATCAATATCAATGAAAAAATTAAACAGGTGGCAACGCCTTAAAAAAAAATAATATTGCTTCTAAGCTTAGAACCAGTAAGAATATGTTTAATAACTCAACAATTATTTAATTTCATTCGAAAAAATTTAACCGGTGGCAACTCTCCTCAAAATGTATTTGCAAACATTAGGTTTTTTAAAAGCTTTAATTTTATAGCAATATTGTAATCATTAAACAAATATTAAAACTTAAGAAAAAGGTGGCAACTTTATCTTACCTTCGTCCAATATTTATTTAATTTCGTAAAAAAAATTAAACAGGTGGCAACTCATCAAACATATTAATATTGCTTCTAAGCTTGCAACCAGTATCAACGAAAAAATTAAACAGGTGGCAAACTTTCAAAAAATACCCTTAATGCTACCAAGCTTTCATCCAGTGAGAGCAGTCGTGTTTATGTAAATGACTAAAGTGGCTCACAGCTCACTCACTTCAAAATTAGCTTAAAAGCACGTGAGTAAGTTTCGAAGCAATTTTCCTAATAACGGTTATAATTCATGACCAGCAAATTTGAAGTAAAAATTTCCAAAGCAACCAATTTATTTCACTTATGTCTGGCCACACATTTTCCAGAGCGTGCGTAATAACCATAAAATTGCCGCATTAGTGCAAGTGCTGCCCGAGTTAAAATGAAAAAAACACTTTCGTCAAATTTTAGTGTCAAAAAAGGTGCACAAATTTGCTTTCATTTTCTAATATTTTATGCGTCTAATTTGCCCGAGGAAAAGTGCCCAATCTAGCGCTTTCACTTGCCTCTTGCCACTTTTACTTATTTTTCCTTTTTCCCGTTTGCTATGCGAACTCAACAGCTGTTACGCTCCTTAATGCGCGCAAACACACATGACTGGAGTGAAGTGAACATTTTCGCTTTGTCAAAAGTTTAGTGAGCTTCGAAATTGATTTGAAACTTCAATTTTATGTAGTTCAATGACAACAAAAACTTTTAGGAAATTTGTGCGCCCACACACACACATGCGAGACTACCTTTTATTTACATAGCAGTACATTGACAGTGTTACAAACGTTCAGGGGTCTTGCTAATATTTGTTTAGCTCAAAATTTTTGTTGTTGGGAGCATGATTTTTTTTTTTGTAAATCTGATTGTATGATTTGGCTAGTTTTTTATTGTAGAAAATATAATAAAATGTCTAAATATGTTTACGGTCAATTTGACAGTCAATTGGGCACATAATTGGCATTGTTATGTGGTGAACATGATTGTTCACCATCACCATGGGAGAGTTTTGGGTAGAGTGGTAGGCATATATTTTTTATACGTACCTACCTAATCCAGTTTATTTTGCATATTTAATGCGATAAAACGAAACTTAGTAAATAAGTCATGAAAATTTACATAAATTAGAATTTTACATAATTGAAATTTAAAACTAGCGACATATAATTAGAGATATTTCACTGCTTTGGTGGGACTGAGAGCAAGTTTGAACAACATTGACAATTGAATCATTTAAAATTCTATCGATAAAAGAAAAAAAATGTACTTTCTGCTTGGTTGGTTAGTTGAAAAGTGAAGCGAGTAAGGGAAAGATCGCAGTGGGTCGGTCTTAGGCCATCATTAGGCCTATTGCATTCGCGTGGTAACCAGGTTCTGCCGCGAACTACTCAGTGGACTTGGTAAAATACCAAATTATTTTCCACCCCAACTACCCAATGTCTCTTAAGTTGGAGCACCGGAAGCCATAGAATATATGCCGTTTCATTCGACTGAAGGATGTAAATTCCAAATGCTCTGCATTTCAGCGAATCAACTTTTCCAATCCAAGATGGGATTTTAAGAGTAGGTGCCTTGTGATGATCCCTACAATATTACAAAGTTAGCTTATGCCTACAAGTACATATAAGCTGCTTGGCCTATCTACCATCAACACTACCCCAAAGTAACTATGTGGTATGCCCCGTGTTGCTGGTGTTCCAACACTCGAGTTGTTCCTATAGCGATCATTACTTCAAGAAAGCCTTGAAGGAACCGAATTGTTTCTGACAGATTTGGGAAATAGTTTCCAGCTTCCTTTGAGGGGATTGAACTGCTCGATATGACTCGCAAACCAGATGATATTAACTGAGGACTGGGAACCCAAATGGTATTAACCACTTTACCTGCTGAGAGTCTAGTTATTGCCTGCTTCCGTAACCTTACGAAGTAAAATTTAGGTACAGACAGACTTACAGATAGCCTTAATTGCTGCTTGGTTACCCACTAGAAAGTATGTATATGGGGTTGCTCATCAGAGCACTTGACACATTCTGTTACGCCTACAATTTCGATTTGAAAGACTGAATTGTAGTCATTTCGTTTGAAGTTTCCTTATGCGCATTGATTACTACATACGTAGCCCGCAGCTGTTCTTATTTCACCCTTTAATTCCTGGGTGAGTATGTATGAAGATTTCGCCGTTTGATCCGCCGAGGCGGAGTCTGGCTCCAATGGCCTAAAATCATGAGCCGGCTAGCCGCATGAGCATTGGTCAGAAGTCGAGGAAAGTTCCAATAAACCATTTGACGTTGTAAACCCCCCTCATTAATGCAATGGCTCTTCTGGAGTTTCAGGTTCGAGGGCCTTAAAAACAACTGCTTTTGAGCTGAAAACAGATTTTTTTGACATTAAGTCGGGAAGAGATTTTTTCAAATTGACATTTAGTTCCATACTCTAAAAAACATGTACAAGAATGAGCAACTTTAAGCTTTTAATTAAGTCTGACTGATAATATCGGGATGAGTGCCAAAACAATGTGGGGTCAAAGGAATTTAAATTTTGGTAAGAAGAAGAAAGTCCTCTCTCGACGAACAAAAGCCAAACTCTATAAGTCGCTCATAATTCCCGTCCTGCTATATGGTGCAGAGGCTTGGACGATGACAACAACCGATGAGTCGTCGTTGCGAGTTTTCGAGAGAAAAGTTCTGCGAACAATTTATGGTCCTTTGCGCGTTGGCCACGGCGAATATCACATTCGATGGAACGATGAGCTGTACGAGATATACGACGACATTGACATAGTGCAGCGAATTAAAAGACAGCGGCTATGCTGGCTAGGTCATGTTGTCCAGATGGACGAAAACACTCCAGCTCTGAAAGTATTCGACGCAGTACCCGCCGGGGGAAGCAGAGGAAGAGGAAGACCTCCACTCCGTTGGAAGCACCAAGTGGAGGAGGACCTGGCTTCGCTTGGAATATCCAATTGGCGCCAAGTAGCGAAGAGAAGAAACGACTAGCACGCTATTGTTGACTCGGCTATAATCGCGTAAGCGGTGTCTACGCCAGTAAAGAAGAAGAAGAAGAAATACCACAGAAATTGGTCTTAGCATACCTTTGAGCGAACAAAACCGTTCTTGGATAGTTCGCGTTGCATTAAGAAATTACCGAAAGGTTAACGTAGTACGTTTGAAATCAGAAGAAGATTCTAAAAGAAATGAATTTCGGTTCCATCCATCCTAAGCTCTAAAATCATTATATAGTATACTTATATATTCTTATTGTCTTAAAACAATGAAGTGCCGTGCTTACTGTTATACCACATTAACCTTGGCGTTGAGAAAATACTGAAAGGGTGACGCCGGACCATAGTCGATTATTAGAATCAGAAGGAAGCCTCTAACTTTTCGGCCATTACTGCGCTATGATGCACCTAAAGTTTTTGTAGCTACCTTAATGGTTAACTGATCAGCCTTTACTCTTTAGAGGCTCAATGATGGCTTAATATTTTTTAAGATGGATTGTCGATTTTGTCTCAAAGATGATGAGATTTAAGACAACCCATGAAAGACTGTCGTCATTATCATTCTTGCTAAAGACTGTCGGGTAAAAAAACATTCGTTTTCTTGATTATCGTCTTCGTAGCAAAAATTTATAATATCCGAATTGAGGGCAACAGTATATATGTAGAGAAGAAAGGAATTTGCTATACTATGCCAAAGGCCTTCGGAATACTTCTTATCTGAGGTTTTCTGTAGTAACTAGCCTTTGATAATATCGAATCCATTGAATCATTAAAAAATTGAAGATGTTGACCTGAGAAGGTGTGGTTCATTATATATTACATATAAAATTATATCATCTGATAGATCTTTCGTATCTTTGTGATGTTTTCTTGGAAGACTCAACTTTATTTTGTATAAGCTCAAGAAAGGATCTTATGTCTTCCTACTTCATTGGTTACCACTTTGTCGGCTTAAAGCTTAGTCGAAAATAAGCGTAACTGTTAGAGAATTCAAGAGAAGGATGTGACCTGTATATGATATGGTTACCAAAGTAAATCAAAGCTCATAGAGTTGGAGTTAGTGACTGATTACTAGTATTTTAATAAAAAGAAAAGTGTTGTTTATACTGAGCTGGTTTTTGGGATGTCCTTTTGACAAAACTGATTCATAAAACCAGAGAAGGCATTGTTTACTTTGAAATAGCTTTAAGATAAACTTTATATAAAAGCCTTAGGTATTCTTGAGGCACCAGGTATATCGAAGACATTTGAGGCAAAATATGCTGAATATAAGACATCATAATAATAGAGCTAACTTTGATCACTCATTTTTCATAACTAGAACAAAACCATAAACTGATAAGATTGTCACCTTTAACTCAGCCTACTAATGAAGTGGAGAATGTAGAATAAGACCTTTAAGCAAAGATAACTACATTAAGGTAGAGGAAAAGCTTACTTTGCATTACACAATGACACAATATCCAAGCGCTTTTCACAGAAAATCTCGCCAAAAATATGTTAAATAAAAGCAAAATATATATATTTCCGGCAATTTTCACACTTTCCTTCCTTATTGCGCACTTGAAGTGCCATTGAAATTGGAGACCTAACTATTAACCGTTACATATAAAGCTGGTGACGCGTGCCTATACTCAAAACTGCCCATTCCCGGAATACTAACGGCATTTGCCAGCAATTTTCACAACGAAGGATCATGCCAACAGACGTCTTTATACCCGCAGACAGGCAATGGGCGACCAGACAATCGAAATGAAAGTGAAAATGTGCGTAAATGAAGCGTCACAAATGTCACAATTGAGGCGACACCACAAGTAGTGAACGGCAATGTAAAATAAAAGGATAAGGCAATCAAGAGTACTACGCGTGAATAAAAAAGTAAGAAAATATAAAAAGAACGAAGGCGGTTAGCCATAAAAAAACCAGTTGGTGGGCACTGCTCAATTCAAGCAGCTGCTTTGCATACTTGTGGCATAATATTTAATATTATTTGCCTTTTTATTTCGACTTGCGCCCTTTTGCTTGGCAATCACCTCGTCGACACAAAGCAAACAAAGTGTGAAATTCATAAAGCAAATAAAGCCAGAGCATGGAAAATCATGGAAAACCAAATGGAAAACAAAAGGAAGGAAAAATTATGGCATAAAAAAATTGAAAAAATTGTGCAGAGAATATAGGAAGGGGGGTGTTTGAGTGTGACAAACACAAATGCCAACAGTGAAAAATCACCGCATTTCGACAGCCGCAAAATGCCAATACACTCCGTTGATGCACAGTGGTACAAATAGATACATAGTTGGAAAAAATGTGAAGGGCAATGGCAGCAGAATTGGTAAAACTTAACAAGAGGCACAGGAAAATTAAATAAAACCAAAAATTACAAAAAAAAAAAAATAAAACAAAATTAAACAAAAAAAAAAAAATTAAACAAAATTAAAGTAAAAAAACGAAAAAAAATAATATCTAAAAAAAGAGAAAGTAAGTATGTATTAGTTTTTCTTAAAGCGGTCATCTAAAATTCTTACATAACCTCAAAAATTGTATAAAATAAATTATTTAAAATAATGTTGCGTATACGTTTCCGGAATTTCGTCGAATGAATTTTTTATAAAATAATATTTAAGAATAGAACGTAAAATAAAAAAAGAATATAAAAATGATTTAAGACTTCACAAATTATGTAAAAACACGACAACTGAATGCGTGAATACGAATTGTAATTTTTATGATAATATTATAAATGAAGCAAAAAAAAAAAAAAAATAGTAAAATCAGTCTACGTCATCAAGTATCCTCATAAAGAACCAAACCTTTAAAAATATATGTATGTTAAATCATTGAAATGAATAACGGAATGGTGAAGATCTGTACGAATATTAGTAGAAATATTATGAAACACCAAATATATTAAAATTAATATTAAAAATGTAGCCAAAAAAAATCGAATCTGTCTCTGTTATCTCATATTCTCATAGAGGATACCTATCCAAAAAATTAATATAAGATGAATTTCAGATGAATATTTGTAGAAATATTTTAAAAAATAAATACATTAAAATTGCAAAATCGGTTCTTTTATAAGAGCTGTCATATAAATCTAACCTCAAAACGCTCTTTAATTTCTAAAACTCTTAAAAAAAACTGTCTCTATAAATATATGATCCTGTGTACGTATGAAATGTATTTTACTCTTATATTCTGCTTACATTTAATTATGTAATATTATCAATCAAAGTATTCGTAATTTGCATAATAAATTTATCTTATGACATTGCTATGAACCTAAACTCAAAAAAAAAAAAAACTTAAAAAACGGTCTTATAGACAACTCATTAACAATAAGTATTATAAACTCGAACGGCATAATTTTTCATTTATCCCCCATTCCAGCCTAACTTTACTACCTGTACTATATAAAACTAACCTCAAATTGTTGCAAAATTTGTATAAAAAAGATATTTGGAAACAAACGTGAATATAAATATACACAATTATTGAAAAAATTACTAAAGAAAAAACAAACCTAACCACAAAAAATTGAAAAAACATATTCGGGATCGTAAAGGCATTGAAACCGAAGTTTTATAATGTGTGATTTTTATACTCGTAATATTTTAAAATGAACAAAAAAAAATATTGAATATATCAAAATAAACATAATCTCCAGAAAAATTATTATCATACAAACCTAACATCAAAAAACCTCCAAAAAAATTCTTTTAATTTTTCATACAAAATTTTAATGGAAAAAATTTTAGGGATCTTAAAGCCACTAAAGCCGTATTAAATTTACAATTAATTAATTTTTTTTCTGCAAAAAAGATTCAAGAATACAAATATTTTTATTTTATTTATAAAATTTATTATATTACTTATAGTATTACATATATTTATTAAATTTTATTTTTAATAAACTATTTCACTGCACTGAAATAAGAAAATAAAATTTCCTTAATTTTATTTTTCTTAAAAAATATCCCACTGTGCGACTAAGCGGCTACCACCGCGCATTTAAATGCTTTGACATATACACACATCCTCACACTTATCTTACTGTTGCTTCTTGACTGTCAATGCGTTTGCATAAATTGCAATATTTTTCTTTGCATACATTTAGGCGCACACATTTAACGGCAATGAATTTGGCTTGTGGATGTTAATGTACCGCTATTCAGCGAATATGTGTATATGTATGCACGCTTTATGAATGGCAATTGCGGCAATTTACAATGTTAAAAAGTGTTGCATAGTTTTATGCGCATAAATATACATCAAACATATAAACATACATATATTTACGCATAAAAGGAAGGTTTGGTGACGCCAGCGAATCGCTCATTGCGTCCCAAATTTCTTCACACTGTTCAAATAGTCTATAGAAGATTTTTATGGATTAAAAATTCTATCGTCATTTACATTTCACGCGTTTTTTATGCAAATGTTTCATGCAACCCTTTTGCATCAACCCACTGATTGTGCGCCGGCAAGTGCTTTTTGTGGTTTCCATTTCATTAAGTAAATGGCTGCTGATTTATTTTATTTTGTTTACTTTTGTAGCAATATTAGGAGTGAGGCGATGGGAGTGGTGTGAGAGAACAATAAAATTATTGAAGTTAAAAAATTGTTTTTGTTTCCGCCCTGATTTTATGGTGCATAGTGTAATAAATATATTTTATTTTCAACTGATAGTAGAAAAGCTACAAGGTCTGGCCGGAGACTTAAATCTGGTACCACGGGGTCCAGGAAGCCTTTGGAGCTCGCTCCAATCTGCTCATTGGATTTGATCTTTTGGGGAGATTCGTGGTGGCTGCGGTTTAAGCCTAAATGCAGGTAGAATTGAAAATTTTAGTTCAGTGTGGAGCCGCATTGCGGCCGGGTACGGGACTCACAGCACGGTAAAAGTTATAGGCCGTCCTCGATTCGGACCAAGGTGGCATAAGTGTCCTTCCACCTTACCAATTGGAAGCAAATAATGCTTGCACTAGTGCCGATCAAAGCTTTGTTTTGATCTATGTGCTTTAAAGCATCGTGAGGTTAGTACTCACGTAAAACATATTCCACGTTGCTCTGCATTCGCCAGAACTGGCAGGAGCTGCATATTCGACAACATGTCTAATTTGGCATCTCTGAAAAATTCATACGGTTATACAGAATAACGTTGAACTCGGAAAAGACTTCTCCGAGCCGTTCCAGACGAGGTCTTAAGTTTAGTCATATTGTTGGGAGCTATAAATTTGAAAAAGTGAAGGACTTCGTTTATTTCGGAACCTGCATAAATTGCATAAATAATCTAAGTCCCGAGATCAAGCGCAGAATCAATCTTGCCAGTAGGTTCTACTTTGGGATCGGTTAGCAATTGAGCAGATGAGGGATCTCGACGAAAAAAACTTACAATCTATAAGCCACTCATCATTCCCGTCCTTTATTACGGCGCAGATACATAGACAATTCGAGGGAACTCTGCTCCGCAAAGTTTTTGGAGCCATCCGCGTGAGCGATGAGTACCGAAGAAGATGAAGCGACGAATTATAGGAGCTCCAAGAAATGTGCAATGTCGTACCTATGGAAGGCGATGTTCCAGAAAAAGGAACTTCGATTCGAGACCAAACGAATCGGAACAACGGAAGCAAGGCCGACCATGCAGCCCATAGGAGGAGCAAGTGTATTAGAACATGTCTGCACTTGAGACGTACAACTGACGTGACCTTCCAAAGGGAATATGCAACTGGTGAAGTTTTGTTATCTCGGCCCAGACTGGTCCACGGTTGTAATGCCAGAGAAGAAGAAGGTTTAGATAAACTCTTTATAATATACCGAAAGTTTTTTGCGGACTACTTAGAGGATCTGAGGGGTAATTTGAAATGCATTTGATTGAATAGTCAAGAACTCCTATGTTTGCTGGAAAATAATTGATGCCGCTTAGATACGATGCATTAGAACCAGTTAAGCAGTGGCTTACGATGTTGATGCCCAGCAGGTTACGACTACTCTCTACATTTTTTTCTGTTATTAGACGACTCTTCGTTAAGAGTCAAGATGGGTCTGACATATTCGTTGGATAACTAAAATATCTTAGTATTTTTAAACATAAATATTTTTCTAACGAAAAGAGCGCCCAGAAAGTTAGCACATATGTTATTATCCATATGATCTACCCAAGTCAAAGTTTTAAAATTTTTTGGCCAAAAGCGTTTTCAAATGACAAATCCCTTTTTTAGATTTATTTGTTAACTCCAAGAAATAGTGTGTCATATAGCACTAAACTAAAGGGTTATATTTTTCTCAATGAAACTTTTCCAATATCCAAAGTGCTTACATACATATAAATATGTATGCCCACTAGCATAAAATATATTCGAAATAAATGTAAAGTTTATCAGCAATTTTTCTTTCGAAACTCAATCACTCAAAACAGCTTCGAAGCGCAACGAAAGCAATTCAATTGCAGGTGGAGAGGAGTGAAAAAATCGGCGGCAGCTGGAGAGCAAGAGCAGTTGCAGGAAATTACACAGTTCCCCTGTGAAAGTGCTCAGCACGTTCTAGTTTCGCAGACAATACAAAAACTACACACAACCGAGAGTCTCTGACACCAGCATACAGATTGATTTACGCGCACCTGTTTGTGTGCTCCAACGGAAACGGAAGTGAAATGTAGCATTTTATCTACAAGTACACGTATTATACTATATAAAGAAAGTAACAATGACTTGAGGAGAATAGAGGAAAAGTGTTAATAAAAGTAAAGCAAGAAGTAGAGTGTGGCTACAGCTGCTGATGATGAGAAGGAGCAGGTGATTTCTTGCTATGAAAGAAAGCGAAGAGTGGCAACAACTTCCATCAACTTCTATGAGACTTGAAGGACCAATAGCCGAGGAGGGGTAAGAAGTATGTATGCGAGCAAATTGAAATATAATGGTTAAGAACAACACTGACGTGGTAATATACAAAGCAACAAAGCTAAGCTGGAAAACTTATTGAGCAGCAAGGGGATGAAACAGTTGTGGAGAAAGAAAAATATAAATGCTCGTATATAAAAAGCAATGCAAAAAGCTGGCGTGTGAAACTACTTTGACAAGCGCAATAAAACTCGCAGAAAACTTGCGTTTTTCCCTAAGGCCAATATTGAGCTGGTATTGCCATATATACTAAAAATTATTTACAATATGACAGCCAAAGTGTGGAACGTGCTGGCTCCAGCAAGTGAATTTTTCAAGCATGAATCTATATGTAGTATAAGACATACAAAACTGAACGGTAGCTAACGGTTTTTGTATAAATTTCGAGTGTATATTTTGTTGGAAAACGACTAAGATCTATAAATATTCGACAAGTCGCATTACACATCAAGGCATATCACATTACTTGGTAAAGCATCAGCTATACGAGTATTGTAATAATTATGTATATGAAATTATATGGAAAGAACTTATTAGTCAACTTATGAAATTTCCTCGAAAAGCTCGAATAATATTCGCTAAGTCACTTTACAAACTTATTACGTATGATATCACCTGATAAAAGATTACCAATTATAGGAATAGTCATATGAGATTAGCATTTCACATCACATCATCATATGATAACACTACATTTGTCGTTAAGGTCCATTAAGATAAATTCCATTAAATATTACAACATCGTATGACATCACATCAATGATATTAAGTCACATGCAGTCACATGAATCAAATGAGAAAGCATAGCTTTCCCGCACAGCAACCATATTTATTGAAATATGAAATGACATCACACCTCAATGGCATCACATCACATCGTCATACTGACATCACCTAATCACCACAATGACATCACATCACATCGTCATACTGACATCACCTATTCACCACAATGACATCACATCATCATCACATCGTCACACTGACATCACATAATAATTTAAACATCACAGCATGACATCATCATCTAAATGATATCGCATCATCATCAAATGACATCTCATCACCTGACATCTCACCACTTATATTAATAACGCTATTCAGGTCATAAAAATCCGCTTAAATAAATTCCAATATTATATCATCACACCTTTTATATTCTTAAATCTTAGCAAAACTTGTCAGCATCAAACGATAGAATATTGCTTTACACATCAGATCAGCTCTATTAAGTCAGACGCATTGCATCATATGGTAAGCACTCTTCATGTCAGAAAGTGTTTAATAACACAGTAACAATGCTAAGTTCATCACATCACATACTAAGGAATCATCTTAACGACACAAATTCGCTTGTTATCAACTCTCATCACTGCATTCTTCTTTTTCATCACATGCAAGTACTATATACATATCATACTAACTCTCTTAGTGTGATCTTTTGTAAAAGTTTTATATTTTAATATCACACGAAGCATTCACAAAGGCATCTTCGTAGCTAAAATCAACTGCAATCATTATGTTTTAAATCAATATGTCAACTGAATATATCACATATATTTTACTAGGTTGCCCTAATATCACAACACATGACATGATGCACAAATATGATATTATATGAAAATAACTTTAAATCAAATGAAAAAATAACCGCTGAAAACCGTAAAGAATATTACATCACATTATCCCGTCATGCTTATCATGTCATATCACATCATGTGAACTTTTCTTGGAATAAATTAATTGTGTGTGAACATTTAACTATTATTCTGACAAAAGTTAGTGCTTTAGTGCCTAATTTCACATAATTTGATTTGATACCACATGACTTAATATCACAATCATCACATGAATCAAATTATAACCAGTCATATAATGTTCTCTGCCATTACAACTCTACGAGGTTTGACAATTAAATAATGAGACTGATTTTATTGCCGCGCTTGTGGTAAACCTGTAAACTTAAAATTCCCTTTCTATTTTTCCGGCATCCCTCCCCTCTCCGTTGATTTATGTACCAACGCTCTAGCTTGTTTAGTTCGCCTGCTGCATCAAGTTGAGTAGACATGTGTATGTAGTGCGCGTCACGAAAATGGAAAAACGAAATCAAGAGCAACGCGTCGCGATAAAATTTTGCGCCAGATTGGGCGAAACAGCTTCGAAAACGTACGCTAAAATTGTAAGAGTGTATGGTGATAGAGCTCTTAGTCGTGCCCAGGTGTTTCGATGGCACAAAGAGTTTAAGGAGGGGCGTGAAAGCGTGGAAGACGAGGCGTGGAATCGTCCACAAAGAATTCGTTCCACCGGGGAAAACTGTGAATCAAGTCTACTATTGCCAAGTACGCGAAAGATTACGAAAACGAGTCAACAGGGTGCGCCCAGACATCGCTCGTAACTGGATCCTTCATCACGACAACGCGCCGTGCCACACCGCCCTCAGCGTGTCTCAGTATTTGGCCTCTAAAGGGGTCGCCGTGTTGCAACAGCCGTCTTATTCGCCCGACATGTCACCCTGTAACTTGTTTTTATTTCCTAAAACACAATCGGTGGTCAAAGGAACCCATTTTGAGTCGATTACGGACATCCAGGCGGCCGTTACGAGGGTACTCGCGGACATTCCAGTCGAAGCGTTCTAGAAATGTTACGAAGCATGAAAAACGCGTTGGAATCGCTGTATAGTTGCCCAAGGGGACTACTTTGAACGGAATGGCAGAGTTGTAGAATAATTTTCAAATATGCGGTTTCTATGGAATCAGTCTCATTACTTAATTGTCATACCTCGTATAAGGCATTTTGGAATCATTGCAGCTTTCTACTTTTGAAAATTGTTGATCAGTTATAAATTAAAGATCTTGATAATATCTGATGATAATTGTCTAAGACATATCCGATTATAAAAATTTTATTGTACGTCTTTAGTAAGATTTACTTTAACACTTGTGATATGAAGATTAGTTGAGATCGCTAGCTAATCTATACAAATATGTGACTTTTGCGAGGACACAAAATTAATTAGAACAAACTGAATATGAATTATGTTATAGCTTTAAAAAACCGGGGCATAATAATTAAACTCCTATAATAATTATACTCCAAATTCGTATACTGTAATATATGTGACCTTATAGAAGATGTATGTAAGGTTCGATTGTTAACCATAGAATGTGGGCGCTGATGGCGCAAATGTCTAATGAAATCCTTATTGCTAGGTTCTCCGATAACTAGCCTTATTGAGCACAAAGAGCTTACTCTCCCTTACGATCGATCTTGAGTCAAAAGCATGTTGAGACAGCGCAAGAAACGATGAAAACCCTGCACTGCCGTAGCTCTGGCGAAACCCAGATGAGAGTGAAGCTCCAATTCAATCTCTTTCTAATAAAGGCGGGACTAGAGTTTCTTTTCTCTTCCAACACGTTAGGAATACAGTTAGCTGCGATGCCGTTGTGGTCTGGCACTCATAATAGTGTTATCAAAAAGTGACTCGATGCTACTGATAACGAGGTGAGACATTACTTAATCAGCCTTGAATGCATGGTTAGTGAGCTGAAGGCCAGTAACGCTGCCCTGCCATAAGAGTGGATACATGGTTAATATGTTGACATTTTTTAGCGGGACGATTGCACTGTATCTTGTTTTTCGGTTCTTCAGCAAGTTCCCATCAGTGAGCTTTTTAAGCCTACAGTCTAGCATCTAAGGTTAGTGGAAGTAAAGGTTTAGGTACTTTAAAAATGACAGCAAGCATCACAAGAGTATTAAAGTGTCCAATAAAGGTAGAAAAATCTCAATTTACTGCAGTTGGAGTTGAACAAGGTGGATGAAGGCAAAGAGTTTATTGCAGCAGCATGTTGCATAATCATAATATTGGAGCACATTTGCATACACCTCGCACAAAGACGCCACTTCGCTTATGATTTACGACACATATGAGCATAAATGTTCAGGATATTGTAGTGCAACAAATGTGCAGCAGCAACACTCCACATGCAGTAAAGTGCTCGTGCACTTGTGGCGCGCTTTCGAGTGAAATATAAAGCACCGCGCTGCTGAAGAGTTGACATAAATGTTGAAAGGAGTAGAGTGTGGCATAAAATGTAGAGTACATGAAATATAAATGTATATAAATATATATTGTAGCAACAAATGTTATACAAGAAATTTGCAGTCAAGCATGAAAGCCTAAAAATATGCTAAGCGGAAAAGTAAATTTTAAGAAAGAAGAAGAAAAAAAATAATACAAACAATAAGAAAAATGAATAATAAAAAAAAAATCCAAACATAGCCGGAAAATAAATACAAATATGCAGGAGGTCTATAAATCTTACTGACGCAGGTAAACCGCAAAAATGGCAGGCGGAACGCAAGTGCCACGGCAGCACTTCCTAACAATCATACGCGAATATAACGGTAAGTAAAGTCGCGCTAGGTATGCTTGGAACTTATAAGTATACATACTTTGTATATTTGCCTCAACCCTCAAGCCGCACGCAGTCACGTCGCCGCGAAATATGAAAAACTGTATATGCCCCGTAAAGTATGCAACGCGCATCATCCTACGCAGTCTTCAACGGCAGTCGTTAGCACTTTTAGCGCAATCGGCTTTTGTGGTACGCATAATTTACGCCCACAACACTTCCGCGTCCTTTGGCGGTCTTACATACATTTTATTTGTTTGCTGTCGTTTTTTTTTCGCCGTCGCGCACTTCAAAAGTAATCGTTTAAAACACTTTACCTCGTAAATGCGCGTGAAAACACCTGTACAAGTTCTGTACATGTCGAAAGTTTAAGATACGCAAAGCGCCTGGGGAATGGTGAAAAAAGTGTTCTAACGCCTTAAGGTATGCCACACAACTGGCACTGGTTCACTAGTTTTCAAGCGTTGCTTGGTAAGGTTGCGCTGTAAGGGTTCCATTACAACCCTCATTTGGCCTGGTTGTAAACTTAGCGTCTATTAGCGTGCCTTGTTGTGTCATTTCGCTGGGAGAGCTCATTTTATGATTTGTTTTATTGAAATGCTTGTTGTGTCTGTCTGTTTCGGTAATTTAGTCTTACAAGTGCATGTCTTTATTTTTAATTTTTGTCGGCTTAACTTGTTAAGATTATCTTGCTTGGGCGCAATTGTGTTGGCGAAATAGTTTCACATGGTACCGGGGTAAATAGCTCGGGCAAGGACTTAAATTCCATAGTTAAAAAATATTATAAAAAAGAAAAGAAAAGCAAAAATTAAGAAAAGAGCCTCGCCATAAACGAGTGAGCTACTGAAAGTAGACAGTTTGGATATCACTCTGCAACTAGTACTAGTTTAAGTTAGATTAGGTCGTAGGCTTGAACCAAAATACATGGATCTCACTTGGACCGATCCTAATAGATCGACGAAATGTATTTAGCCACTGCTTTAAGTTTGCCCGGATATTTCAACCTCCGTCTCACAGAAGACGGAAAAGAGAGGAGAGAGAAACAAGATATTGCTGCTGCCACTGAAGTGGACTTCAAGGTTGCTGCTACCATCAAGGAGTTCATCAAGTACCCCAGCAAGTTTGTTGGTCCAGCTGCTGGTGCTGGCACTGCTGCCGCAAAGAAGGAAGAAGCCAAAAAGGAGGAGTCGGAGTCCGAGGAAGACGAAGACATGGGTTTCGGTCTCTTCGACTAAACAAGTCAAGTAAAAGGCCTCCGACAAATTGTTAGACGCACCGCGTGTGAACCCGTTGGTCAGTGTCCAGCCAGAACCGAGATATCTCAATGTTAGTGTGACAAAAGCCGGAAAAGAGAGGAGAAAATAACAACATGGTTCCCACTCATCTTCCTTTACAAAACTGTGGTAAAGGGTGTCCGACAAACTGTTTAGACGCATCGCGTGTGAACCAATTGGATAGTGTCCAGTCAGAACACCTACCATTGCGGCGAAGTTGTCTTTGAGAGCAAGTAGTTTGAAGGAAGGTTATCACAATCGCCCAAGTTCTGATTGCTAATCAGTGCCGAACTCACTGAAGATCCATCGGTTCAACGCTAGAACGAAGGCTTCCAATCGCACGAAATTGGGGTAAGGGTATCAGCTCTAGTGAGTTCATCAGGTTGGCAGTTTCCGTGCGATACTGCTGTGAAAAAACATGCAGCTGTTGGTAATGAGGTCATGCACGCCTTGACCAGTTTTGAACGCGCAGTCAGCGAGGTCAAAGTCAGTATAGCCGCTCGGTTAACGGAGTGAAGGACAACCTATTTGAACGAAGCTGTACTTGGGAGCAGTACATCTATTGCTACCTTGATGGCTTTCGGCTACGCTTTAAAGACGTTATAATGGTTTAGTAGTCTGAAACTAGAGTTGATGGAGAGCTCCAGACAGAAGACTCCACTTCTAAAAGTACTATAAATGTTGCAAAAATTTTCTCCAAGTCATCGAGAAGACACTTAGGACTTGAAGTAACCAACTCTTTTGGCATTCGTATGTTATTGTAAAAAGACTACTGAATGAAAATATTTAAAGTCTTCCATTGCTAACCCCAGAAGTGTTGTTAGCAGAAGTGTGAAACGCACCAAATCGTCTTGAAAATAAAATGTTTGCAACTAGATCGATCCCAGCGCCATCTATCGAGCGAATAATAATTAGTTTGTTTTCGAAACTAAAGCAACGGTACTATAAATACTATATAAAATTTAGACCGGTGTAATATTATCGAAGACTGTTGGATACCATTTCACATCATTTATCAAATAATCAATTGAATGATAAAAAGCAACAAAAGATAAACCCAAAACTGGCTCTTTTTGGTAAAAAGATCGGATGCCCATTGTATATAGTTAAATAATAATAGATTAGGATAGGTTAGTCTGCTTGGCCAAGCGTCAAACAGTTTTGGTCCTTTGCGATATCAGATGGAATTCTATTATGAAGTCCATGAGCAGTAGTTATCCTTTATATAGGGTGATTTTTTAAGAGCTTGATAACTTTTAAAAAAAAAAAAACGCATAAAATTTGCAAAATCTCATCGGTTCTTTATTTGAAACGTTAGATTGGTTCATGACATTTACTTTTTGAAGATAATTTCATTTAAATGTTGACCGCGGCTGCGTCTTAGGTGGTCCATTCGGAAAGTCCAATTTTGGGCAACTTTTTCGAGCATTTCGGCCGGAATAGCCCGAATTTCTTCGGAAATGTTGTCTTCCAAAGCTGGAATAGTTGCTGGCTTATTTCTGTAGACTTTAGACTTGACGTAGCCCCACAAAAAATAGTCTAAAGGCGTTAAATCGCATGATCTTGGTGGCCAACTTACGGGTCCATTTCTTGAGATGAATTGTTGTCCGAAGTTTTCCCTCAAAATGGCCATAGAATCGCGAGCTGTGTGGCATGTAGCGCCATCTTGTTGAAACCACATGTCAACCAAGTTCAGTTCTTCCATTTTTGGCAACAAAAAGTTTGTTAGCATCGAACGATAGCGATCGCCATTCACCGTAACGTTGCGTCCAACAGCATCTTTGAAAAAATACGGTCCAATGATTCCACCAGCGTACAAACCACACCAAACAGTGCATTTTTCGGGATGCATGGGCAGTTCTTGAACGGCTTCTGGTTGCTCTTCACCCCAAATGCGGCAATTTTGCTTATTTACGTAGCCATTCAACCAGAAATGAGCCTCATCGCTCATCGGACACGGACGCGAAACACATTTCGAACCGAACACTGATTTTGGTAATAAAATTCAATGATTTGCAAGCGTTGCTCGTTAGTAAGTCTATTCATGATGAAATGTCAAAGCATACTGAGCATCTTTCTCTTTGACACCATGTCTGACATCCCACGTGATCTGTCAAATACTACTGCATGAAAATCCTAACCTCAAAAAAATCTCCCGTTATGATATGATTTAAAATTATTACCTTCGAGAAATAATTTTTCGCAAGCCTGGTGGATTATGGGAAACCTTCTCTAGTCGAAGGTGTAGTCAGCAGTGTGAGATGAAATAGTAAGGTGCTGAAGTTTTGCTTGGGTTGTCATGCGACCTCGCTTAACTGTTGAAGGATATATAAAATCAGCAACAGATCGCTACGAAATCGAATGAACCAACCACTTTTCACAGAAAATGCTGAGGAAAAGGAATTTCGAACTCATCAACATTTTAAGTAGTATAGGCTTCGAGAAGATACCGAATTCCATAGCACACTTTACGGATCCCAGATATCCACTACTACTTTTTAACGCGGTTACTTTAAGAATCGATTCAGTCGCCGAATACTTTCACTTGGAAAATATCGAGAAACGTAATGATACTTTGTGGGTCGAATTTCCTATTTTATTCGTGATTTTTTTATTTTATATTTAATCACTTAGTATCGTACTTGCTGTCAACGGCTCCAGTTTCATCTTAGGAAGATTTTTATTATGATAATCATTTTGTTAATATTTGGATATTTGGAATTCATATTATTGCTAAAAAGGTTTATATAGTATTAAACACCAATATTATATAAGAAATCTACAGCGCAAATCCTACGTTCTATTTATCACAGCTCAAATATGGCTTTAGTATTTTTACAGCTCCTTTTATAAGTGAAGCAACTCTACAACATAGCTTTAATGCACCTTCAAATTATGCCGTAGAGATCAGACATCGAAATTTACTCACAGAATTTTATTGAATTTCGACATTGCATTACTCACACCTCGCTACGCAACTGTTGTTTACATTTTTATCCACATAACCGCTTGCTCAACGCGTACGCCAGCTGCATTGCGTGTGGCAACCCCCAGGAAACCCCAAACCACAACGGACTCTATTATTTCAACAACATTTTGCCAATGTCATTGAACGATAAAATCGAATCCAAAAGAGAAAAAGGTAAAAATCAATTGATCTACCTGCCCAAGCCAAAGTCCACCGGGCGGACATATGACTTTGGCACGTGAAAAGTCGGCAAATGGGTAACTCACACCGATTTTATGAGCCCACAAGGGTCACATTAAAATGCATGTTAAACAATGTTTAAACACCAAACTGACAACAACAAACAAAATGTTACAACGAAAGATGCAACAAAAAAAAAACAAGAGGAGGAAAAAACGTGTGCAAGAAGCTCAGCCTGGAGCGGCGCTAATGGGCAGAGAGGCGTGTGGCAGGTAAGCCATGACACAGCAGCCGAACAAACACTTGCAGAGTTAATGGACTTGACGTTGAAATTTGGAGATTTTCGGAGGCAAACAGAGCGAAACGGGGTACAAATTGTTAGCGTGACAGAGAAAGTGTTGTGGAAATGGTTGAGAAGGGGTGACTCTGCAGTAAGGGTACGGGCGGCAACGCATGGACACTATCGATAATCAAGAATCTAATCCATTACTCAACCCCAAATGACGCAGGGTTGCAGCAGGCTGCCCGCAAAGTGGCGCTGGGTAAGCGCGGTAAACAGTAAATCTTGCACATATTCCACTTTTTACTTGCGGCTTCGCAGATTTCTCGATATTTTTTGATGTAGGTTGCTGGGCAAATGATAAAAAATGTAAGAGGAAGTTGTGAACATAAAGGTGATGGTCGAAACGGAAAGGAAAACAAATTACTGTTGTCGGTTGGCGCATGGTTGAAAGCAGCGAGGGAATACGAAATTGAAAAAGCCAAAACGAAATAAGTCAGATAACCACTGAAGGCGAGACATGCGAGATATTTGTTGGGCAAAAATTAAGAAGCGCAGGGCTTTAATGGACTAGGTAGCAATTGTGATAAAAATGCAAGAAATGAGAGATAAAAAAATACTACACTGTGCTTTAAAGGAGCAACCCGTTCCCTTGAAATAGAAATATATGTTCAATATTACGAGAGCTCTTGGCCTACTTTACTATTATTTACAGTAAGACAGCAGTAGCCCCTAAATAAGCAAGGGTTTACTGAGTAATGCGCCATAAAGGGTTTTATATGCAATTTGCTTTTGCTTGCTGGTAGCTTAAGCTGCTTAGCAGGGTGGAAGATGCATATGTACATAGTCGTGTGCTCTTACATATCCATATATACGCCTCCTCTTTGCAAAGCTTATTTTCGGTCAGCCGCTAGTTGGCAATTTCGCATGACATTTGACCCAAATTCATTTTTCATTTCATTTCCGTTAAATAAATTGTCGGCGCGCGAGCGAGAGTGTGAGCAAGTTAGGCAAATAGCAGTGAAAGTACAAAAACCGAGTAACAAACAACTGTCAAACGAATAAAATTTGCGACGACTTGTTTGTGTTCGATGTCGAAAATAAAGTTTAGGGCATTTGATTTGTGTCACGGCACGAAAGTTCGGCGTAAAAATATCGCAATTTAAATTATAAATAAATTGACTCACCTTGGCATGTCATTATCCTTTGCATAGCTGGAAGAAGAAGAGCAAACGAAATTAATTTAATTTTTATTTTGTGAATTTCGAGGTTATGTAAATATTTTGGATACCAAAAATAATTTTATGTGAGATAAATTTATGTTAGCGTGAAATACTTTTTGGTAGAGGATAATGTGATTTTGAAAATCAATTCGTAAAGTTATGTCAGCTAAAAATAATAATAATTTTCATTATTCATGAAAAATTAGCCGAAATCGTCATTGAAATTCATGGAAATGGAATTGATCAGCTCCAAAACAGCGATTTATCGCATTGCGACCGAAAAATTGGGCTAACGAAAGATGTGTGCACGGTTTGCTTCGCACAAATTGACTGACGACCAAAAATTGCTCAGAATCCAATATTCGAAGGACATCATTAAGTGGGTATTCTAGTCTAGAAGCATGGATTTCAGGTAATTTTTAAAGTGTCGTAAAAAAGGCAATTAATATTTTTACTATCCATTTTTTTATTAGTTATTTGTTAATTTTAGAAGAGTAGAGAAAAAAATTAAAAACTAAAAATAGTAAAAAAGTTCAAAAATTATGAGCTGACGAAGTGGGGGGTCTCTAAAAATTTCTACGTGACCATACCCATAATTTCAGCCCTCCTAGTTACCTGAAACCAAAAAGAAAAAAAGATTATTAATCTAGAATAATGTAGCAATGGCCGGAACTACGGAAAAGTGGGAAAAAAATGTTCACAAAATGGCGACTGCCTAAAAAAAAGTTTTTTTGGATCACTTTTTCTGACTATTTCGAATTTTTTAAAAATAATAAAAATAAAAATTTGGGGATGGGGCTAGTTTCAACCATAGATAAGCCTATAAAAAAGACTCTTTAAAAATTTCAAGTAAATCGGTCTAGTAGAACCTGAGAAATCGTGGGTATCGTTCCGAAAAATTTAGTTTTGAGAAAAACGCATTTAAAGTTATCTTATTATCTCTGAAAATAATTTGAATTTTGAAAAATCCTCCTGTACACACATTCCTGAATAGTTAAACTTTGAAAATAAAAAAAAATCAATTTTTTTAAATTTCTAGACTGGAATACCCCCTTAACCGATTATTTGACAAAAAATCACATTTTAACCATTAACCACACCCCGTATTCACCTGATATGGCACCGAGCGACTTCTTTCTTTTCGGAAAAATACATTTGTCCATAGAAGGAAAGCGTTATGCAGACGTAAAGGCCATTCAAAAGGCTTGCACCGGCATACTGGCGGCCAACGAGCTAAAAAACTCTTTCGACATGCTTTTGGATAGTGCAAAAAGCTGCATTGAAGCGAAGGAGACCATTTCCAATAATATAAATTGGTTTTTGCCGAAAAAAACATTTTTTCTGTTTTTTTTTAAGTCCTGTTTACTTTGGAACGCACCTTTTCTGTTGGAAAAGAAAAAACATTTCTCACTTTCAGTACCATTTCTTAACAAATTCTCAGTATTTTGTCAACTTCCGAGAGAAATGTGATTTTATCTTCGAGATTCACGATTTCGGTTGGTCCGGAAAGTATCATACTGAGACTACTGTCGTGTGTTTTCTTTATTGACGTTGACATTGACATCAGATCCTGATTCCCTTTATTTAGGAAGTATGAAGATTTGGGTTTATTCGTTGATTGGGGAAAACCTTCATAACGTATATAACTAGGTTTATTACAAATCAATTAAAGCATCTATTTCCGTTAAAAAATGGTTGTTCTGGAAGATTTTAGGAGTGACGCACAACAATTTAGGAATCGGTATTTGTTGGAGACTTTTCGTTCGGAAGACAGCCAGGTAGCTTAATATATTTTCCTATGCTGGAATATACTCGTAGTACTGTAGATAATCATATTACGGGCACCGGCAAAGTCGATCAGCCTCAATCCATTTAGGATTGCTTCATCATGGTTGAATTTATCGACCGCTATGCCAAAGATATCTTCTTTGGCCACCCTAGCGTCAAAATCGCCAAGTACAATTTTGACATCTTGGCGGGAGTAGCTCTCATAGGTGCGCTCCAAGCGTACATAGAGGACATCTTTGGTCACATCGTCCTTCTTTTTCATTGATCACGCCTTCAAAGATGTTGTTTGGCTACCCAGAAGATACTTGGTCTAAGACCGGAAGTCGTGAGCTGCTCGAGCCATATGTAAAATAGTCGTTTCTGACCACCAAAAATCGTTTGTGGTCACTCCCAAGTGAATGAAACTTAGAGAACTTTCGTCACTTGCGTGTACTTCTACACAAGACTCCAATTAAAACTTATAGTGAGGTTCAAACTTGGAGAGAGCAGTACATTTTCAAAGCATGGTGTTGTCGTTTAAAATATATATGATGATATGAATGATATGCTATAGCAGAGCAATTAGCAAAAAAGTCTTAATTTCAGTTTCATACAGACTCGCACTCAATATACGACAAAAAGTCGTTAACTGTAAGCATCCCATATTTGATTTTGTGAATGTCTCTAGATTAAGTCACATATCATTATGGGTCAAAGATTTAGGTATTTATTTGGATATTTGTGTGTATCGATTATTTTAGAGAGCAAGCAATAAAATTAGACTTAAATTTACGATATCGACCGGTTTTCAATACCGTGACTATTTAATTATTCACAAATCCCGGATACCAAAACCTTAATTTCAATCCATTATTTAATCAATTAACTGTATAAACAACCCTACAACTAGTTATAATAAATACCGACTTGCCCACTCTCCACAGCGTTGCATAGCCTCACGCAACACCCATATGACCAACAGCAGCAATTTGTTCGTCACCTCAGCGGCCTCAGTGAGTTCGTTGTCCGTTTAATAGTTTCATTATTGCATTTATTTTGCCCGTCACTACTTCAGGCAGTCAAGCGCTGCCTATCTAAAGCTATTGCCTTTGTGTCACTCTAATTCTACCGAACTCCACATACGGCTGTCGCGCCTGCATTGACGACGATAAAATACGCCAAAGTGTCATTCTATCAGTCAATTGGCCATTCCGGCACAATCGCAAATCATTTCGCCCGTCCGCATTCCAGCGCGCTGGAATTATTATGCATTTATACTTAAATTGCATACCGACACGCCACAGAATTAATGGAATTAGGGCTACTTGTTTTGGATTTACGATTTTGTGGTAAAGTACTCCCATATACAGCGGTACGTGTGCATAGAAAACACCCCTGCCGTGTAATCAACCGTGAAGTCATAGTCTGGCTTGTAACTACGTAGTACGAATCGCAAGCGGAATAAATGCAGCGAGTATCTTTTCTAATGTAAGCAGCTGGTATTTTGTACATGTTCTATGAGATATCAATTGTCCGATTTCAGTCAGATATGTATTGGTGTCAACTGAGTTCCAGAAAACAATCTTCGGCTTTCTCTGATGAACTAAGATTCCTGACTATAAATCTTATTCGGGTTTTTAGCATCGTTAGTTTGACGTATATTTAATATGAACATAATGTAACTGAGACCTCAGATTGCAAAATTCTTGTTTTTAGAAAACTCACTCTGGAAACTACAAGTATATAGAATGCATCATCAAAACTCCTTACTATTCAGTCCTGCATATGACAAAGATTTTATTCTAGTATTAAAATCCGGACTAAACGATTAATTTCGTCTCAATCACATTAACAGCTACAAGATCTAATCAGATATTTTTAGGGTAATTATGGAAGCTTTCAGGCTATTTAGCTATACACTTAACCTAAATTAGTTTTCGAGGTATAAAATTACTTCAGCACACAAAGAAGTTTTAGCTCAATCGTATGTAAGAAAAAAGTTAGTCTCAACCTTTCTTGGAAGGCAAAATCCCTAGCTGAACCCTCCTGATGATGTCGCGCGGGTAATACAGTCAGAGACCATAGTTGTTGCGACTGAGGCAGACACTGACTGGAAGCCAAGCCAAAGTCTAGTTCCAAAAAAGCATGATATATAAAGTACTGCTAATACTAAATCCATACGGCGTAATTTGACAGTTTTTGAGCTATTACTTTATAGATAGAGCATTTTGGTTGAAACAACTTAAGCTAGTTTACAATAAATGTATAAAAAGGAATTTCATGTGTAGATAAAGCAATGTTTTTTGTGGAAAAAAGACTGTTGAGGCCAAGGTTTGGATTGATCAACATTATTTGAACACTGCACCAGGGAAATCATCCGCTGAAAAATGGTTTGGAAAGTTTGAACGAGGCAAAATGAGTACCAATTACGATGAAGACAGTGGATGCTGAGAAGGTAATGACATCAGTATTTTGGGACGCTCATGGTACAATTATTTATCGACTATCCTCAAAGAGATATGTTTAATGTACATATCTTTTAACCACTTAAGCTAGAACCATCCAATTCGCCTGACGCAAATATTATAAGAACTCCTATCGACAGTGTCAAAATGTATGAAATCGGATCATAACCCCGCTCGCTTCCCATATTACAGTTAAAAACTACTAAATCCACTTTGGACTTCCCTACTTTTTTAAAGAAAAGACACAGAAACTTCAAATTTAATGGGGAATGTTTATTATCATTCGAAAGAATATTTATTAGCATTTATTTTTTGAAGATTATCTCTTTGGAATGTAGGCCGCGGCTACGTCTCTGATGGTCCATCCATTGAGTTCAATTTTTAATCACTCGTTTGAGCATTTCGACTGGAAACTGGCAAATGACACGTGTCATGTTTTGCTCCAAGACCCGAATTAAAGCGGAATTGTCCGCATAGACTTTAGACTTTACACATAACCCCACAGGAAAAAGTCTTACTGTGTGATATCACACGATCTTGGAGGCTGATCGACCGACCCATAACGTGAAATAATCTGCTCACCGAAGTATTCTCTCAATAAGTACAGTGATTGATGCGATGTGTGGGAAGTGGCGCCGCCTTGTTGAAACCAAATGTTGCCGAGATCACGAGCTTCAATTTCAGGCATCAAATAATCGGTTATCATGGCGTAATAACGGATCTGGATGAAATTGCAGATCTAGAATTTCTTCAGGTTGATCTTCGTCTCTCGAAAACGTCAGATCTTCTTGGAGCAGCTCTACTTGGATCACTTGTTAGTATAGTCGATACTACTTTTTATCTTTAGTATCCTCTCTTTTCTTACCAAAAATATAATACAACTATGATTAACAACGGATTAAATGTACTCTTAGAACTTCTATTCTTCAAAAACTTCAGTGAACTTCCTTAAAATACTAAATAAAATTGAAATATTTAGAGGTAAGCGTCGAAGTAGAAACCCGGAAAGCGGAAGAGAACCCTATAAACTCATTTACACGCTGCTGGTCAGTTTTAGGCGACGCAAGCAAAAAAATTTCCCAAGTGCAAAATAAAGCTGGTAAATAAAAAAGTACCAAAAACGCACAAAGAATGAGTAAAGTATGTAAATGACCGGCAGAAGACACATTGAAAGCCATCAAAGTATAAACTAAAAACCAAAACAACCCAACAGCGAAGGTAATGAAATTCTGGTGAACGCATCTTCACCAAGGAATGCATATTAAATGTGACAATTTTCATATTTATACAGTGACAGCGAAAAGTGTGCATACCAGCAGCACAAGGGATGGGCGCGGGGTATATGGCGTGTTGAAATTTTCATTTTCAAAAGGCATTCATTACCTTGGCAGCCGCTTGAGACGCATTTAACTAGAAGTACACGAGAGAGCAACGAGCTCGAGCGCCTTCCTCGTTAGGGTGGTATGGAGGGGAAGGTAGTGCGCTGTTTGGGGCAGGTAGTGCATAAAACTTTTACTGTTACATAAAAACTTTGCCAAAGTACGCTTAACAAAACACTTTGCAACAGTGAAAAGGCTAAGTGATTCTTGTCGGCAACTTGTTGTTTCAACACAAACGCACACACAGGCGCACTGTGTGTATTGCTTTTGTTTTTATTTTTGGCTTTCACGTCATTATTTATGCGTCGCATTTATTTGCAACTTACGAGCAGCAGAGCAGCGAAGTGTGGAATGGTGGCGCATACAGTTTGACACTTTTCTGCTGGCGGTTGCTTGCAACGTCCAGTGGTGGACGCATTTATCAGCGTACGCAATTGGTGGCAGGTGTAATACGCACACTCACACACACAAAAATCATATACTTATGTATACACACACATATATGTATATATCTACAAACCGTTATAACTAAATCTCGTTGCCGCTTATGTAAATGCGCCAGCTGTCCGCATGAGGTGTGAAAGCGTAAATTATTAATTTTTAATTGCATTTGTATTTATTATTTGCATATACATATTTGTGTGCGGCTTAAATTCGTTTGGCGCTAACTAACTTGGCCTAAATCCATGTTTGTTAAATTTTATCAAAATCGCATAAATTCGCACACTGGCAGCCTACATGCACAGCGAAGTGACAGCTGCCGCAGCTACTGCCTACTCATGTCAATGGCTGCTAGTGGCGATGGCGATGTTGCCAGACTGCGAAAATTCACATTTTTTACAGTTAGCATTAAATAGAAGCTTTTTCTCAATTGTTTTTAGTTCTAAAATAAAGCATTTGTTTTCGCAGAGTTGCCAGACTATGAAAAGTTTTTAAGTAAAATATATTAAATAAATTGACATAAATATTACTTTACTATTTCTTTATTAATTTCAAAATAACAGACTTGTTCTCGAAGAGTTGCCAGACCCCAAAAGTTAAAAAAGAATTATTTTAATACATTTATTGTTTATATATATGTTTTACAGGTTTAATAATTATAATTATTATTAATTAATTTTAAAATAAGAAATATGTTCTGTCAGAGTTACCAGACTCGAAAAGTTTTTAAGAAAAATGATTTGAATACATCTATTGTTTATTATTATATGTTTTATAATTATAATTATTATTAATTAATTTTAAAACAAAAAAATTTAGTCTCACAGAGTTGCCAGACTGAAAAAAACAAATTTATTAAAATTTTTATTATAAATTGAAACATTATATTATTTTAAATTTGAAAAAAAAAATGAGTTCTGTCAGTGTTTCCAGCCTATGAAAAGTTCATAAGTAAAATTTATTAAATAAACTGAAAAATGTATTTATTAGTTCGAAAATCTTGATATTAGTTACATAGGGGTTAGGTCAAGTTTTCGCTCAAATTTATATATTTTAGGCAAAACGATACACTTTTATGAGTAATACACGCTCTTACTTTCATTGTGATAACTCACATATTGGCCGTTACATGCGGTACAAAGTCACCCGGAAGTTCGAAAATCTTAGTATTCGAAGTATTGGTCCGATTCAACCCATTTTTGACATACGAACATACCATTATATGAGAAGGATTATTGCTGAATTATATACTTTTATCACATATTGACCGACATTTCCGATCAAAAGTCAACTATAGGTACCGGGGTCTAAATATTCGGCATCTAGGGACTTGAACAGTTTTTATTTTTTATTTTATTTTTTTTATTAGATTTAAACATTTTTGGTAAGATGGTTACACACACTTAAGACATTATTCATGCAAAATTTTATCTCATCATATTAATGGCTTCTCGATTTGTGTACTGGAAACTGAAGGAAGGTATTTAAATTGAGCTACATGGGAAGTAGGCGTGGTTGTCGTCCGATTTCGTTCATTTTCACAGTAGGAATATAAAAATAATGCCACGAACTATACTTTGTCGAAATCGGTTGTTCGGATCCCGAGATATGGGATTTAACTCAAAATTGGGCGGTGTCACACACATCGTCCAATTTTTACACTGGCTCTCTAACACCACCTCGGAGGTAAAATTTAATGTCTCTGGCGCTTTTAGTTATTGATTTATTGCCCTTTTAATAGTTTTTAACAACACCGTTATATGGGGAGTGACGGAGTTTTCATCCGATTTCAAAAATTTTCACACTGTCGGTAGAAGTTTTTATAGTATTAGCGATCAGCAAATAGATGGCTTGGCCAAGCCCACTTTTTCTAAAAATTCCATCATCCTGAACATTCATATATGTATACATATATAATTCTATATCTATCTCGATTAGTTAATTAGTTTTAGGTGGTACTTGTTTAGGTGAACAGAACTATAATATTCTGTAGCAACTGGTTGTAAAAATATGTTCTAACAGAGTTGGTAGTTTGCTAAGCATAATCCTTTTAATTTAAAAATAAAAAAATTTATCTGACAGAGTTGCCAGACGACGAGAGCATCTATGGTAAAATTAAACCGAATTGATGTTTTAAATAGTTATTGAACTATTGCAGCAGACAGTTATTTTAGTTTTAAATTAAAATAAACAAAAAATAAAATAAAATAAAATAAATAAATAAAATAAAAAAAATAAAATAAAAAAAATAAAAAATAAAAATTTTCTGAAAACGAAAAGTTTGCAAAATTCCTTTAATATACGATACGATTATAAACCTCTTAACTTATTAAGTTTCTATAAAAACTAACAAGTTAAAATACATTTTTTTAATTAAAAAAAAATAATATTGAAAAAAAATTTTTCTAACAGAGTTGCCAGTCCATGAAAAATTTAATACTTGATCTTATTAAGTTTCCATTTAACTTTCAAATAGATTTTTCTGAATTCAAAACAAAAAGATAATAATACTGAAATACATTTTTTGCTAGCAGAGTTGCCATTCTACGAAAAATGTTATATATAAAAAATATTTTTTTTTTTGGTAAGTCGTTCACTAATTTTTTTTGAACCTTAAAACGAAAGAAAGTTAAATGTTTTTAAAATGCTTTATTATAGTTTAAAAAAGCTTAATTCGTAAAAAGAGGCTCGTTTTTAAAGAAATTTTAGGGGAATAAAATCCATACAGATTATAAAATAAAGCGATTAGAGCAAGCATTGAAATCTCTTCAGGGATTTTAGGCCTCATTCGCGAAAGGTAGAAAATTATTTATGAAAAACCAGTTCATACCCGTCATAAACATTTAATATCGGACTTTTGGCAAGTGACTTTGAGTTGTATGTATACATAACCTCTTTGTAACATTGTATATTTGAATACTTCTAAAGTGGATTCACACTTTACTTCTCAATATTGATCAGAACTATTTCCTGGTCTCATTTGAGGGCATAAAATTTTGGTATATGGAATACCCCATTATACGTATTATTTTTAAGTAACTTCTCTTTTATCAATGTCATCGTGTCTATTTTATAGTACCCATACGCTACTCACGCTAAGTAAGTTCGCTATTGGTAATCATGCATCTTTAAAAACTGAGAATCTTTTTCACGCAGCTTGGCACAATTTTCACAAATATTTGTTTCAACGCCGAGAAAAAAGAATGAATTTTTCAAGTCAAAATTATTTCTAGCATTATATTATAAAAAGCATCATTAGATTTTTTTTTTTGTTTTTTTTTTTAACATCAGGCCTTGCTCTGACCGTACCAAAAGCACTGTCGAGCTTTTACTGTCTCTGGATTTCTTTAAATTTTTCTGTGATTTCCCAAAAATGCCTCAGAATGACAATTAATTTGAAGATTACATCATTCTGCAGTACCAGGCTGACAGTACTGCTTCCTTAAACTATGCAACATAAATCATATATCTCCATTTTTTTATTGTGCCAACAAATCTCTCACGATCTTCTACTGTGACATTTAGACCGCTTAATTTTCATCATATTTCAAACAGAGAGCAAAATTTTAATATTTGAAATTTTTTCCCAATAACCGGTGTATAAAAATTCAATTTCAATGAGACAAAGTTCTTCGTGAATGACTCCTTAAGTTAGTACATAATGGTCTTACAAGTATATATTAGTATATCTCACTTAAACCTTACTGAGCAGTCGGATATCTGGTTGACGAGTTTATTGAACAATTAAAAGTATTAAACAGATATTCATTGGATAGTTATAACTTCAAGTACTGAAGTCTGTACTTTCGAAATGGAAGTTAGCAACCGAGTTCATACATTTTCGAAAGTAGATCTCTTTTAAAAAAATGTGGTTTGTTCTTCGTGAAAATGATATACTATATTAACCAATTGCCTTTTAAATTACCTTTTATTTTTTAAAGGTTAGATCTAGCTCTAAATTATACGAATTCGATTCTAGAGGCAGCTTAAGTAAGAAATAAACTTTTCGGCATATGTGGTACCTATATTATATATGATTAAACCATTATTAGTAGTCATATAAATATACTATATACTTTAATAATATATTTGTAATGTTTACTACTTTCATAAAAAATTATTCATCACTTCTTCTTTGACTCACTCATTTCTTAAACTAAGTATTTTATATTCATCTGGTCACCCAACTTACGCCGGTCAACGCTCGATTTCAATTAAGCCACTTGTATGCATTTCAGCCACACATTCGAAACGCGGCTTGAGTGATATTACCGCCACTTTGGCATTTCGCACTGCCTCATAGCTTGCCATTAACAATTCATCATTATCTCTCTACAGGATCAGTAAGATTAGTCGGCAGCTGTCGCACAAGCGGCCTATCGCCACTGCATTTCGAGTTTCACTTCTATTTTTATTCTACGCCAATTCGTTCTCGCTATCACACTGTCTACTTTAGAGCTTAATGTACGAGTTTGTTAAATAAAATTAAAATTTCTATTTCGCAAAGAGTTCAAGCAGGTTGAAACGGTAAAAAGATAAAAGTGAACTTATTTCGGAGATAGAAATCCCAGTTTTATAATTATTAAGTACAGTTTTCATCTTCGAGAGGAGAGAGAAATTTGTTTGAGCTCATCCAATGGATTAAGTTCGCGATTATATATATAAGTTAAGGATAGTGACTTATCTCCTGTCATCAAAAAACAGTTGTCGCACTCGCGACTTGGCTTCCACGGCACTTTTGACAGTCATAACCTTGAAGTCGTAGATAATTTCGTTTATCTTGAAACCAGAATTAACACCAACATTAACGTTAGCTTCGAAATCTAACGCAGAATTCCTCTTACCAACAAGTGCTACTTCGGACTGAGAAGGCAATTGAGAAGTAAAGTCCTATATCATATCGTCTGAATGGATAAAAACACCCCAGCTCTGACAGTATTCCCCGCAGTACCCGCCGGAAGAAGAAGACCTCTACTCCGTTGGAAAGACCAGGTGGAGAAGGACATGGCTGCACTTGGAGTTTCCGATTGGCGTCAAAGTCATAGAAAGAAAAGTAGGTAGCCATATCGGCTACAATAAAAGTCAGGAACTGCGAAGCTCTTCCTCCCAAAGAGACAGCTTTTAGTGCGTTCTGATCTGCAAGACGGCATCTCGCAAATCAAAAGTTTTGAAATAGAATATTTGCTATTACCATAACTAAAGCAAACAAATTATCCATAACTGTATCATGACGTTCGAGTACGTATATAACGAATGCAATGTCGTCGTAAGTTCCTCGTATTTATTGCGTCATAAGAGAAGACATTTGATGGCTTAAATGAAGAGGAAGCTAGCAACAAATGACTATTGAAATACAGATCATGAATTTATGGCTTCGTAGCTTTAATGGGGTATATGACTTTTTCGAAAAAATAAAAGTGGAAAAGCAATCATACAAAAGACCCACACTGCGCAAATGCATAAATTAAAAAGTCATAAACTTTGAGTGGATCCAAAGACGAATAGAGGTAAATATGCAATTTCTAAGCCAACAACAACATTGAAACTTATGGGCGTAGCAAACATAGTGGGATTTGCAACACTTCAGGCAAGCTGCCTAGACACAGCACTGGGCGCAAGGGACACGCGCGACGTTACACAGGCAGTCTCGCGATCAACGCGCTAAAGATCAACGACCAAGTGAACTGTGCGCAAAAGTACACATAGAACATTTTTTATGAGTGCCAGCGCTGCCACGCCAACAGACAGATAAAGGGAAGTGCAGTACGAGCCGGCAGTACGCGGCGCGGAACGGTTGTGCTGAGCGGCTGAGTGGTGTAGTCACAAGCGCGATGGTAGATAGCGATCGAACGGGACGTGAAGTGGAGCGCTTAGATGCTGGCAACGTGTTTAACGACCTCAACTCAGCGCGGCGACCGGCAGCCGGCTGCCAACAGTGCATGCGTTGGCACGACTGACTAACTGCCTGTATTTTTGCGGTGAAGCGACGCCGCGGGCAGCGGAACAGTATGACGTCGCACATTGCGCCAATGGGCAGGTGCGCGCAGGGCTGACGCCGTTGGAGCTGAAGGTAGGCGCGTACGCGTACATTGAACTCGGCGGCAAAGCGTAAATGCAAAGGCAACAGTGTACGAGCGCATGCGCGTGTGAATGAGTGAGCGATTATTGCAACGATAGCGCTGCGCATGCGCGGAGGCGTTTTGAAGTGCTGCGCAAAATACACATAGCGCAATTACAACAAAAGAGTAAGCAACTAAAAAATAATAAAAAAATGTGACGAAAAACTTAAAGCTGCACAAAATCGCGCAAAAGTGTTTGAAATCGCACATTTTTATTGCAAATTGCGCATTGTAAAAAATAAATTAGTATGGCGGCGCAGCTGCCGCGCTGGCGCAGGAAGTTGTAAATAATTCAATTGTCATAATGCATATTTTGAGCCGCTGGAAAGAAGTGTATTTGCGTCAAAATTTGCATTCAAATTGGCAGATTTTAAATGAATATATTTAAAAAAATCGAAATTAAATAAATAAAGTAGTAGGCGCGCCTTTTTATTTATTATTTTATTTTAATTTTTTTTATTTTTATTTTTTTTTTATTTTTATTTTTTTTTTTATTTTTTATTTTTTTTTTTTATTTTTTTTTTATTTTTATTTTTTTTTATTTTTTATATTTTTCTTTATTTTTCTATTTTTTTTTTATTTTTATTTTTTTATCTGACGACCGTTCTCCAAGCGCTGATCGGCTGTCGTGCTACTAATTGCTTGATGTGTCCATTTGCATGTCACTTAAATGACAGTTAGTGTTGAGTGAGGCCTCAATTTATCCAGACACGTCGTAGATCGAGTTCGGCTGCAATTTCGATACATAAGTGTTCGATTTTAACAGCTGATCTGGCCGCGTTGTTGATCACTTAACGCTGATTGCTGCTGGAAAGCTTTTCGTTTCCTCACAATTGAACTGTACCCGCACCAGGCGCTCAATAAGCGTCTCGCTTTCATCAACCTTCACTTTTTTCCACACAACACATTTGCTGGTCTTTTTTTCCTATTCATGTTCTCCATGCGGTCTTTCGCATTGATTAACGATTGACAATTTTAATCGAAATGTACTCAATTCATTCGATTCACAATCACTATGCCTAGTTGCTCGGAGGAAAAAAACGCGCTAGTGCTAATTGTGGCAATTTAGTTCAATTTGTCTGGAAATATTAGCGGTCTTTTTGTCACCGTTGATTTGCACTTAGCTTGTTCTGTTATTTGTCCGATTTTTTCTTTGCATGATTTGGCATTGTTCGCAAATCATTTAAGTTATTGACATTAATAAGTCTATGCTTCGGTATCGTTGAGCTATGAGTTCATATCTATACAAATATATATTTCAAATTGAAATTAATGGCAGCGCCTAAATTTTTCTTGAATCAAGTATTTGAAAATAAATCTAAATAGTAACAAAATATTCTAAACGTTTTTAGTTCCATGGTGATAGTTTTTTGTAATATTTCCACATTTCATATATTTGAATTAAACATAAACAAAATCTAACACTACATATTTGAACACTTATGTATATCGCAGTCTACATCAAATAAACTAAAAAGCACATAAAAATAAGAGTATTTTATGTGATACGAGACCGTTCTAAAATATTAACTTATAATTTTTCCAAAGTTTCACAAAATAATAAACTAATTAATATTTCGTTGAATAATTTCGGATTTTTAAACAAGCATCACATCTCTGAGGCATGGATTCTGTGAAATCCTGGCCATGTTTTATTGGTATTGCTTTCCAAGTCTCTTTCACTACCTGCCATAAATCTCTCAAATTGGTTGGTTTCTCTTTAGCTACTCTTTTCTTGATATCCGTCTACAGTTTCCTATAGGATTGAGGTCAGGAGACTGAGCAGTTCACCGCATAACCTCAACCCCGTTGGATTCTAAACCGTTCATTTGCGCACTTGGTAGTATGTTTAGGGTCATTATCCTGTTGATATACCCATAACAATGGCATATTCATTATCCTGTTGATATACCCATAACAATTGCATATTCGATGAGGTATATATTGACATTACCTCATTTAATATTTTGACATATGTCCTTTGATCCATGATGTCTTAAGGGGTTAGGGGTAGTCAGAGGCACGAAAAAATGAGAATTTGCAGTGTTTTTTTGCTATTAAATCGTGTTATTTAACAAAAGTGGCAATATGGCATTACTATAGCATATGTTGACTTGATGTCACGAAAATTTCAAAAAAAAAATTTAATTTCCAAAGTTGTAGGTGTTTGTGTTGACCCAGTTCCAAAAAAAGGTACTTGCGGTGACAACTATAAGTCCTTGGAGATTCATCTAAAATCAATCGGACAAAAAAAATTAGTTTTATAAATAGACAAACTCGGGTCCGATCGAAGGTTTTTTTGTTTTCAAAAATTAACAAAATGGCGGCCTCAGGAAATTTTTTTCTAAATTTTTGGGAAAAAATCAACAGTTAATTGGACTAAAAAAATCAAAATTTTTGAATAAAAAGTCCTTCGATCAGGTCCGAGTTTATTATGTATTCCAAAAGCTGTATAAATTTCATTAAAATCTACTGAGCGGTCTTCGAGTTACAGTTGTCACCAGTTCAAAAAACACAGTTTTGAGAAAAACGCGTTTAAAGTTTCACACTAGCGCTTTGAAGTGTCCGAGCTCTCTTTGTTACTTGTCGAATAACTCAAAAACTAATTATCGGATCAACGTGAATTTTTCAGGGAATATTTCTAAGATATTACATTTAACGAAAATGCAAAAAATATTATTTTTTGAAAATTCTGACAACCCCTAACCCCTTAAGTCAATTGAACCAAAACTACTATGAGAATAACAACCCCACACCATGATTTTGGCGCCTCCATGTTTAACGGTTTTTGTTGTAAATCGAGAATTATATTCTGAGTTATGTGAACACCGGACAAAGTTCCTAAAACTTTAATAAAAAAATTTTTGGATTCTTTTGACCACTATTTGTTTCGCCATTTAGGCACGGGCCTGGAGCCATGCATTTTTGAACGTTGTATGCGGGTTTCCAAGTATTTCTTTTTGAAAATATTTTTTTTTTTGCGCCGAACGTTTATGAACAGTTTCAATATTAACTGATAAATTTAAGATGCTCACGGATGCTCCTGCCTAATGAAAAAGGGGTTAATTTTGCAGTGCGCTTTCGGCCATGAGTTTAATTTTTAGGCATTCATAGTATTAATAGTATCAGAGCTGCTTCCTCCCACAATCAGTGAGATTATAAAGAGAGCTTTATGAAGATTACAACTACGGACAGTCAACAATGGGCTAGTAGTTAATCGTGGTAAGACGGAACTAAGGCTATTCACGAACGAAATCAGATATACCTCAATGAGATTTCTTTTTCCCCATAGTAAAGTATTAAGGGGTTGAGATCGATATCAAACAGAACTGGAAAATGAATATTGATAAACGGATTAAAAAATCGATTACAGGTGTGACGTGTTACACATGCAAGTCGTCATTAGACCAATTAATTACATACGAAGCACTGGTTTTGCGACCACCATTAAAAATACAATATACATATATCATGATGGACGTACAAGTCATACTTAGAGATGATCTGTGGTGTCCTACTGAATAACTACAATAGAAAACAAAAAGCTACCATAGGAACTTTTCGGTAATGAAAAATCAGACCATTTGGCCAAGTCAGACTCTCTAGAGAAATACGAGGCAGAGATAATACCGTGACCGCTAGGATCAAGAGGGAGCTGAGGGAACAAATAGCTCAGAGCAGATGGAAATCTATAGGCGAACGCAATATAGCAAAGCAGTTACTGTCAAAATATGACAAAACTAGAACTATGGACTTAGTAAATAGAAAGTTTTATATAGACTCACAGCTCCCATAACGAAGCAGTGGCCGTTTGCGTTGAAAATAGGAATGTTCTATATTGTTCTTCAATGTATAGCCTCTGCGTCATGTCTATACTTTTATGCCAACATAATTTTCCCCATTAGAAAAAAATCACTTTATTGTTTACAGTATTGAATGTGTGAGTTTATACATATGTACTATATATGGATCAAATGTTCACCGCACGATATTTAAATATGTTTGGAAGAAAATCTTTTGAATAGGCGACGATAATTATTAAAAATCATAAATAGGATTCCACTAAGTTCAGGAATAAAGAGGATTCATCAGTTAACATAAACTATTAGAATTTAAAAATTATTGGAACTAATATAAATTAAAATAGGATAAAGAATTGGAAATAAGAACCTAGCAGACGGAGAGATTTAGCGAGAAATTTAGTTTATTTCTTTATGTTCGCAAATTCAGTTTACGAAATTTTACAGGGTCTTTGACAAAATAATAATAGAATCTCCACAGAACTTTGACAAGTGGCGTAAGCACTTATATTACCAAAACCGACCGGATATGACGATCAAATATATTTATTTTATTTTGTAGTATTATTTTATTTTGTAGTATTAGGACTAAGGTGGAGTGATTTTTGCACTACGAAATTAGCATAAATTACCATAAAAAAGGTACAAATAAAAATAAAATGAAGTACTACTGTGACCAAAAAATAAGGGGACATTGTATTTATTTTGGAAATTCTTTATTTATTCTTCCAAACCAATTTCATCCCCTTCAAAGTAATCCCCTCTTGATGCAATGCACTTATGCCAACGGATTTTCCAATATTCGAAATCCTGGTTGTAGTCACTTTCCGGGATGGCCTTCAGTTCCGTTTTCGCTGCGTCTTGAATCTCCTCTATCGTATATAAACGGTGTCCCTGGAGCGGTCTTTTGAGCTTGGTGAACAGCCAGAAGTCGCACGGCGCCAGATTAGGTGAATACGGTGGTTGCGGAACGATATGGGTTGAGTTTTTGGCGAAATGATCACGAATTACGAGGGCAGTATGGGGTGGTGCATTATCGTGGTGTAAAAACTAAGAATTGTCTTTCCACAATTCCGGCCTTTTTAGGCGGATAGCGTAACGGAAACGACGCATAACGTTCAAATAATATTCCTTGTTGACTGTTGGAAGGAATTCATAATGCACAACACCACGATAATCGAAGAAAACAATCAACATGACCTTGATTTTCGAGCGACTTTGGCGCGATTTTTTTGGTCTCGGCTCTCTTTTGGCACGATATTCGCTCGATTGATCGGTTGTTTCAGGGTCGTAAGCATAGATCCAAGTCTCACCGCCAGTTATAAAGCGTTTCATGACACCATGGTAGTCGGAAAGCATCGTTTCACACACTTCAACGCGACGCCTTTTTTTTCAAAAAATTCAATGTTTTCGGTATCAGTCGAGATTTGACGCGCTTGAGGCCCGAAACATCCTTCAAAATGGTATTGGCTGAGTCTTTCGATATGCCAACTTCATCAACAAGGTCTCTAATTGTTAATCGACGGTTTTTCAACACCAAATCTTTGATTTGTGGAACGTGAGCTTCGTCGGTTGAGGTTGATGGTCGCCCTGGACACTCTTCGTTTTCGACACGTTTACGGCCGGCTTGGAACTCACTATACCACTTGTAAACATTTTTTTTAGACATAGCCTCATCACCAAAGGCTTTCTGCACCATCCTCAACTTATCCGCAGCAGAAAATTGATTCCGTAAACAAAATTTAATGCAAATTCTTTGCTCAACAAATTTCGACATCGCAAAAAACGAAAAACTCACTTTTAGCAGCTCACAAAACGACACGTATCTCAAACACTAATGAATATTTTGACATGAAATTTGACATAAATGTGACTGGCAGTGCTACCAAGCTAAAAAAAAAATAATTCTCCAAATCCTTCGACGCGCGCAGTTAAAATTCAAAGGTCATTTTATTTTTTGGACACAGCAGTACATCACTAAATATATTATATTATCTTCAACAAAAAGTTATTCAACTAATTTATGTACGCATAACTTCACATTAAAATACTAATGAATACACATTAATTAGTAAGAGTTTTGACAAGGTTTACACATAGCTGTATGCATAGCGTTAGAACTACAGAATAGAGAAAAGCACTGTAGCGCAAACAAATCCATGATTCGTTTACTCTTATTTGATAAGCTTTTCCCCATGGCTCACTTATTTCTACCTTATAAGCTATATTACTCTTTTATCTCCCCAAAATATTTACCCACACCCACCAGCCAAGCTGCAAATTGTCCAAAAATTCCACACTAAATGCTGGTCATTGTGCAAATTTTCATTATGCTGCTAATTTGCCACGCTTGTGCGCTTAAGAGTCTGTACAATAGAAGAGCTTAAGTCCAGATTGTGTGAGTGTGTTCTTTTTCTGGCAAAAAAGGTTGGCTACAATTTTTTTTTGTCACACTGTCACAGGAAATTGCGAACTTGCAACTTGTGTCGGTATGAGCGGTGAGGAGTTAAGGTCACGCTTGGCTAGACAGACAAATATGCAAATTAAAGTGGCGTTGTTTGCTATTTTTTACGCAGTATATATCTTATAGAATGGAGTGAGACAAAGTAAATGGTGGAGAATTAAACATTGCCTTGCAATTATGAGTTTTTTTTTAATATTTTCAAGTAGAGAAATGCTTACTAGCTGATAAAAGGGGAAGCTATAGCTAAAATATATTTTTAATTGTTGTTGTTCTGCATATTTTTTTATAATTTTTATGTATTTTTGTCTTCAATGTAACGCCAACTCTCAGAAAAACGCAATTTCTGTAATGTTTATCCTCTATACTGAAGTGTTCGCGTGGTACACCATGTCGTATGCGCAATCTAAAATTATTCAATGTACTGGAAATGCTGCATAAATTCAATTTTATCAAATATAAAGCACAAAATATGCTATAGCAATGCTTTTTTATGAAAATTTAAACATAAATTACAACAAAGTAGTTTCTTTAATACAAGCCAACAGAAGAGCACGCACCACTGGCATCTCAATTATTTGCTATGAGTCTCTTCAAATTAAAATCTCGTGCAAGACAGCACGCAACTTAGCGCTGGACATTATATGTATGATATACCTGAAACACATACATGCACCACCTACCTGCAACACATAAAGGTAACATTTATTTGATCGTAGCTCTGAGGCACCAACTCCTGTGGACGCTAGCATTAAAGTCCTTAGTGGTGGTGGTTCGTACACCAAAAGTGACTGTGAAAACATTTAATAAAACCGATATAAATCATAACAAGTGCGCTGGCAGCAACAAACACAACAAAAAATAATAACAGGGAACGTGAAAGCAACAACAAAAAGTTAGTGGAATGTTTCAAGAGAGCAGCTTTAGTGACCAACAGTGTGCAAACAGGTGAGCCAACGTGACAACAAACTAAAGCGGAACTAATGCAGCAGCAGAAGTTTTAGCGAGTAGACGTGCTGTGAGTCAGATACAGGGTGTTTATTGAATGATGGTTAACGGCTATTAAAATTTTTGTAATTTATTTGCTATAAAATTTTAAGGTTATGAGAAATTGAGAGATTTGTAATGACTGAGACATGCTAAACTTGCTGAGGAATTGCAACATTTATTTACGAAACCGTAATATTTTGTTAACAAAATTTTTCCCTTATATCGGCAGATGATGAATAGATATTAGAAATGCTCCAAAACAGCTGCTTACCTGAATACCACAAATGTTTCAAGTTCCGGAGGTCACAATTATTAATATACTAAGATGGACAGAGTGACTCATAGGTACGTAAAGTTAGTTTAGTAGGCTAATTGGGAGCGTGATTATTATTATACAAATGATTAACAAATGTATTTTTTTTTTTATTATATTCTTCAGCAAATATTGAATTATGTTTTATATTATAGAGACGTTTACAGTCTTGGCTGACTTCTCAGTCTCAGCATTGCATCTCGATAACTATTACTCAGCTTGTCTTTATGGCTTTATCCTACGAACATACCGCTCGATATTCGCCTTAAACACATAAATTAGCAACCCGATCCTTCAAAAAAAAAAAAAAAAAAAAAAAAAAAAAAAAGTGAAACTCCGAAGTAAAATATTGTTTTCGGTAAAATTACATAACTGGCGAGTACCTAAAACATTTATTTTAAAGGTTCTTAACATTCCTTTAGCTAAAAGGAAGTGCTAACTCTTGTACTTGAGTACAATAACAAAAACAAAAACAACGTTGCTTACTGTTACATGCAACATGCTAACACTTCAACGTTAAATTGTTGCTCAAATACGATAAAAACGAAACTTTGTTGGAATCAAAACTCGCTGCGGAGAAATGAGGGCAGAGAAAATACGCGACTCGACCTTTTGGTGGTATTTCAGTTACATTAACCTCTTATAAAGTAGTCCCAGCAAAACTATGAAATGCTCATTCACGAAAAGTCACAGATAACATAACATAATAGAACATAACATAACAGAACATAAAACAACTTATACTTACTTATTATAACATAAATGAACATAACATAATATAACATAACGAAAAAGTAACATAATTTAACAAAGCATACTATAACATAATATAGCATAACGTAGCAAACATAACATAACATGACATAATATAGCTTACGTAGCAAACATAACATAAAAAATTACAACATAACGAAAAAAATAGCATAACGTAACATAATTTAACATGACATACCATTACATATATAACTTAACGTAACAAACATAACTTAACTTAACTTAACTTAATATAAAAAAAACATAACAAAGAAAAGCGTATAACATAGCATAACATATATAACATAACGAAAAAATAACATAATTTAAGAAAACATACCATAGCATAATATAGCTTAACTTAGCAAACATAGCATAACATGACATAATATAGCTTAACTTAGCAAACATAACATAACATGACATAATATAACTTAACTTGACATAACATAACAGAAAATATTACAGCATAACGAAAGAAATAGCATAACGTAACATAATTTAACATCACATACCATAACATTATATAGCTTAACGTAACAAACTTAATTTAACTTAACTTAACTTAACATAAAATATGTACATAACATAACTAAACATAACATAATAAAAAATAACGCATAACATAACATAGCATAACTTAACACAGCGTAGCGAAACATAACATACCACTACTCAACATAACATAGTATCGCATAACACAGCTTAACATCCATACTACCATGTAGTGGAGTAAGCAAAGCAAAACAAAGCTTTGACATAGCATCACACACTCAAATGCGCATAGTAGTCTTCCCCACCACAAAATGTCTACGCACTCAACCCCTAGCAGCATGAATGTCAGCTGCGGCGAGCACCGGCCGGCATAAATGGCATTCCTAAGACCATTCTTCAACTACTACAGCACGCGACATGCGTTTATTTTCGGTTTGTTTTCGGCTGCTTTGTTTGCCATGGTCACGAGCGGGGTCTCTCTAAGCCTACATACGTACCTACATATGTAGTCCATGTATTGCATGCCACTGCCACACTCATTTAGCTGCGAGACAAAAAATTAATTGTTCACCATAAATCAAAAGCATTTTTTCTACCGGCTTCCGACTAACCGTTATGTGTAGTTGCCGCTTCAGTATGTTGCTACCTCAACTGCTGCCACAGATTTCGTTTGCTTCCCCCAAGCGTGGTAAAATTCTTCTGTTTGTCTACTTTCAACACGCTTTCGCTTTCATGTGTTTTCTCATACAAGTATGCTTATGTACGAGTGTATGTTATTATTCTAGTGTTTCCTTACTTGAGCTCCAATTGTTGGAGAATTTGTACAATTTCATTCACCTTTCTATGTTTATAACTGTTTTGAACTATTAAATACCAGATTATGTTATCTGTTGGAGCTAGCCTTGTAGTAGAAAGTTATCTTAGCTCATAAATAATTTAATCTTTTGGATATTATTTAATTGTGGGTGGTAGTGTTTGTAGCTTAGTCGCCCTTACTTTTGGTTGAGCAAAAGCTTTGTAGTATGTACAAATGATGGTTATTAGTAGAAAAAGATTGTCCTGGGACAAAAATGTTGCATCCTCAAGCATTGAAATACAAAAGTATGAACCAGTAAATCTATTAAATCGTCAAAAATTATAGTTTCTTAATATTTAATTCAGCTGACAACACTTTTGAATTAATTATTAAAGATTCGTTTATTTTTTATAGAGAGTCTAAGAAACTAGACTTAGATTGCAAAGATACTCTAACAGAAATAATGAAACTTTGAGAAATTACCACTTCTTCTCAAACCTTCGAACCCTCCCTCTTTACACATTTTAAATAATGTTGATATCGGAATTGTAAAGGAAGCATTGTGGGATATGATAGTGAGGTGATAGCTGTCAATTGCTAGGAAACTTAAAAACAAAAACAAAAAAAACAAATATAGCTTCTAAATATTTACAAGAACTACTTTGTAAGTTTCTGTTTTCAAATTGATTTTAGAAAACATAACGAAGACCCGTAAACGAGGTATGACAATTAAGTAATGAGACTGATTCCATAAACACCGTATTTTTGAAAATTATTCTAAAACTCTGCCATCCCCTTCAAGTAGTCCCCTTGGGCAGCTATACAGCAATTCCAGCGTGTTTTCCATGCTTCGTAACATTTTTGGAACGCTTTGACTGGGATGTCCACGAGTACCCTCGTCACGGCCGCCTGGATGTCCGCAATCGACTCAATATGGGTTCCGTTGACCACCGATTTTGTTTTAGGAAACAAAAAAAAAGTCACATGGTGACATATCGGGCGAATAAGGCGGCTGTTGTGATCCCTATAGAGGCCAAATACTGGGACACGCTGAGAGCGGTGTGGCACGACGCGTTGTCGTGATGAAGGGTCCAGTTACGAGCGATCTGGCGCAAAATTTTATCGTGACGCGTTGCTCTTGATTTCGTTTTTCCATTTTCGTGACAAACACACGTCTACTCAACTTGATGCAGCAGGCGAACTAAACAAGCTAGAGCGATGGTACATAAATCAATGGGGAGAAGAGGGATGCCGAAAAAAGAGAAAGGGAATTTCAAGGTCACAGGTTTACCACAAGCGCGGCAATAAAATCAGTCTCATTACTTAATTGTCAAACCTCGTATAGTAAAAAAAAAAACAATTATTCATTCCAAAAAAAAAAATTTCAAACAATATTTCATTCCACTCCAAAAGGAGAGAAAAGGTCGTTTTTCCAATAAAACATCTATTGGTAGTTAGGATTCCTTGGCACATACTATACTCGTACAATTAGTTTTGGAAATAATTCCAGTTGCTTCTTTTCTTGAACATCGCTAAAAGGTCCCCATTATAACCCTTTGAATCGCACAATAGGTCACTTTAAGGCCAAAAATTGCATTAATGCTTATAAAGAAGATAGGTTAGTTAGACGTTTCTCTCAAGATAGCTATTTTATTCGATAAATACTAGTAGAATTCGGCATCAAAGGGGTACAAGAACAAATACTTTTAAATATTTTGCGAACATCGATATGAATCTTATTAAATTTAACTTTGCGTAATAATCAAGTATACCTAAATTTACTTCAACTCTATTAACTGCATTAACTAACTGACTAACCGTGTCATGACAACTGACAAGGCTATTTTATGAACATCTGAAACACTCTATTTTTTTCTTTTCTTTAACTTTACCACATGCTATTTTTGTTACTATTGCAAGTACTTGGAAATGTGGAAAAATTAAATAACAATAGAGAAGTCTCATGTTTACAATGACGAAAATAGAAGCAGCTGCAACTGTTCAAGTAGTGTTGTAAGTTCCATGCACAATAGTCTAATTAGTTAATTCAGTAGTATATAATATACAATATTTCAGTTATTTCAGTAGCATTAACACACATTAATTACTGAGAAAAGCTATCAGCACCTCCATTGGTAAACATTTGAGTATATGCACGTTTGACGGGATACAAAGTGTCGTTGGGGTTATGAAAGCTATAAAGCTTTAGTTCTATCACTAGCTTTCGAATATTTTGATTGCTTTGGTTTTATTCCATAAAGTGAAGTATAAGCTATGATCATTAGAGTTCAACTAACTGCATTTTTAAGACTCATCTAAGATGTAATGAGTAGATTTGTAAAAAATTATGAAAGTTTTTGATCCCGTAATATATTGACATTAGTCCACAATATTCTTGACTTTATTCTGTCAAAGAAGTACCCGGAAACTTGAAATAAAACACAAACAACTGAACAATCATCTACATTTATTATGTCCCCTTCAAAACAAAAAAAAATGGCAATACACTTCTTCCAACGAACAATGCAATCATCTAAACACCTTTTGAAGCTATATTCCGGAATGGCCTTCAGTTCTCGTTGCGACTTAGTTTTGATGTCTGCAATGCTCATTTTTGTCGCGGCATTCCGATGATTGTTGACTTGTTTGCATGTCGTACTCGAAAACCCATGTCTCGTCACCAGTTATGATGCGTTCGATAAACGTTGGATCGGAATTTACAAGCATGTCTTCAGCCACCTTGCTGCGATTAAGTTTTCGAAGAAAATGCAGATCTTTTGGCACCAATCGAGCTGCGACTTTCCGCATACCCAAAACATCAACCAAAATATGACGAGCGGTCTCATGAGACCTGTCCATTATTTGGGCTATCTGTCGCAAACTATAATGACGATTTTCGAGCACCATTTCCTTTATTTTTTCGACGTTTTCTTCAGTTGAAGAGGTCGAAGGCTGTCCTGAACGTGGCAAATCGTTCATTTCTCCTTGCCCTTCTTTGAACGATTTATATCAAGCGTAAACTTGAGTTTTCGATATGGTTGAATCACCAAATGTTTTTTTCAACATTTCCAACGTTTTGGCACAATAAATTTCGTTTGAAACACAAAATTTTAAAAAACTCTTTGTTCAATATTTTTGTCCATAGTAAAAATCGCCGTAAACAAGCTAAATGACACATAGCAATAAATATTGACAGAATAGTGGCTGACTGTTGTGCCAACCTGGGAAAAAATTTTGTTGAAATATTCTCAGCGGGAAAATTTAAAATTATTTTTTCTGGATACTTATTTCACAGAATATAAATCATGAACAGAGGTGCCTCGCAATGAACGACTCACATGAGACATATTTTCTACGATTTTATTACTCTCACTGGGTGCCTTACGCATCTTAAATTATTACTTTCGCAATAAAGTAGTTTTTTTTTTTTCAAAATTAAATTTCCACAATTTGTAGGATTAAATATTAACCAACTGCTTACTAACGGTTGAACTCAACTATGAAATGTGCTTATAGAAATGTCAAATCAACTCACATGTGAAACCAGCACTTTTCATTCCTGCACAAATATTTCTATTTTACGCAATATGCCTAAGTACATTGCACATTTCGCAAATTTTCATTATCATCAACACATTATCTAACTCATAAATAAACACACACTAATTTACAAATGTATGTTCTTTCAACATATTCCCTCATAATATATAAATAACGTCTGTATGATTGCATATACTAAGCTTTATGAGCTCTGATGTCTTATGCCATGACTTTGTATGAGGACGTTGATATCGACTTTAGTGAGCGAAAATGCTAGAAATGCTAGCAAAACTGTAGAATGTTAGAGCAAAATATATTGTGTATAATACCATAATAATTATGTTAGTTATGCTGATGAGGCATCGGGAAAATGTGCTGGTGAAAGCAAACGTAACAACAACAAACAACAAACTGTGTAGCAAATTTGATGTCTGCATAAAGCAAGGAATATAAGTGAAACAGAATGAATGCTAGTGAGCGAAATGAAAAGACAAAGTGGTGTTAAAGTATGTTAGTTGGGTAGATTTGAAGATTTGAGGAGAACAACAGCAGTAACCAGACTTGTCATATTTGAGTACTAAGTACTAAGTTGAAAAATTCGTAGAAGAAAGTTTGAGCCTTTTCCCTTTTCGACAACTTTCTAGAAGAAAGCAAGTTCGGAACATGTCGATATATTAGTTATGTGTATGGCAATCCTATCACCATGTAGAAGTAATGGCAACCAGTCGAAATAATGGACAACTACTTCATCGTGCCTTATTTCTGTGGCATTTCTATTGTGGTTTTCTGTAACTGCTCTGACTTTTCCTCTTTCTTTCCTTATAATGCCTCTTTATCAGATTGGTAAGAAATTATTTGCACTGATTTTCACTTGGATTCAATAATGAATTTATTATGTTTAAGCTCCCGATATAGGACTGAATTTATCGATATGTACTTGAACTGACTTATGTTTTTCGAATAAAAGTTAACAGCACCCTGTTGAATGATTTAGAAACCAAACTTATCAGAGCGTAAAGGAATAAGCTCTTGTCCGGGTCTCACCGGTTAGTTATATTTCAAAAAACTTGAAATTCCATGCCACGCTAGCTGATTCATATGAGGATAGTTTTGACCTGTCTGAAAAATTGATAACTGATCATCTAGAATTAATTAAGTATCTTTTTTTTATATCTATAGCCGAAAGCCCAACGTATTATAACTCGTTCTCATGACAATTATGGCTAAGTAATTGGAAAGAATCCCGATTTTTAGCCGAGGAAGGACTGTCTAGTCAACATTCCTCAAAATTACTTGTTAGGAATTTTGTTGGCGCAGCAACTACAATAACAACTGATATTTTTAATTATGGATAAATGCGCAATCTATACAGCAATCGCGAGGAGAATTAACTGAGCTCACTTGCACTTTCCTGAGCTTGTTAGACTTACATAATTGCTGGAGGATATTATAGCATTCTACGAAAGAAGTGGAACCAGGAAGCGTAATAAAAAGCCTTATTTTAACCCAACTGCATCATCAAGATAGCTTTTATTATTTTCTTCCTATTTATCTCAATTTATCTCCATATTTGTCTCTCTCACTCCGCTTATCTATCTAGATAACTGCGGAGCTCTCTCGATCTCAATGATAGAATAATGAAGAGACTCATTTGTTAATTCATAAGCACCCTTCGAACAATTAATGTTATGTCAGAGTACGTCGGCGTAAGAGATCCCGACGCCCAGATGAGAGTTACTCTGTCAGATTTTAATACAAATAGGAAATTTCTAAGGCTTATTTAAAAAAAATACTTTAATAATCACCAAATACAGTCTGTCAAGTAAGAGCGTGGTCGTGTTAATTTATAAAACAAAATATTTAATGAAACTTTCATATTTATGTATACATTGTACACATTACAAACAATGATGCAATTTGGTCAATAATATGTCCAGTCACCACCGACGTCGATACTGCTTTCTACTAATTTGACGGCGTATTCTAGTGGCAAGGATCTCCAGATCCGACGAATTTCGTAAGACAACTGCTTCAAAGTGTATGTGTGTCTTCTACGAAGCTTCTGTTTAAAATATGCCCATACATTTTTAATAGGGTTTGCATCGGGCGACTGCGACGGCCAGTCCAATGGAACGATGCCAGATTGAGTTTTCCACTGAGTGCAGAGCCTGCTGCGATGTTTAGGATCGTTGTCCGCCTGCAGAATCCAATCTTCATTTTTTCTGATGAACTATCCTTTGGCAGACAGCAGTAAGCCTTTTGTTGATTTTTATCATTTTCTCGGCAATTAGGTTGTCAGTAAAGAGTACAAAGTGCCGAATCCCTGCTTTGAGAAGCAGCCCCAAAGATGCACATTTATTCCAAGTTTTACGGTCCGCTGAACTTATGAAATTATTGGTGGAAGTTGGCCAGGCTCGCGTGAGAACAGAACGTGCCCATATGGAACATTCATCAGAAAAAATGACATCTTCAAAATCTCTATCAATATTCTCATGCGCCCAAGCGAGTGGCTTTGTCACAGGTTTTTCAGTCAACAGAGGCTTCTTCATTGTGTTGCGCCATTTCATATCATGAGTATGAAAAAGGGTAAAGGACAGATTCACTATCCTTTTTTAATCTTTTTTGTTCACTTTTCCTCTCGAACCACGTTCTGGCAAATCATCGACATTATATGACTATTTATCGCTGTCTCCACTTCTGTACAAATGCCTTCGACTATCTCATATATTTAGCAGCCGCTAATTGAGACATTTTGGGACCTTTCGGGTGGATGCAAAGGAACACAGCTTCGTAGCGCGACGCGTACTTAGCACTCATGGCGTTTAATGTGATTCTCTTTCAAAAGATCAACGACAACTGAACCTTTGTTGACAATGCATCAAGCATAAAGCTTCCCTCTATCGGCTCGCGTAGGAATTAGAGCGAAATCTTTCACTAACTGGCGGTAAAGTCGACCACGCTCTTACTTGACAGACTGTAGTTCAAAAAAAAAAAAAAAAACAAAAATAAAAATACTATAAAGGCAACACATATTTTTATCTGAAGTTTTATTCTGGTTCCCGTCAAAATTGTATAGCATATCGACCTCAAAAATTACGGGCTGGCATATGTACGAATGCTGCAGAAATACAATATATGCTTACACAATGGTTGGCAACAGAGTTTAGTATTACTCTCTCTTTCCTTGTTTGTTTTTTTTTCTAACTCTTTATCTCTATCTGTTTTCCTATTTATCTATCTAAGTGTCTTTGTATTTTGCTGTACCTTTCAATCACTCAATCTCTCGCTCTTCCTTCTACTATCTATCATTATATTAAGAACATAAAAATCGAAAAAAAGTGTTACGACTTCTGGAAAAACTCGTCAATAGTGTTTTCCAACAATATTTCAGTAAGTTATCGTGAGATGATAATATTTCAGTTACCTCCTATCACCGCTCTTGTCGTTTCAGTTTCCATTCATAGAATAAGACACTCATCTAGCTATGTTTAGTAACATCATTGCCACTCAAGCCAGACAAAGTGTCACCAACCAAGTCATTCCCGACGCGGAGTGCCATTAACTGTTTGTTTTGTGGCAAACTGTCTGTCGTCAATGCCACACGAAATTGACAACAACTCTGCTTAAAGACAAGTTGAAGAGTTTGTCACAACAAAGTCATACTTTTAGTTAGACAACTAGAACTTTCAGTAAGGAATGAGACTTTGAAAGGGATGATAAAATTAAGATGCCAGCGGAAATTTGCAGCTTAGAGGCTGCCATCAGCGATTTAATACGCTTTGCTGACTTTCAGTGCGTCAGTTACGGGTTGTTGAACTATAACGGCGATGTACTCGTATATACGCTTAAGACTGCGAATGAGTTGCGAGTGCGACGCTGCGTATACGTAATTAATAAATTGTGCGCACGTATTTGCTGTTACGCATATTATTATTGTTGTTGCTGTTGCGCGCACGCTTTTTGACGCAATTATTAATACAGTTACATGACTGATCGCGCCTCTTGTTGTTGTTGTAGTGCTTTGTGTTGCATTAATTAGCTTTTCCACAGGTGCTTCGAAATTTATTTACACACAAAGACTCGGTTAACTGTAACCCACTCATCCCTTTTGCGGTTTTACGCCTGTCAAGTGTCGCTGGCTGGCTTAGCGCTTAAGCCAAGTAAACAAATTAACATAATTAATTTATTTGCCACTTTTCGGAGAGCACTCAAATAAACACACACACATGCAAGCAGTTGTCTGTTTGCGTCGTCCCCTCGCCTGAAGACGCTTCGCTGACAGCGTTTGCCCTTACAACGCTTGATTATTATTTGGTTTACTGTTATCGCTATTGTTTTTGTTTTTGTTATTGTTATTATTACAATTGCTGCAATTGCTTTATATCTCACTGTCATGTGCGTGTGATTGTATGCAAACATATTTTCCCGGCTAATTAATGTAAACACAAGTCACTCACGCTATTAATTTGAACCGTTGAGTTGTGCTGAAGCTAATTTGTGAAAGTTGTTAAATTGAAATGTGTGGTGTTTGGTGGAAATGGAAAGTGAATGGTTGTAATTATTTAATGCTTAAAGCAGCTCCAGTACGAAAGTGGTTGCAGAGTACGGTGTACTTGGTGCGCTGTAGGTTTGAAACCCGGCTGTAGAAATGTTTGAATAATCGAAAAAAACGAGTTTTTAGAGACCAATTGAACATATCTTTCAAATAATTAAAAAAAAAACAAGAAAAAACGTTTACTTCCGTTGCACCAAAGCTAAATACCCTTCACAGGTGCATTTCTGTTAGTAACTACATATGTGTTCAGTTTATATGGAAGCTATATGCTATAGTTAACCGATCTGAACAATTTCTTCGGAGATTACATTCTTGCCTTAGAAAATAATATATACCAAATTTCGTGAATATATCTTGTCAAATGTGAAAGTGTTCCATACAAGCATTTGATTCCGATCGTTCAGTTTGTATGGCAGCTATATGTTATAGTGGTCCGATATCGGCCGTTCCGACAAATGAGCAGCTTCTTGAAGAGAAAATGACGTTTGCAAAATTTCAAAACGATATCTTAAAAACTAAGGGACTAGTTCGTATATATACAGACAGACGGACGGACAGACAGATAGACAAGGCTAAATCGACTCAGCTCGACATACTGATCATTTATATATATACTTTATAGGGTCTCCGAAGCTTCCTTCTGGGTGTTACAAACTTCGCGACAAACTTAATATACCCTGTTCAGGGTATAATTACTTAGACTGGTCATAAATTCTGTTACAAAGTGTAAAATGTATACGATGCGAGCATATTTTCAGAAGAGTGCCGTTATTTTTCGTTACAATTAATAATTAGTGATTTTTTTTTGGCATCATAATTAAGAACAGTTGTACAAACATAGGAAAAAAATTTACCTGTCTTTCATATAAGCGAGATCTAAACGAAGAATTCCCGATACTTTCTTGACACGGTGCTTAATAATGAAGTGGGGATTGCTTAACATAAGTGTGGAAAACACACAAATAAAACTAACGTAAGTATATGAGCCTTCTCAGAAAGAGACTACTCGCGCAGTTCAAACCAATTCATTCATAAAATCTGTTCACGAGCTCATTCCCAGAAATTACTTCAGAAAGCGGAAAACTATGTCAAGAGAAATGAAGGTATCGACCAGTTTAATGCCGAGACTTGTTCGAGATGATCTCTACATGAGCGTCTACCGTCGGTCAACACGGATCATGTTCTGACAACTTGTTTGCAGTAAAGTAGGCTCAATCGGCTTCCACACGGTCACCATTCAGCTGCTGGTAATAGTTTGGACTCCTGTAACACTTCTTCACTTCTGAGAAAAATAAGGCTAAAACTGTAGTAAAAGTGTACTAAAGAATATTTCAGAAGACACGGTAAAAAGACTTTAGCAATACTCTGTTGATTGGACGGCATACCATCTTCCAGCACACAAGGTAAAACAAGCAGACAGTAGAGACATAAAAGCAATATTTCTGTTTTGATACCTAAAGATGATTGACCGTTTCGAAGTCTCGATTTGAATACATAGAACGATAGTTTGTGGTTGGTCGGCGTCGGATTGTAGAACACCACACTTAAATTTGGAGATATTCAAAAACCTTTAGTTTGAGTAACGCCTTTGGCAATAATCGAACTTTCGTGAAGATATTTTGTTATTTAAGACCCAGCAGTCATTATTGAATTATATTCGACCGAATAGAGTACGTCCAGCATGCAGTGCAAAAACTAGCAGTCGTTGCTGAGAGTGTACACGAAGGCCGTGGCGAGTCGATTGGAGGCTGTTTGTAGCAACTCAGACTGAAGTATGGAACGACTTAGTGCAGTTTGCTTAGAGATCTTGAGTTGGAAACGTGCAAAATAAAACTTTTACAAGAACCGAAGCTACTCGAGCCATGAAGCTCATTTCTGACTCAATGGGTAACAAACCAATAAAATTGCCGGAGAACAACCTGAAGGAATTCAAGAGCTGTCATTAAATCCAAAGAAAACGACGGTTTGGTGTGGTCATTGGTCAATATTTCTTCAAAAATGCTGCCGGTGAACGGTAACCAACAATGGAGGTCGTGATCTCGCCGACCTTTGGTCTCAACAAGACGGCGACACTTCCCACACATCACATCAAACAATGGATTTATTGAGAGAACAGTTCGGTGAGCAGACTATTTTTGGGCCGTTCAATTGTCCACCAAAATCGTGTGACATCACTCTGAGTTAGACCTTTTCCTGTAAGGAAATTAAATCTGAAGTTTCTGTGTTTTTTCTTCACTTCATCGGATGTATCAGCTTTACATATATGGTACTATGGAATAAGCTGGTATAAGGTATATGGTATATGAGTTTAAATACCTATGGCGAAAAAAATTTTTGTGTGAATTTTTTATGCTTTTGTATCGGTCAAGACATATTTGAGATTACACGTTGCTCGACATTTTCGCTTAGAACTGCCATAAGGCGTGGTCTTATAATTACAAGACGACTTCGAAAAGTTTCCAACTTCTGAAAAAAATTTCACTGTTACCTTCTAAGTTACATTGATTTGAAGGTTCTAATTGCTTAACAGTAGGGACTACTATTTGAGCGGGCTGTATAGTCTAAACTTAACTGAGGATACATTCTTTGAACGAAAACAAATTTTCACAGCAAATTATGGACAATTTCGAAACAGTTCTACTTTCTAGAACGTATTAGTATCATATCTACTTGGAGCCCAGAGAATACTAGCCGCTAATACTTTTTTAGGAGGGAAACGTCTACAACATTTCGAGTTGACAGATTTATCCGGACAAACACACAATGTGAACCGGTCAGTTTCTAGTAAGTATCAATTTTGTCTGTCTAGATAATTATTTCCAGAAGTTGTTGTCTTCGAAAGCTCAGTCCCGTTTACGTAAACAAAACGGATCCGGAATCTTGGTTAAATTAGTTTTGTTCACAGGACTTCGAACATTGCAGACTTCTCGTTTTTACTGTGGGCAATACTATTATAAAAATCAATAAAAATAACCTCTAAAATCAATGTTGATCCCAGCCATGCACAGAAGATGAGTTCATAAGGAGCAACAGCCAAAGGAGAGATTCATTTTAGTTTATATCGCCACTAGAAGAACTTAGCAAAAATCATAAAATATTATGAATACTATATTCTATAGATTAGAAATGATGTGAAAAGATTTGAAGATTTTAAACCAAATTGGACCACTTCTTCCACTTCATTGGTGTAGCGGCCGGAGTATGGAGTCATACGAAAGTTCTCTGAGCGCCATACATTTGGAAATGGTCAGATACGATTCTTTTACATAGATACGACTCAAGCAGCTTACGACTTCCGGTCTCAGACCGTTTGAAGGCGAGTTAAAGTGAGAAGGCGAAACATCCCTCCTCAGGGTTGTGTGCAGGGTTTGGGACCCAGTACGTAAAAAACAGCTCCAAGGATATGAAGAGAACAGTCTCGGTGAGAGACCCTCCTTTTGATGACATCCAAATTGGACTATTACCATATAGCAAATAGCTATCATAGGTTCGATCGTGGAATATTTTCCTCTGAGAAGTTCAACATCGTCCGAACACAAAATTAATTTCAAACCGAGTACTTTTCAATCCAAGTATGTCATATTGTCTTGACAAAGTGAGTCACAGTCGAAAAGAAGCTAACGGATATCGATACACAAACAAAAAAAAAACTTAATTAATCAATTGGGCATGCCAAAAATATCAGACGCAGTCAAAGAAACACTACTCGTGTCACTTCAAGTCACCACAAGTCAGCATTGACTCATGTCACGTGCGTCATTAATCAGACGTCGTGTAACTGACACACTTTTCACAACAACAACACCACTTCCTTTATGACGCCACTCTACCAAGTGCACCCATTTCAATAATGTTGTTGTTGCAATTCAATACACCGCAAAATTATCGAACTTCCAACAACATTGAGTTATGCAGGAAATCCATGTTGCACATAACAGTACCGTAGGGTATCATTAAACCAGTAACCCACAAAGCCTGCAAACCTGCAAAGCCACACATCAAGTGGTGTTGGATTACCAACAACTCAACCACAATGAAAGCAACAACATGCCCCACAGCTGTAGCATGGTGTTGTAGTGGCAAAATGGCAAAATCATGTTGCCACACTACTGCGCTGCAAAGCAAAAAATTGAAGAAATTATTTTCGTTCGGCAGCAGCTGGCAAATGACCGCACATTCTTGACATGCGCGCGCTTGCCGTTGCGGTGGCGCATGCGCATGCGCACTTTGCGTATTTTATTACAGTTGCCACTCAAGACTATGCGCCACATGCCGACCGTGTTCATAAATCGTTTCTAATTGATTGATAAACGAATCGGTAACCACACGAGTGCGCGCTAACGCCAGCGACCGCAGACCACCGAACAACTACCGAGTGCAGAGCAAAAACGCAAAAACTCTGGCTGCTGATCGACGTGTAGATTGTAAGCGATCGACAGGCTTGCGTGGACGCAAGAGCAGGCATTAATTACTGTAAGTTAGAGTAACAAGCAGTTATAATGGGTGATAGGAGTAGACGTTGATTTATAAGGCGCGGTAAGTCTTGATTTAGGCGGCTAAATGGCAGTAGAATATTCGGGAAAGTAATCTAATAGAGGTTGCGTTAACGTTTTGAATACACACCCTAGTCATCTTTCTTATTCGACAACTACCAGCGGATTGAGTACTCATACAACTTGAATTCATTCGAATGACACGAGATTTAACATATCCATATAAGCCCCATCTCTCACCGATGTTACTCAGAAAACATCTACTAAACTCTTCTCACGATCCGTCAAATCCGATCCGTTGTGGAATAACCCCATTTTCATGAGGTTGGCGCTGACGTAGATCTAGGATAGACCAGAGATAACCAATTTACTCGCAACCATTCAGAAATAATATCTAATGGCGGCTTGAACCTTATTTTTGTAAAAGTTCAGTTCTCGGCCCATTTTCGGTTCTTGGACGTATAAAACACCTTTGACAGTGTATGTTTCCACTCTCGACGAACAAAGACCGAACTCTACGGGTCTCTCATCACTCCTCTCCTTCTAAATCGAGCAGAGGCATGGACAATGACAGCATCTGATAAATCGGCGTTACGAGCTTCTGCCCAAGATTTATTGTCATTTTGTCCGAATGGATGAAAATACTCCATCTTTGAGAGTATTCGATGCAGTACTCCGGAAGAAGCAGAGAATTTGCGCCTCAATTGTCAAGTTAGTCCGAAGCTGGCAAGAGTTATTCTGCGTTGGATTTCGAAGCTGAGGTTGTTGTCGGTGTTAATGCTAGTTTGAAGATAGACGAAATTATCTACGACTTCGAAGTTAAGACTATCAACAGTGACATGGAAGCCAAGTCGCGAGGAATGGAGATAGTTCACGCAAGTTTCGAAAGTTCTCAGATCGCTATTCACTAGAGAGTGGTCAGAAACTATTCTGTATTCTATATGGTTTGAGACCAAGTATCCTCTGGGTAGCCAAAAACCATCTGTTTGAAGACAAGCTAATGTGAAAAGGCGAAACATCCGTCCCATGGGTTATGCGCAGGATTTGGGACCCGCCACATTAAAAACACCCGCAATGAAAAGAAGAAAACAGTCTCGGATGAAAACCCCTTTCAATGAACCAACGAGCTCGGATCCGTATTAAATTTTTTGACGAGGTTGACACGCTTGAGACGTCCATGGTTTGCATGTAGAGATTACATCAGAGAGCTACTTCTACTGAAGCTCACACAACTTTGTATTGGATCACTTAGAATGTGCTTACTTTTGAGTTGTTGGTGATAGACACTAATTCCGAGCTGAGTAAAGAAAGTGTCTGTTTTCGATAAGAAGTAGGTGTCTAATGTTTCGGGTGAACCACCCTGTATCGAGAAATACTCATTGATCACCATTACTGCGGCCGACCAATAGCACCGTTACAATCGTATAATTTTTCACTTATCGTAATTGTACGGCAGGGAGTATAATTACTCAAGTAATTGCCCATATTTTTGGTGGCACCACAACGGGTGATCGCCTGTAAATACGCTCACAATCACACAGCTACAAATACAACGCCAGATTTGTAGATTTGAAATGGTTTCTATAGGGCTAATGTACCACTGTCGGCTGCTTGGAAGGCGCTGCCTGCGGGCTTAGACGCATGCGTGCAGTATTTCTGCGCTCGTGGTTAGCCTCAATTGCACCGTATTGCATTCGAATTGGACATTTGCAGCGCCTGGCTGCAAAGTCTTGTAATTGATGCTTGATCTCGCAATGCGTTTACTCTCGAGCGCCAAACCGTTTGTTTGTTTGTTTACTTTTGTTGTTGCTGCCAAATGAGTGCGATTAAATTAAGCAAGCTTGTCGCGGCTGTCTTATCGGTCGCGTAAATCTGCGGTGATTTTGGAAAAATTGAGTGGTTAATTCTGGCGAGTGATCAATTTTTCCTGTGAATGGTAAAGGTAGTGAGTGGTAGACATCTTAAGTCAATTGGATTATATTTTTTGCAGCCTGCTAATCTTTATGAGACATGATGAGGAATTGAAGAGGTTAAGCCAAATGTGAGAAGAGGGTTTATAGACAAAGAAACCAGGCGAACTTCTACTATCAACTTAATAAGTTAAAATTTTTTGTTAACCTTACTATTGTATAACCAGAAAGAGTCGTTTTCATGCACAAAATGCCTTTTGTAGAAATCACTCTAATTACGACAGTCGAACAGTTGCCCTCTTAAAGCCAGTGACACTTTTAGTCAATTGATGAGTTTAGTCAAAATGCGTGGTACGGTTTCTAAAGAGTAGATAACCCTTCGGTTCACAACAAACACTAATGTAATACAAGAGGTCGTTCAGCAACACTCTATGTTTTTACTATTCAGATACGTACGTAGATACATAAGCTTAACCGCACAGCATCTTCCGCAAGACCTGCTTATAAGATAATGTCATAGACCTTGTACTTCTTCAGTTAACCATACTCTCTAAAGCTTCGGAATAATAGTGTAGGATTTTTGTGTTGTTGTGTTGAGGGCTGCTATATATATTTCTGGACTAGGCAACACTAAGTGTTGCCAGGTGCAATGTGATATTTCCATTGGAAAGTTTTACATTTTTTAGCGTAACATCACTCAGAACGTTTTGTCATTTAATCGTGAATTGTTTTATTTACAGGGAATTAAAAAATTCATCTCGGCCAAAAAATGGAATTAACTCGTGAACATTTTCGTGCGATCATCTTTCACAACTTTCGACGTGGATTATCAGGACAAGAGTGCATCGATGAACTAAAATCTTTGTATGGCTATGAAGCATCATCCTATAGCACTGTGAAAAACTGGTACAACGAGTTCAATCGTGGCCGACGCTCGCTCAAAGACGAATTCCGTGAAGGTCGTCCAAAAACAGCCGTTGTGCCAGAAAACATCAATGCCGTACGTGAACTGATAATGCAAGACCGTCATGTAACATACCTTCAGATAGAGGCATGCCTATGCATTTCTCCCACCAGCATACATTCGATATTGCATGAACACCTGCCCGTAAAAAAGGTTTGTTCTAGTTGGATCCCGCACAATTTGACAATCGCTCAAAAAAAGGCTCGTGTGGATTGGTGTAAAGAAATGCTGAAAAAATACGATCGCGGTGCTTCAAAAGACGTTTATAAGATCGTCACATGTGACGAATCATGGATCTATGCGTATGAGTCCAAAACAAAACAGCAATCGACCGTGTGGGTTTTCCAAGACGAGCCAAGTCCAACGAAAGTTGTTCGTGGAAGAAGCACTTAGAAGCAAATGTTTCTTCGGCAAAACTGGTCATGTGGCGACTGTTCCGCTTGAGCAACGTAGGACGGTCAATTCTGAGTGGTACATCACCATTTGTTTGCCTGAAGTCTTCGGAAAAATTGGAAAAACGAACAAGAGAAGACGAATCATTGTGCACCATGACAATGCGAGCTCTCACACATCGGCTCAAACCAGCGCCTTTTTGACCGGCCAAAACGTCGAATTGATGGGTCATACGCCGTACAGCCCTGACTTGGCACCCAATGACTTCTTTTTATTCCCACACATCAAGAAAATAATGCGTGGCCAACGATTTTCGTCGCCAGAAGATGCTGTTGAAGGATTCAAAAACCATGTTTTGGAGGTGTCTCAATCGGAGTGGAAAAAGTGCTTCGAAAATTGGTTTAAGCGCATGCAAAGTGTGTAAATCTTGATGGAGAATATTTTGAAAAACAATAAAACCATTTTCGTTGATAAATATTCTTATTTTCATTATTAGGCGAGAAATATATATAGTCAAGACGAGTAAGATCAAATTACCGTTTACTAAAATGAAAATTTTTGAACTCAAATTCATAATCAGAACACCTCATGTAACCCACAGAGTTCTTAGCATATAAGTCGCAAATTTTTCCTTCACTTTGTTTGGTAATGTAATTTTTCAATAGTCATCCACATAAGTTAGGTTCTCACTGGACAGTTTATAACTGTGGCATTTAAAATACCTATAAGATCGATCACTAAGCCTCTCATAAATCGACGAAACGCTTTGAGCCGACACAATTTTGTTGAGGCGGCTAATATCAGTTTCGACAATGTGTCCTGTTTCGAAGGTATGACTGTTGAGATGTTTTAATCTCAGTACTGCTAAAACTGGACAATGGAGGAGAAAATGTCCGAAATTTCCATCTTATTACTTCCTTCTAATTCTGTATATTTAGCCTCACAGCATGAATGCCTATTGAGCTTTTACGAGTACTACTCCTGGGCAGAAGGATCTCGTAGTCGCGCAGAAGCTGGTCGTCGAGCACAGGCGAGGGCCTTAAGTCCAGTACAAAAAAGCAAGCTGACAACCAGGGTCCAACACATTCCCATTCCGAGGTGAGCAGGTAAAGGGTGCCTTTTCTTGTTAGCTCATCAGCTTTGCAGCTTCCAGCGATTCCGCTATGACAAGACACCTAAACGAATCGAATAATGAATCAGCTTATTGTTCTTACTAATAATTTCATAAACAACTTGCCTAGTTTTGAACGCTTAGTCAGCGAGCCCAGAGCCAGGATGTGTGGCATCCATATGTTAAGACCAAAAAAAAGCTAGCAGGTTACTAGTTATCGGAAATGTCTGGAAGTCTAAAGTGATACTAGTTCTCATATCAACACTTCCTTCTTGACTACCGCCTTTGCGAGATTAAGACTTGAAAGACCATGGAAAGAGTTGTGAATAAAATAGTCGGTGAGAACGGAAGCCCACTAAGTATAGTATATCAAGAGCCTGAGTAGTAGGCAGTCAATGCAACTGAAGACTATATTATGTATCCAAAAAAATCAGGAAAACTGCGTGAGCATTTCTCAAACCAATTGAATGTATAAGTAAAGGACACTTAGGTGGTTTTGGCGAGGATCAGATTTCCGAGCTGAGCTATAGTTTAGTGCATGATTTTCAATATTTTTTCTCGTTAATAATTCAAGTTCGCATAACTACGGAGACATTTGATAACAATGAAAGAGTTAAATTGAAAACCTGCTTGTTTATATGTGAGACTGTTCGCAAATTGCAAGAAAAGAGGTCGAATAACTTTTATTGGTCTCGATTGGCATAGGTTGTGCCTTTTCTCTTTCGTCGTTGGAACTTAAATTCAAGACAATATGCCTGGCTTCGTAGAAGAATACTTGCACACTTCACACATCGACCATCAACCGAACCACACTTGTCTTTAATGAGTAGTTAGCGGCCACAACTTAACCTTCTTCATTAAAAGCGAGAGCACGCGGTGGCAACCCTTGCTCAAGTTTGTAATTTTACGCTCATTAAACCCCCAAACTAGCGTTGCCACAAAAACAGCTGAAGTTTTGCTGTGAAAAGTTAAAACACACTCTCATTTACTTATGCATCCCATTAAAATAGTTCAAGTCGTTGTAACAATAAAATTCCCATTTTGCATTATTGCGGTGCAGCTAATGGGCTGCCACAGTGCTAAATCAGTTGACAGTGACAGTGCTTGCGAAGTCTGGTTGAGTGGTCGGGTGTGGCATTGTTAAAGTGACAGTTGGTGAATTGCTGGGTGTAACCTTCTGAAATATTAAAGTTGCAAGTAGTGCTCTAAGTCGAAAAGTAAACAATAAAGTGCCGAGTGTGTTCCCAGCATATGCAAAAGTTGGGTGTGCAAAGCAAAAGTGATGCTCGTGGAATGCGGTGATGACGGCATAACTGTCTGGTAAAAAAGAACGACAGAGAAATTGCTGGAATTTTGATTCAAAAAGTATAGCTAATGCCGTGAGAACAAAATCTACTTATGAACTGATATTGTAGGTTTTGTGATGATATTGATATTTGATTAAAGATTCTTGAAAATCGATAACTTCAAGTGGTCAAACTTATCGAAATCCTAAACTGTAAATGTACATATTTCTCAAAGACCTTGCCGAAAGCTGACCCTGAAACTAATAATTTTTTGTCTTCAGTATCGAGTGTTTCAAAAATTATTATAAGTGGTCTTTAATAATATTGATATTGATTTAATTTGTGTGTGAGACTTATCAGCTGTTTTGTGTTGTGTATCGCATTCCCTAACGAATTATAAATATTTCTAAAGAGACCCTAGATTAGGATTAGAATCTAGGAGGGGACAAGTTTTTTGAGCTTAAATTCCGGCTACTAGTGGACGCCTCGTTAATGTCAGATTCTCTTTTATTAAAGAGAACTTGCTCAAGTGCTCTCTTTTGATCGACTCCAAACTTTGACACAAACACCCGAGGTGATAGGAAACCCTTATGCTTAGAATTAGAATGAATATTGTCCTAGACCCCATTAGCTAACAGACCTTATGTACTTGAAGGTATTACCCCGTATTTAATCCTTCCAAGTTGCAAGAGTATGGAATGTTCTCGGTATAAGGCACTTTCAGTAGATGATCGGTTAAAAAAAAGTCCGAACTAAGTCCGACGTTGAGCAACTCTAAAAGCTCTCTCAAAAATGGGAAGAACTTCTCCGACTCGCTCGATACCAAACGAGGTTTCAGACAAGAGGGGAGTCCTCTCATCATGTGACTTTTTCAACCTAATGCTCGAGAAAATAATTCAAGCTGCAGTACTAAATAGAGAAGTGTACAGCTGCTGGCATTAGCCGATGATATTGGTATCATTGGCCTCAACAACCGCGACGTTAGTTCTGCTTTCTCCAGCCTGAATAAGTAATCGAAGTTTGGGTCTGGTTGTGAACGAAGGCAAGACGAAATATTTCCTGTCATCAAGCCAACATTCATAGCATTCACGACTTGGCTCCCAAGTCAGTGTTGACAGTCATAACTTGGAAGTCGTAGATAATTTCGTCTAGCTTGGAACCAGTATCAACACCAGCAAAATCAGCCTTGAAATCCTACGCAGAATCACTCATGCCAATAGGTGATACTTTGGGCTGAGTAGACAATTGAAAAGTTAAGTCCTCTCTTGACGAACAAAGACCAAACTCTACAAGCCCCTCATCATTTCCGTCTTGCCATATGGTGCAGAGGCATGAACGATGACAACATCTGATGAGTCGGCCTTAGGAGTGTTCGAGAGAAAGGTTTTGCGAAAGATTTATGGTTCTTTGTAGGAAAGATGGTTCAGCGAATCAAGAGACAGCGGCTGTGGGAGCTAGATTATGTTCTTCGGATGGAAGAGAACCCTCCAGCTTTAAAGGTTTTAAATTCAGTACCTCCCCGGTGGAAGCAGAGGAAGAGGAAGACTGCACTTGGTATCTCAAATTGGCGCCAAATAGGAAAAAGAAGAAAGATGTGTCTACACATTCATCTCCACGATAATTCTGGTGAAGAATGCGCTCAATGAGAGACGACATACTGTACGTACCGAAGACGTTGTTATTACTATTGCACAGAGTATCGAAAATGAGACGAATGAATTGGAGCTCTGCCCATTCACTTTATGGTAGATTTTGCGGAAGGAACTTGGTTTGCGACTTTACTAAATCTAAGTTGAGGAAAAATTAAAGCCGAACGACCATCTATCGCGAGAAACGTTCGGTGAATGGGTTCAAAACGAGATGGTCACCACTCTCGGTGATCGAAAGATATTTTTGTTCAGCGATGAAGCTCATTGTTAGTTGAATGGATACGTTAATAAACCAAATTATAGCATTTGAAATGATGATAAACCACAAGGCATTGTTGATAGACCGGTACATCTGCTAAAAGTCACTGTTTGATGTGCTTTTTGGGCAAAGAGGATCGTTGGCCTATATATTTTCCAAAATGAAACCGACCAGAATGCCACAGTCAATGTTGAAAACTATAGAGCCATGGTTATTGGCTTTTTCATACCCAAATTGCAGGAGGTTGACGTGGACAACCTTTGGTTCCAACAAAACAATCAATTTCTTAAAGAAAACTTTTGGTGAGCGCAAAGTTCTAAAATGGCTCTTCTCGGCAGGACTTTACTCGAGCCAGTCGCGACGATCATAACATTAAATTATCTGTGTTTTATTTCTTCTTGAAAACCCCATTTCTAAAATCACCTTTTACTTAAATTCAGACTTCAATCGTTTTTAACCATTTATTGTACTTTTTTTCGAAAAATGCAATTGTCTGGTCCCTGAGGTCTTCATAGCTCAGCTGCTTGACTATTGTAGGAAAATAAATCGTCGACCATAAAGAAACAATGCAGTAATGAGTTTTTAAACAACAATACCTTTTAGCTCTCACTTTGAGCGCACTCATGTTGCAACATACGACATTTGCAGCTGCAACACTTTATTTTGCATCGATATTGCGCCACTTTTTCTGCGAACGCGACCAAAAGCCATTCCCCAAACAATGCTTGTGTGGATATATATATATTTCACATACATATGCAATAAACAATATATATACAACAACAATGGCGAATGGCAAATGAGCTGCAGGCTGGGAATGACAAATCGAAAGTGTTGCACGTTACACACTAACCGACAAAGGCGCTGTTGCCTCAACAGGTTGCTTTGTGGCAGCAAGCAATCACTGTGTACAAATGTTTTGCCACCAACGAGATATATTTGTAGACTTGTTTTTGCTCACAACAAAGCAACAAATAGTCAATAGATAAATGAACACGAGTATCTGTGCGCTAACTTGGCGGCTGACTTGTCAATGCGATGACAATAAAAATTAAAGTTTGACACTAATTGACAGTTGTAAGTGACACAAATAAGCAGGTAAACAACGGTTTAAAATTAGACGCCAACAACAACACCGCATAAGGCACAAACACAAGTCTATTATATAAATGTGGCGAGAAGGCAAGTAAATCATACAGTCTACCGTGGCATGTTGCGCTACAACAACAACATGTTGCATTCGCCTGGCAAAAGTCAAAGATGCATTTGTCATATCGCGTATCGAAAGCGAGTGCAGGCGAATGCTTGTGCTTGTCGATATGACAGTTGAGAGCGGTTATAAGCCAAGAGCTTTTGTGCTAAGCTAATTTGCATTGCCTTTCAACTGTGAATTTGGATAAAGGATGGCTCAAGAAGGCACGAAATGTAAGCATAGCAGACGCTGAACATTTTGGTTTAATATATTTTAAAACAAAAATATCGTGTGGTTGTATATAAGAATTTAAAGCTTAAAGCTCTCGAAAAATTTAAATTTTATCTCGAAGCAATGATGAAATCGGTTGCTTAAGAGTGAGTTTTATTTTAGTCTTATTTTCAACTTTTGTGTATTTCTATTATTTTTTCGAGAAATTGAGGGTTCAAAAAGATACAGCTAGTCTTCATATCATCATCAACCTCCAGGAATAAGAATATTTACGAGGTTTGACAATTAAGTAATGAGACTGATTTTATAGCCCCGCTTGTGGTAAACCTGTGACCTTGAAACTCCCTTTCTCTTTTTCCGGCATCCCTCCTCTCTCCATTGATATATGTACGTACCATTTTGTCATGCCATATGTTAAGCGGTACATGGTGAGCTTTTCGAAATTCCGTTGGGATTTGAAAAAAATTTCATAGAATTTTAATTACTGCTTGGAAATCTGGTTAACAGACTTTTCCTTTCAGAAAATATATTTATTTTTTTAATTTTAATTTTTTTTTTATTTGTTTTTAATTTTAATATATTGTTCTTGACCACCACATTTGTAACCATTTAGACTAAGGTTAGGATTGATTAATCTGGTAATATCTGGCCAAGCTTAGACTGGTTTTGGTCCTTTTAGATACCAGATGGAGTTCCGTTTCTAGATTCATGAGCAATAGTCATCAGTTTAAGATGCCTGTGCTTGACGCAAATTTTATAGACTTAACATTCTGATATCTTGAAGATTTCAGAAACAAACAAACAACTGGTATAAATTAAGAAGATTGTCACAAATAGGTCGAGAGAGAGTTTGTCACAAAGAGGTAGAGGTAGTGAGTATCTGACGACGCACCCACGATACCCGTTGTGAAACCATCGATACTAAAATCCCCTCACTGCATTAGTCTTCTCTAAATCACCAATAACAATTATATCTGTGTAACTTCCGAAACTTCATCAAGACACTCTCGAACACCTCATTATTTCCCTACATAAAGCATTGCATGCGTATAGAAGGTGTTTTATAATCCGATCCTGATCCGTCTCCTACTTCTTCTACTTCTCGGTAGCTTCTACAATATTGTGTGTCGTTTCCAGTCCAATTAGATAGTGAATTCTAATCGATCCTATTAGAGTTCTGTCATTCCTTTTGAATGGTAAAATTGTCGACATATGCGGCCCATATTAAACTCTTGGCACGTTTGCCTGCCCATGGAACAAGTCACGGATTGACTCCACAGAGACTCAGCTAAATCTATAGAATAGAATAGAATAGTTTTAATTGAGGTAATGCACCGCGACCTAGGGTCTATTTTGCCTTCTCCTATATCACATGACCTCCCAGAGCCCCAGCAGCCTGAACAGTTCCGGTAGTTTGCCGGGCTCTAGTGAGGTGATGTGATCCCTGCTGATATAAACGGAATCCAGGGCCTTAAGCCTTTTTCCACAGATTGCTGTGCAAGCTAAATCTATGACATGTTTGTTAATTAAATATCTTCAAGTAGTCAAGTCTTTTACTTCCAATAGTAGGATGAGGTCTATTCTGACCAGTTTATCTAGTTCACAATTACCAGGGATGTCACTATGAAACTTAGAGACTTTTAACGACTCGGTTTTCTAGGTGCGACAAATCCATATATGTAGATGCTTATCCCTTCATCTCTTTTCCACTCTTCTCTGGAGGAGAAGACAATATTGAGGTCCGAATTTAAGTTTAATTTCATACATTTTCTAAAATCTCTGGAATTGGGAAGGAATGAGAACTTACGACGTACCTTAGAATGCTTTTATTAAAAACGACGACAGTCTAAGATCTGACTTCGCTGCCAGTTGTTTATAGAATAAGTTTGTTGACTGCAAATGTGAAATGACGTTTAGTATCTGATTTGGCTTTGTTCTAAGAGCCTCATTAGCTACTTTTTGTGTGCTTTCTATATCCCATCTGAAGAAAAATTTTATATAGTAATAGATCACGCAAGTGAGGAGACTCCTCTGAGTTCTATTCATTTGGGAGCGGCCAGAAACAATTCTTTTACATATGGCTCAAGCAGCTCACGACTTCCGTCTTAGACCAAGTTTCCTCTAGGTGGCCAAAAACCATCAGTTTAAAGCCGAGCTAAAGTGAGAAGGCGAAACATCCCTCCCTAGAGTTGTCCGCCGTCTAAGGAGTGCGATGAACGAGACAAGGACTGATACGAGTAGGTCCTTGCGGCCATATAAAAAATCGGTGTGGAATTTGTGGTAGGAAGAAAACTCCGTCGCCAAGTCCTGGCATTTATCCCGTGAAGAAGCGTCTAGCTACAATCCACATAAAAGCGAAGGTCTTCAATATATCGCCCACGTCCCGACAGATGGGAAGGACGAGGTGACCACAAATGTCTTCTAAGAGCGCTTGGAGCGCATCTATGAGAGCTACCTCCATCTTAAAGAGCTTGACAAGCTGGCTGACAGAAGTACTGCTTGAAAAGAATACGAAAAGATGCGGCAACTAACAGAAGGTTTCACGAACCGCCAGAGGTGACCTAGTGACTGATGCCCAGAGCAAACTGAAATTATGGAGAAGTCCACAGTCTTTTTGTCGATTTCAAAGCTGCTTTTGACAGTACGAAAAGGAGCTGCCATTACGCCACCATGTCTGATGTTGGTATCCCCGCAAAGCTAATACGGCTAAGTACTAGTAAGTTGACGTTGACCAACTCCAAAGCTACATCAGGATCGGGAAGGACCTCTTTGAGCCGTTCGACATCAAGCGAGGCTCTTCAAGGAGACTTTTAAAGTAATTACTGGCGAAAATAATGCTGGCGTACGCCGCTAACATCGATATCATTGGCCATAACAACCGCGCCGTTAGTTCTGCTTTCGCTGTGGCGGTCAACACGATACACCCTCTAGTTAAGCTTACAACCACTGCACTTACAATGTGCCACATAGTAAGTAAGTATGCAGACACAATGATGTGTTGCAGCGACAAAGCGCATTTGCATTGACAATTTTGTAGGAGCGATTTTTATTTGTGTTTACAATGACAGACTGCCGTTGGCATACATTATGCATATGACCACTACATACAACATACAAATACTTGTGCAGCAGTTAGTTTGAATTTATCTGTGCGCATGCGCGTTTAAGCACTTTGCTAAGGCGCGTACATTCGTCTGCTGGTTGCCTGTATATTTGGCTATGCATCTGGACGTGTGTAGTGTGCTCCAGCTATGTACCGTAAATATTTGTGCAACGCAAGCTGTCAAAAGTCACATGTTGCACGTTGTTACTACATACTTACCTATACCATGTGTACATTTTGGAAATCAAGAGTGTTTGTGTTTGTGCGCCGACTGGCGGGGTATGTCATATGTCATAAGCATCAGCCACATCGTATTGTGGGACGAGATTTATTTGTAAGTAGTACTACATTATTGACTAGAGCTTAAGAATAGAGTACCTGTAGACCTAAATTGAGGTATCCCCGCTTCCATCCAATAAGACAGATATCAGAAATCCCTTAGAATTAAATTTATATTCGGTCCTCTATATTGCCTTCACTTTTGAGAAGCGTGGCATACGGGAGGGAATCAAACACACTAGCATAATTCTCTATACGGATAGGTACAAACTGGGTAATGGAGTGGGAGATGATGACTTTTCAGCAAAATCAGACACCCGAGACGCTTTCCGACTCTCAGACCACAGCAAGAGGCACGTGAGGGAGAAAAATGTTGAAAAAGTGGGCGAGGTCCCGACCCATAACAAGTGTAATGTATGTGTATACTTATCTCGTAAGCCACTTAATGCTGACTACAAATCTTATAAGAACTTCTACCGAACTTCTCACTCCCCATATAACGGTACTGTTAAAAACTACTAAAAGTCCGATAAATCAATAACTAAGCATGCCAGAAATTAATTAAATTCTGGCACAGGCTCTTTAGGAGCTGGTGTAAAAATTGGACGATGGGCGTGACACCGCCCACTTTTTGCTGAAATTCCGTATCTCGGGACTCAGCCAACCGATTTTGGTAAAAATTAATACATAACATTCTTATGTCACATTGTAAAAATGGCTGACATCGGACAACAACCACGCCTACTTCTCATAGAGCACAATTTTGAAAATCCCTTGTTTCTTTCGCTTTTCAGTACTCAAATAAGAAATGAATTGAAATAACGGAACAAAACTTTTCATTAATAATGTCTTTAGTGCATGACACCTTATGACCAAAAATTGTTCAAATCCAATTGAAACTGTTCAAGCCCCTAGGTACCGAATATTTAGACCTCCGTACCTATAGTTGACTTTTGATCGAATATGTCGGTCAATGTGTGAGACATACTACTGTGCCCAAACATAAATAAATAAAGTGGCATTATATTTATTTTGAAAATTCCTTAATTATTCTTCCAAATCAATTTCATCCCCTCAAAGTAATTTCCTCCCGATGCAATGCACTTATGCCAACGGATTTTCCAATCTTCGAAACACTGGTTGTAGTCACTTTCCGGGTTTCGCTGCGGCTTGAATCTCCTCTATCGTATAAAAACGGTGTCCCCGGAGCGGTCTTTTGAGCTTGGTGAACAGCCAGAAGTCGTACGGCGCCAGATCAGGTGAATACGGTGGTTGCGGAACGATATGGGTTGAGTTTTTGGCGAAATGATCACGAATTATGAAGGCAGTATGGGATGGTGCATTATCGTGGTGTAAAAACCAAGAATTGTCTTTCCACAATTTCGGTCTTTTTAGGCGGATAGCGTTAGGCAAACGACGCATAACGTTCAAATAATATTCCTTGTTGACTGTTTGACCGGTTGGAAGGAATTCATAATGCACAACACCGCGATAATCGAAGAAAACAGTCAACATGACCTTGATTTTTGAGCGACTTTGGCGCGATTTTTTTGGTCTCGGCTCTCTTTTGGCACGATATTCGCTCGATTGATCGGTTATTTCGGGATCGTAAGCATAGATCCAAGTCTCATCGCCAGTTATAATGCATTTCATGACACCGTGGTAGTCGGAAAGCATCGTTTCACACACTTCAACGCGACGCCTTTTTTCCAAAAAATTCAATGCTTTCGGTACCAGTCGAGTTTGACGGACTTGAGGCCCAACGTTCTTCAAAATATTATTGGCTGAGCCTTTCGATATGCCAACTTCATCAGCAAGGTCTCTAATTATTAATCGACGATTTTTCAACACCAAATCTTTGATTTGTTGAACGTGAGTTTCGTCGGTTGAGGTTGATGCTCGCTCTGGACGCTCTTCGCCTTCAACACGTTCACGGCCGGCTTGGAACTCACTATACCACTTGTAAACATTTTTTTTAGACATCGCCTCATCACCAAAGGCTTTCTGCGCCATCCTCAACGTATCCGCAGCAGAAAATTGATTCCGTAAACAAAATTTAATGCAAATTCTTTGCTCAACAAATTTCGACATCGCAAAATACGAAAAACTTACTTTTAGCAGCTCACAAAACGACACGTATCTCAAACACTAATGAATATTTTGACATGAAATTTGACATATGTAAATGTGACTGACAGTACTTCCAACCTAAAAAACAATAATAATTCCCCAAATCCTTCTACGCGCGCAGTTTAAATTCAAATGTCACCTTTTTTTGGGCACAGTTAAAATATCAGATATTTTATTAAACATTTTTTTAATTAAAAATTATGTAAGCATTTTACGAGCTTTACCCCTGCTCACACCACTGTGCGCAAACGCTGCCGCGGCAATATACTGTTACATTTGATATTTATGAGTATCTACAATTTTTTATTGCAATCGCCGGCGGTTAATTGCCAGTTGAGGATTCGGACAATTGGCCATTGGCCCACTGGCTAAACGGCCGATTTAATGTTGATCTGCGCTCTTTAAATGCAAACGACGCAACGCCGATGCAACTGCACCGTTATCTAATGCCCGATGTACAATGTGTATAAAGATACATTGTATACTCATCGGCACTCGTATATATGTATGTACATATGTATGTTGTGTGCGGTATAAATTTGTATTTGTCGAATGGCACTTTCAAAGTTTACAACGATTTTTACAAACCGCTAATTAGTTTGCGGCGAAAAAGTGTTTCAATTACAGTAGTTAATTGTTTTTTAATAACCGCAAGAGTTTGTCAATTGCGAGCGGGTTAATGGAGAGTGCACAGTACATTGTAATTATATGAACACGACAGTGGGTAATCAAATCATGCAGTAAGCGATTTCCTTAAAGCTGGAATACGCGCTTTAATAGACTGTATATACTCATTATAACGGTAAAATCAAGTACCGGTAAACAGTTAATGCTTACTAAATTAAACCCAGACCCTAAGGGGAAAGAGTAGCGGTCAAATAAACAGTTTTAATTATTAACCCCAGAGATAAATAAGCAATGATAGTGTGGCTTCATTGAGGCTTCCATAGCAAAAGCGTCCCTTCTATATACATATCTCGCCTCGATATATTTATTAGTTCGATATTAAAATATCAATAACTCTAAATACTCTTTCTTCTCTCTCGAATTCTGAGAACGATTTCTTCACAGCATAACTGAAGCGCTGAACTGGAGCTAATCTACTCTATGATAGTTCTATCAAATACCTTAGTAACTTCTCAGCTCTGCTCAACCTCTCTTTGGGGAGATGGAGCACATTGAGAGCATAATCGAAGCACCTACGGTTGATTGCCGACCGCTCAGATACCATAGTTCGTGGTCCACTTCTTCAACTCTGGAGGGAACATACATATGTTGTTTGATATTCTCCAGCAGTGTTGTGTGAAATAGGAGGGCGGTTATTGCGCTAAGTGGTGTGGTGGTGTTGTGCACTTCCGGAAGTCATTTTGAAGGACTCCTGTACTCAGATGGTGAATGAACGACGAGAGTAACAAGGCCTTAAGTGCCTTCACTACTGGGGGAAGGAGAGTTATTGGGCCATAAGACTCATCTTGTTTGGCGAGTTTCTCTGTTTACTTTAGAGAGATCATTCTTCCGACTCTCTACACTTTGGGTTTATAAAGAGTTGGCAGCCACTCATTTGATAAATTTGGTTAGGTAATTTACTTCCATCGAGCCTAGTTGCTTTAGAATTAATATGTAAGTTTCGTCTGAGCTAACGGATAAAGACGATTTTGCTATGCTGCTGACACTTTGAACCTCCTTATCGGTGAGAGTGAGTGGAGCGCAATCTTTACGTATTTTTCGGAGCCAACGGCTTTGGTATTTGATGGGGGCAATGTGAACTGCTGGATAAAAGAGCTTACACACGTCATCGGGTCCGAGAAGGCATGAAAATCGATTTCAATTTAAATCCGGTCGTTATATCTCTTAGGATTGGTTAAAACCTTGACAGTAGACCAGAGTTTACTCATACCAGTGGAGAAGTTACAAGACTACACTGCTCTACCCATTTCATCCACTTGTGTTGATTTACCATTTGCCGAATCTGCACATTGAGATCTTTTATGAGAATCAGCATGGCATATCTTTGCTAGAACAGCTGTGTCGGCTTGGAAATTGAAGCAGATAACCGCCACTCTTTCATCCGGACTTTGGCGAGCGCTAGCAGTTGCCATAACCTTAAAGTCAGAATGTGTCTCGAACGAGATAATTGTGAGTAGATGGTCCGATACAAAGGTTAACATCGGACCTTGTGAGTGGACTCACTACTAGCGGTGGTCACTCATTGTAGTAAATAACGAATCGTCTATCTATTCCGCCAGATCCATCTTTCTACTGTTGTTTGGGAGCTATGTTCGACTAATATATTTTTGAAGACCACGTAATTGGGGGGCTTTGAAGTCATTTTTGAAGATTGATAAGTCTTTACATTACAATAATACTACAGGGTAGGCCATTTAAAGTTGACCCATTTGTTTGTTTGCCAAAATTAAGGCGTCGCGGATAATCAGCTGGGTTTAGTTTTTGTGCCATTTGAATTTTATATGGAAACATCTTCAAATCTTTATGAATTATGCGTCGGAGAGTGGTGCGAGAGATGTCTAATTCCTGAGAGCGGCGATAACTCGATGTCGATGGAGTCTCCTCAATACTGGCTCGTACAGCTTCGATATTTTCATCAGAACGTCTTGTGCGTTGTCTGGATGCATGACTGGCATTACTGAGATTACCGGTGTTCACAAATTTTGCGTATAAAGACTTAATTGTGTTCTTAACTGGAGCACTTTTCACTTTATTTTTTTTGCGAAACGCACGTTGAGTTAACACAATTGAAAAGTTATTTTGAATATAAAGCTGAACAATTTCAGCGCGTTCTTTTGGAGTGTACTGTTACATGGTATAAATTGTCTTCGAATGACGCTTCTAGCGCGGTATGACATTAGCCGATTTGTCAGCGCTGTTAAAAGTTACAGCGTTGCCAGATGGGTCAACTTTAAATGGCCTACCCTGTATTTCAAAATTCACTACAGATTTTTTAATATTGTAAAGAGCATTTCTCTATAAAGAAAGAGTTATAGCTCAATTATTCACGCACCAAAGGACATATTAGCGCAGAGCTACACCACAAGTGGTGCCTGTTTGTTTGAGAATCTCGCATAGTTTGTTCGATTGTCGACTCTTCAACGCTTGACGAATAGGGTTGCTCATTCATTGCCGTTATATTTACATTCATTATTCATTTCAATACTGACTCCCACCAACAAAACTAGACAACGCCGTCTCGCGCACAAATGAGAGCTAGTTCTCTAAATCAGCATTGACATTTACAACTAAAATTCAACAAAAACCATATGTCCCTAATTGATTCAATATGCAAATGAACTCGTAATCGATACAGCAATAATTACAGCGTGTCACAAACTAATTTATTAACACTCGCTTAGAGTAATTAAAAGCGAGTTGTAGAACAAATATGCCGTTGTAATTGTTGCAATTACCAGTAAATACTCGAAGTAGTTAAACTCGCTGGTGAGAACTAACACGCTTAGTGGAACATTAGTGGCCAAATTGTAAAAAAAATATGACTGAAGCTTGTTAGTATATTTGAACAAAATTGCTTGTGAAAATTTGGTACTTATAAAGCCAAGTGGGTAACTTTATTACTTTTTCTAATCGTTCACAAATGCTTGGCCACATTTTTTAAGAAACTTTGAATACAAAAGTAAATGCTACCTGTCTTTGATTCGTCAAGCGTTACTCTCCAGCGAAACGAACAATCTATGCCGGATGCTCAAACAAACGTGCCGCATTTGTGGTATAACCATACGGTCACATGTCTTCTGAAGTATGCAAAATAGTGTTATGATTCTTTCTTAGTGGAAAAGTTATGATTTTCGCCTTAAAAGCGTTGATATAACCCATTATTTTGGTATTCTACAAATTATTTTAATTTACTTTAAGTCTTAACTTTTAAAAATACTTTAAGAAAATAATTATATATTTTGATTTGTTTTGAAACATTCGAACTTGGTAGCATTGGAGACAATTTTATTTACATATATATACGGATACCCTTATACTCTCATACTCTCTTGTACGAATTTAACTCCGTACTTCAATACCATGTAATTTTTTTGACAAGAGAACAGAAGCGAGCTGAGAAATGACGATTCAACAATAGCTATTACATTTTTCTGACCTCGACTGATGGTATATAGTTTTAAAATAAATTTGGTAACCCTGCTCTGAGCTATAGTTAAAAATAAATATTTGATTTGTGACTAAGAATCTACATACAATTTTTATAATCACCATACAACGCTACTTGATTAAAAAATTTAGATGGCAACTCTCTAAATGTAAATAAATCTCACTTACAGAAATTAGTAATTATTTTAATTTTTTTGTGCATCTAAATATGTGGCAACCATATTTTAGATATTATATATACATAGTATGTATGGTATTTATAATAGACAGTGGCTCACAGCTAGTTTCGTGCAGATAATTTTAATAGAAGTTCTGCATGAACAAATGGATCTAACTTTTTTGAGTAGTCTTTTTTGTCCTTAATCGCTCATCAAAAACCAAAAAAAATATTGTTCCCAAAAATAAGGTGACATTTGAATTTAAACTGCGCGCGTCGAAGGATTTGGAGAATTATTTTTTTTTTGTAGGTTGGTAGTACTGCCAGCCACATTTATGTCAAATTTCATGTCAAAATATTCATTAGTGTTTGAGATACGTGTCGTTTTGTGAGCTGCTAAAAGTGAGTTTTTCGTTTTTTGAGATGTCGAAATTTGTTGAGCAACGAATTTGCATTAAATTTTGTTTACGGAATCAATTTTCTGCTGCGGATACGTTGAAGATGGTGCAGAAAGCCTTTGGTGATGAGGCGATGTCTAAAAAAAATGTTTACAAGTGGTATAGTGAGTTCCAAGCCAGCCGTGAACGTGTCGAAGACGAAGAGCGTCCACGGCGACCATCAACCTCATCCGAAGAAGCTCACGTTCAACAAATCAAAGATTTGATGTTGAAAATTCGTCGATTAACAATTAGAGACCGTGCTGATGAAGCTGGCATATCGAAAGGCTCAGCCACTACCATTTTGGAGGATGTTTTGGGCCTCAAGCGCGTCAAATATCGACTGGTACCGAAAACATTTAATTTTTTGGAAAAAAGGCCTCGCGTTGAAGTGTGTGAAACGATGCTCTTCGACTACCAAGGTGTCATGAAATTCAATATAACTGGCGATGAGGCTTGGATCTATGCTTACGACCCCGAAACAACCGATCAATCGAGCGAATATCGTGCCAACAGAGAGCCGAGACCAAAAAACTCGCGCCAAAGTCGCTCAAAAATCGAGGTCATGTTGACGGTTTTCTTCGATTATCGTGGTGTTGTGCATTATGAATTTCTTCCAACCGGTCAAACAGTCAACAGGGAATATTATTTGAACGCTATGCGTCGTTTGCGTAAGGCTATCCGCCTAAAAAGGCCGGAATTGTGGAAAGACAATTCTTGGTTTTTACACCACGATAATGCACCATCCCATACTGCCCTCGTAATTCGTGATCATTTCGCCAAAAACTCAACCCATATCGTTCCGCAACCACCGTATTCACCTGATCTGGCGCCGTGCGACTTCTGGCTGTTCACCAAGCGCAAAAGACCGCTCCGTTTTTATACGATAAAGGAGATTCAAGCCGCAGCGAAGACGGAACTGAAGGCCATCCCGGAAAGTGACTACAATCAGTGTTTCGAAGATTGGAAAATCCGTTGGCATAAGTGCATTGCATCGGTGGGTGGTTAATTTGAAGGAGATGAAATTGATTTGGTAAAATAAATAAAGAATTTCCAAATTAAATACAATGTCACCTTATTTTTTGGACACCTTATTTATAAAAAAGTAAGTCATACGAATTACTAAACAGTTTTACAATTTTTTTCTTAAGCTAATGGCAGTGCACGAAATAAATTGTCATCTTGCTTTTTCATTTACATTGGACTTTTACTGAACTAATAACACAAACACTCAAATAGATTAGAATTAAGTTATTGTTCTAACAAAAAAATAATTTTATAATTTTTTTTTTTTCATATCATCAGTAGTTTTCTTTCTATAAAGGCCAAAAGTATAAGTCTACAGCTGCACGAAATAAGCTGTGAGCCACTGTATGTATGATAAGTACTTGCTCACCAATATATCGGCATTTCTAAGTAATGTACCTCTATGCCCCCACCTATTATTTATTGGCATATTTTACAGCAATCGCCTTTATGTCGTTCATTTTTCGCTGTCATAATAAAAGTATTTATTTACGTTTATGCATGCCTTCAGTCCCATTTGTCTACTCTTTCACATTCTTTGGCATATTTTGCCGCATATTTCATTTCTACGTTAATTTTTTCAGCGCATTTCATTAATTTTGCTGATTGATCTATATTTGCGCTGTCACTTCCCAACACTATTGCCAAGTAAATATTTACTATTTTTTATTATTTTGGGCGCGTTTCTTTTATTCCATTCATTCAATGTAAGAGTCAGCAAAGCTTCGGTTTTTCGACAACGTCTTTGATATCAAATAACTGTGTATAGCATGCCTTCGACTCAATTGCGTCACTTGCGCTAATTATTTTTACTCACTGTGGTTACACAATACCTGCATAATTAGGTAAATAAGAGTATTCAAAAGTATAAATGAGACTATGTCATTTAAATGACACATATTGCTCGAATTGAAGTACTATTTTTATTGGGTTTACTAATCACATATATTTGACATCAAATACTACAGATATAATTAAAAATGGGTCAGAGTCTCGAAGTTGACTTTAGGGGATATTCTACTCTAGAAATTTGAAAAAATCTAAAATTTTTTTTTTTCATAATTCGATAGTTTTGATAGTCAAAGATATCTCCCTAAAATGATTTTTCAAATCTCAAATTATTTTCAAAGTTATAGCCATTTTAGTGACGTGTCAACTAGACCGGTTGAGCGAATATCGTATAACGTAGAACTTTAAACGCGTTTTTCTCGAAACTACTTGTTTCCACACGGTACCGCCATTATCTCAAGTTCTATACAACCGATTTACTTGAAATTTTGTGTGAACTTTATTTATATAATCCTTTATCGTTCCTATCAGCATCGTGTCAAAATTTTTGTTTTTAATATTTTAAAAAAATTCAGGAATTCCAAAAAAAAAGCGTAAAAAATGATTTTTATTTTCAGGCAGTCGCCATTTTTCAAAAAAAAAATGTTTTTCGTGTTCCCTGAGGTAGGGACTTTAACAGCATCCTTACTGATAAAGAATTTTTTTTTGATTTTTTTTTTTTTCAGACCACCAGGAGAGTCAGGATCTATGTCACCAGGATGCGCCATTTTCTTACACCCGTCCCTCCCCCCTCTAATTATTTTAATTTTTAATATTTTTCGGTAAAATTTTTTTTTCTGTATTCTTAAGATATCAGTAAAAACACCATAAAAAATTGGATGGTAAAAATATTTTTTGGTTTTTTTTAAATAAAATTCAAAAAACTGCCCAAAATTTGATTTCTAGACTAGAATACCCCTTTAATGCAGCATTTGAATAGCGAAAAGAAATTATAATCCCTTCGTCAGAGCGAATAGAAGTACTCATTTTACTTATTAAGTCAGCATTGAAACAGTCTAATGGTAAAAACAAGAATTTTGTACAATTCTCTTTATGTACTCCTTCACTTAGAGCTTAATAAAAGGAAAGATTTCCGCACTTTGAGAACTCTGTTATAAACCTGTATTTTTGAAGACGGAGTAGGTGATCTATTATAATTTCGAACCTATACAAGGATCGTTGGTCTTATTTGTGTTTAAGAAAATGTGTAAGCATATTCACTAAAGTCACAAGGAACTAAGGACGTGTAGTGCTTAAGTCCAGTGAATAAATGCAAAAAGTACGGGCCCTCACTCTTCGATGAAAGGCAATCGCAAAGAGCGGGTTTGTCAGACGGCGTAGATATGTTATTGAAAAATAATCAATAATATAAAAACATTATGAATTACCAAAGATTTTGAAATGAAATTAAAATAAAATAACAGATTTTTAACAGGCTTGATAAATGTATGTATCAGAATGTCCACCCTTACAACCTTTGCTATTGACTGCCATGATCTCCTACGGTAGTATTGGCTTCAACACATCCTAGCGTACTTTACTGATAAATCTACTGTCATAAATTCGGAACTAACACCAGTTTTTATATACATATGTGTGTTACAAGAAAAAATATCTATGATCTCTTAAGCAATAATTCTATCTATTGAATTGGGGATCAAGAGCGCGCTGATAAGGAGACTTTCTTATTTTATAAATATTGAAATCCGGAGCAATCTAAGCAATCTTGTGATGACCAATTGATATAAAATAGTCTTCAAATTTTGTAGAATATTTGACATTTGACAAAATTGGCATTCGGTGTTTGTGTAGAAACCCGAGTTCGTGCCGGTAACGACTGCTTGTAAATCTATTGCTTCGCTACCAGGTGTCGAATACGGTAGATAAAGATATACAAAGAATAAAATAAAGACGGATTTCTCTTTCCAAAGTCTGGTAATATTATTTAGTCTATCATTTGCAGTTTCTTTTTAAAATTATAAAAAAAAAAATTGCGGAAGATTTCCCAACATGTCAATTGCGCCGAGCTTCCGTATATGCACTGGCCAGTAATTTTCAATTGATAAATTTAGAACAGATTTATTTAGCTGCATCGTAAGACTTAAGGGGGTATTCAAGTCTAGACGCATGAATTTCAGGTAATTTTTAAAGTGTCGTAAAAAAAAGGCAATTAATATTTTTACCATCCATTTTTTCATTAGTTATTTGTTAATTTTAGAAAAGTAGAGAAAAAAATTAAAAACTAAAAAAAGTAAAAAAATTCAAAAATTATGAGCTGACGAAGTGGGGGGTCTCTAAAAATTTCGACGTGACCATACCCATAATTTCAACCCTCCTAGTTATCTGAAACCAAAAAGAAAAAAAGATTATTAATCTAGAATAATGTCGCAATGGTCGGAACTACGGAAAAGTGGGAAAACATTTTTTTTAGGCGACTGCTTGAAAAAAAAGTTTTTTTGGATCACTTTTTCTGACTATTTCGAATTTTTTACAAATATTAAAAATAAAAATTTGGGGATGGGGCTAGTTTCAACCATAGACAAGCCTATAAACAAGACTCTATAAAAATTTCAAGTAAATCGGTCCAGTAGAGCCTGAGAAATCGTGGACATCGTTCCGAAAAAGCCAGTTTTGAGAAAAATGTGTTTAAAGTTTCGCGTTCCGGCCGAACCAGTTTGGATGCCGAGTCAGAAAAATGCCTATATCTCCGAAAATAATTTGAATTTTGAAAAATCCTCTTGGACTCATATAACAACAAGAATACCCCCTTAAATGTGTAAAACTAGGGCATTACAAAGCCCTAAAGAGACTGTTGAACTCATTTTTACGCTTTTCTTGTATTCTGAAAACTTCGCATTTCAAATCTTCAAGGAGACTTAGATAAAGTAACCATTCAATTAATTTATAAAACGAAATCCAACGTGTTCCTTTTCTTTGTATAGTTAGGTAAAGAATGAATTATAGAAGACGAATAACACTCGATGTACAGTGCAAGGTTAGGAAAGCGAATTGTAGTATCTGGTTATCGGATGCCTTGAAAGCAATGAAAGGAAGTAAAATCCATACTCAGAGACTAAGTGTTTAAGAGGGCTGTGAAAAGTTATTTCCCTGAAAAAGTTGAAAAAAAATTTGGATAATTTTTCAACACTCTGGCCCAGATTTGAATGAGCTCCATTGCTATAATCGTAGGAGTTTTCGCTGAACGTTGACCAACAGACATATATGAAGTAAAACTAAAAATCTTATAAGATCCTAATTGTCATACTAGTTGTATGAAGGAGTGTGAGGTGGAAACAACCAACCACTTTCCATTCGATTGTCCAGCTTCTGCAAGACTGAAGGAGAAATACATCGGCAGTAAAGGTTTCGACGAACCAGTTGGAATACCGAGTACTGCCTCAACAAAGGTGTGACAGGCATAAAGAGATTTTGCAACTTATGAGAGTCTTTGCGCTCAGTACTTCGGAGTTTTAGGCATCATAATGCACTCTCGTTCACAGCTGTGCAACTGAGATTACTAATAGCACACGATTTGGCCACAGGTTCGACCTTTTAACTTAACCAGATCTCAGCGTTCAACTAAAGCCTTTGCGCTTCTATCTGAGAATCTGGCTATTTAAGATCTACTAAGCTTAAGACATGATTTTGCGACTTCCGCCTTAAGAGTTGGACAGCAGTTATCAACCAACAACGAACGCTTTTGAACAGTTGATGCCGGCTATTGAGAGAACTGTCGTATCTACTTTTAGCATATAACTTTTTCGCGTTTTGATTGAGTTAGATTTTACCATTAGCCCCAGAAAGGAAGTGCATATCGAGTTAATAAAATAATTAAAATAGCTGAAAATAAAGCGATTTCACTTATTTTTAATTAAATGGCAACTGCTTACGGAAATGTTTGTGTGAATTTAGCGCTTTTTTCCTGCAACTGTCACTCATTTACTGGTATTTATTTGACCGACTTCTATTTTTTGTCACCGCGTGTCGAATTGTCATTTATAGGCGTCAATTATGCCCAAAACTGGTTTAATGTAATTTACACACGCGCACGCGCCTGTTGGGACAACAATATGGAATGTCTTGAAGAACGCAATCCACACACCGAATGACTAACCAAGCACTCATTCAACCAATCAACGCCGCTATGTAGAAAGATCAATGCAAACTCTCAAAAAGATCACCACTCTTCGACGGCACAGAGTTAAGAAACTGAAGTAATCCAAAGCGGCTGCATATTTTTTACGCTTGACAAGTGAGTTGTGTGTCTAATTAAGTGACAGTTACGTTGTTGTACACACTTCCATACTTCCACATATTTATGTGTACAGGGTGGTTTGTGAAGTGTTTACTTTTAATTTGTGTTAGTAGTGAAAGCACTCACTTTTTCTCACTCTTTCTCTGAGAAGAATAGGGATAGTTTCTGTAGTGAAAGCAATTTGTTTTTATTTTTCTCTGTCTCTGTTTTTACAGGTGCCAGCTTTCACTCTATCTGAGAATGAAATCATGACAATAACGGCCGGCAAAGCTTTCTCTCTGACTAAGGCTGAAGTCTTCACAATTTCGTCTGGGGTAGTTTTTCTCTCTATGGCTAAATTCATAATAATTTCGACAAGGAAAGCTTCCCATCTCACAAACCAATTTATGAAAAAATAGGTAGTGAAAGTAGTGGTATTCAATACTATGGGCTTCCGGTTTCCGAAAGTGCTCAGTTTTGCGTTTCGGACTTGAAGCATTGACACGCCTTCGTGCTTAACATCTGAATATTTAACTTATTAGACTTATTCAAATCTTACGCTTTAGTCGCTTACAATATCAAGCTGAAGCCTAGCGCCTAACCAACTTGTTTTGGCTCACAAGTTTTGGCTTTAGAGCTGTTCCAAATGACTTTCTTCATCTTTACTGGCGTAGACACCGCTTACGTGATTATAGCCGAGTCAAAAATAGCGCGCCAGTCGTTTCTTCTCTTCGCTACGTGGCGCCAATTGGATATTCCAAGCGCAGCCAGGTCCTTCTCCACTTGGTCCTTCCAACGGAGTGGAGGTCTTCCTCTTCCTCTACTTCCCGCGGCGGGTACTACGTCGAATACTTTCAGAGCTGGAGTGTTTTCATCCATCCGGACAACATGACCTAGCCAGCGTAGCCGCTGTCTTTTAATTCGCTGAACTATGTCAATGTTGTCGTATATCTCGTACGGCTCATCGTTCCATCGAATGCGATATTCACCGTGGCCAATGCGCAAAGGGGCGCAAATCTTTCGTAGAACTTTTCTCTCAAAAACTCGCAACGTCAACTCATCAGTTGTGGTCATCGTCCAAGCCTCTGCACCATATAGCAGGACGGGAATTATGAGAGACTTATAGAGTTTGGCTTTTGTTCGTCGAGAAAGGACTTTACTTTTCAATTTCCTACTCAGTCCGAAGTAGCACCTGTTGGCAAGAGTAATCCTGCGTTGGATTTCCAGGCTTGCATATATTTCCTGGCGAAGCGTCACTTTAACTCAATGTCAATGTTAGGCAAGCGAACTGTGGCATCTGGATATCGAAAGCCTTGAAAGTAATGCAAGTAGATAAAGTCCATACTCAGAGACTGAGAGTTTAAGAAGACTTTAAATATGTGACTGAATTTTCCAATGAAATTATTTCACAAAAAAAAATTTGAAAACGCAATTTTGACGAGTGATTGGTACTAAAGAGGATTGCTACATGATTGTTTTCTAACCGAGTTGAAATCATCGACTTAAATGATCTTTAGTTTTAGGCGGTTGTTTGTAGCATAACAAGTAGTTCATCCCACAATAAATTTTTTGAACCCACAGTCTGGAAGAGGTTTCTTATCCGTCTGGTCGATATCAACTAGCCATATATATTAGGGTTGCAATTTGACTAATCTTGGATAACGTATTGCAAAGAATCGAGTTTAAGCTTCAAACGGAAAATTATAGTTTTTCCATTTGACCTCCTAGTTGTTACTGGGTTATTTAGAGGTGGGAGGCGAAATCCAAACCTCACACTTTTTCTATGCCTCGATCTACTATTATTCTAGATCTCATCCTAAAGTTCAATAAAAAGTTTTTCGATTTATGTTTTGTCCAATATCTTCTTATATTTTGTATTATTTTCCAGCATTATAGCTGGCATTCTGCTTTCATAGGAACCTCAAATTTTTTTGTGAATTATTCGAATGAAACTTATAAATGAACCACCCTGTATGACATCACATATAATACTGCTTTGTGGTAGACACTTTTTTATTGAGTTTTGCATTTTTGCACTTCACTGCAGCTCAGTTATTTCCACTACTTTTTCTCAATGCAGTATTTTTTCAACTTTTTCACTCTTTTTTTATTGGAAAGGATTTCCTGTCACTTTGTTTAATTGAAATGTTATACTCACCGCACAACTGTAATGCAATACGCGCTCGCTACACATTTACTCACTTGCCCGATGGTGTGACAAGTGACACCATTAGATAATAACATATAACAACAATAATATCAATAATAATAATTTCAGCAAAATGTAACTGGGTCGTTCGATTGGCGGTCTGACTGGCTTGGTTGGCTCTACATACGCATTGCTCACCAATAACTGCTGACTAGGAAAGATAATGAGTGCGCCGGTTGTTTTAGCACAAAAAAAGCATAGTAATTATACAAATTGATTTTTATAGACATAGAAACACACATATATACAATGATGGATATTTATGTATCTACAATTAGTTATGATAAATATTCATGAACTTGCTTGAACTTATTCTCATTCTTAACGGGTCAAACGATAGCTTGATTTACAACTAAGAGAAAAGTGGGCAATGTAAGCTGAGACAACTGTCAAATAGCCTCCCATATTGAATCAAAGACAAGATCTCTACACTAATGAAAACCAGAATAGCGTATAGAGAAGAATAACTAGGTATATGCTAATAAAATGGACTAACTAATAGCTAATAATTACATTCAAAAATTTCCAGTAAGTCTGAAATTTGCTTTTGGACCTAGATTAGTAATAGAACTCAACGTGTTAAAAAAGAACTGAGATCAAATCGTCACACTCGGAATAACTAGATTAATTAAAGTGAAATAAAAGTAGTGGATTGAACTGCAGTTTTCTGTTTGGAGGCCAGATTTTAACGTTCGCAGAAGCTTTAAATATCCAGAGTATAATTAGAATCGTGTATTTTGGCCCATAGAAGATGTCTTACCACTTAGAGATTCTGTCATAAAAATGTATCTCCTTACTGAAGTAGTGTCAATGCAATCTGTCTTTCTCCTCATACCGATATATGCAACAATCATGGATGAACTCTACCGAGCCACTATATCTGAGGGAACTCTGCACTTTGCCGAGAAACCGAACTGCGTGGTACACGTTAGCCCTTATACAAAGCAAGCTATTAGAGATGGCATAGTATCACAACAAGATGAGTTCCTTTACTACATCGAATTGTAAAAGAAATATTAGATCACCGAAGTTATGTTCTTTTAATTGAAGGGGTTTTTTACGAAACGTCTTAGACGGGAAGTCGTGAGCTGAAGCTCCAAGTGAATGGCGCTCAGAGAACTTTCTCTACTTGCGTGAACTTCTACACATGACTCCATCTTGATCGATTGATAGAATGATGAGGTGTACGAGATATAAGACGACATTGACATAGTTCCACGAACTAAGAGACAGTGGCCATGCTGGCTCAGTAATTTTGTCCAAATGTATGAAAACATTCCAGGTCTGACACGCTGGCAGAAGGATAGGAAGACATTCTCTCCGTTAGAAAGGTGGAGAAAAACCTGGCTACACTTGGAACCTCCAATTGGCACCTACAGCAAAAAGGAGAAACGACTGGCGCGCTGTTGTAAACTCGGCTGTAGCTGCGTAAGCGGTGTCTGCGCCAACAAAAAAGAAAGGGAAAATCACCGAAGAATAGTAATAAGGAAACTTATTGTTTAGCTCTAGTCAGAGCTGCAGAGAAAATACCGGGTCCAAGGAGGAAATAGGATAAGAGCTCACTGATCTATAAATTTATTGATATTGATATTATATCAGTGGTCGGCATGAGAGGATCTGTCACTGTGTTGGTGAGCACGAAAAAAAAGTATCCCAGTGAGAAATTGGAATTAAAATTAAGCAATTTTCATTAATAATTAATAGTGTAATGAAAATTAACAAAATGTCTTTTGAGGATATATTCCCTATTATCTTTAAAAGACTTGGAACATAAAAGGCATTGCATGGCATCAAAGGCATTTAGAATCATAAAATATTTCTCGCAGGGCATATTTCGTTTTACGCTATGATCTTGCTTGATGTTAATTCGTTGCTGGCTCGACAACGACTGAACGATAGAGCGTAAGCGTACGTGTGAAGTTAGTTTGCACAATTGTGCTAAGAAATGCCGACCACTGTATTATATACATTATACATCGTTAATTGTGAACTCCTTAGAAAAGTACTGGTGTTGGTGCGGTGATTGTTTGCTAATGGTTGCACAAAGGATCTACTAGGCCATCCAAAGCGTATAAGCCACCTATAAATAGGCCGTTAGAGGTCGTTAAAAACCATTAAACCATATAGCAACTGTATAAGCGGTGTTTACACCAATAAAGAAGAAGTAGAAGCATCTTTTGGGCGACCCAGAGTATTTGAGGCACCTCGTAAATAGTTTTCGGTCGTCCGAGGTCGTCAAAGTATGAAAAACAATGTGGGCTATCTCTACTTCATGAGATTAAACTAATATTGGGTAAGCATTATAAATGCATTTCATGCATCCCAAACGTTGATTAGGGAACTATGGATGGTGTTCATTATCTTTACATAGGTTGCTATATATATTTCTAGACTAGGCGACACTAAGTGTTGCCAGGTGCAATCTGACCTTTTCATTGGAAAGTTTGACATTTTTTAGCATAACATCACTCAGAACGTTTTGTCATTTAATCGTGAATTGTTTTATTTACAGGGAATTAAAAAATTCATCTCGGCCAAAAAATGGAATTAACTCGTGAACATTTTCGCGCAATCATTTTTACAACTTTTGATGTGGATTATCACGACAAGAGTGCATCGATGAACTAAAATCTTTGTATGGCTATGAAGCACCATCCTATAGCACTGTGAAAAACTGTCACAACGAATTCAATCGTGGCCGACGCTCGCTCAAAGACGAATTCCGTGAAGGTCGTCCAAAAACAGCCGTTGTGCCAGAAAACATCGATGCCGTACGTGAACTGACAATGCAAGACCGTCATGTAACATACCTTCAGATAGAGGCATGCCTATGCATTTCTCCCACCAGCATACATTCTATATTGCATGAACACCTGGCCGTAAAAAAAGGTTTGTTCTCGTTAGATCCCGCACAATTTGACAATCGCTCAAAAAAAGACTCGTGTGGATTGGTGCAAAGAAATGCTGAAAAAATACGATCGCGGTGCTTCAAAAGACGTTTATAAGATCGTCACAGGTGACGAATCATGGATCTATGCATATGAGCCCGAAACAAAAGCCCGAGCAATCGACCGTGTGGTTCTTCCAAGACGAGCCAAATCCAACGAAAAAAAAAAACATTTTCCTTGATAAATATGCCTATTCACATCGCGAAGATAAAATAAAATAAAAAAACATTTTTGGGACTCGCACTTTGTTCTACGTAAAATTAATTTTTGGCTTGGATGAAGATTTGCATGAACTAAACGATCAAATATTTCGTTAAAAGCATGTTATATCTTTAATGAATATAAATGTTTTCAAAGTTAGATACCGATATTATTATAAATACTATGGCGTTGGTTGAATAAAAATACCTTTTCTTGCTTTGCTTAAGGTGTTGCTTTCTCTTCGAAAAAACTTCGAAATGCTAAGAATACAAAGTCTCCGCCAGTGCCTCAGATCCGCTCCATTTAATTCATGAACTCGAAAACATATTCAAAAAAGATAATCAAATCTCAAAAATTTTTGGAAAAAGTGTTATATTCTGAATTGAATTTATAATAAATTTTGGAAGTTCGTATAGTAGCGGATCAGCCAAAGTTCTCCGTATAGTTTTTCTTTGATTTCAGCGTTGAAAAAGACAACTCACAAAACTTTAAATTATATATAGGGCGTTTTTAATAGTAACATCATTTCATAGAAGGAATATATCCCGCCTCATCCGGCTGAAGGCTAGGCATTCGCTAAGAAAATGTTCCAGTGTGTCATCATCCTTCTCGCGTGTTTTGCATGCCGTTGAACTCATTTTTACAATTTCCTGAAGGTGGGATGTATAGGATAGGTGATCGCCTTCTACAGTGTTACTAAGTTCTTCAGTCTAGAAGTAGAAACTTTTTAGCGTGACCATCAACACTTCCAAAAAGTAACTTTATGATATGCCCTGTGTTGGCAGTGTGGTCTTCGTATAGATTCTATTAAACACCCTTAAAGGAGCTGAAAGGTATGGTACGGCTTAGGGATTGTGTTCTTAACAGCCCCCCAAGCGGGCCAACTCGTTCGCCTTTTTGTATCTTCCTTTTAAATCTTTCCTTCTTTCCTGCTTTCTATATGAAAGTAGGACTTGCTGGTTAGAACAGATTTCCAGGAGTCAACAATTTCGGCCTGCAAGTCTGAACTGTTGTCATTTAATTTGAAACTACCTCCTACGAAGGGATTCTGTTCAAGCACTAAATATGAAAAAAAAAAATTTAATCTGTAAAATCAATTATTATTAGTTATTATTATCAATTATTATTTCGCTGTGTCTCTTTTTAAACCTCTAAAACACCTCTACCTCTAAAAACATCCTTAACAATGAAACCAAAAATAATTCAGTTATACAAGTTCATGGTTTTCTCTTCTACCGCCACTTTTTATTTGGAAATTTTTTTAGAGTTCAGACTCCATTTAACTAAGGCCATAATTCTTAAACCCAAAATTGAGTTGCGGATATATGGGTACATATGTATGTTCGCAATTCCAAAAGTGATCACATATTAAAACAAATATTGACCTTTTGCACTGCAAAAGCAATAATTCACCGTTACAATTTTCGTCCACCACTAGATCCCTGACAAAATTAGTTCATCAAAACTGAGAGTCCTAATTAAAATCAACAGCAATCGGTCCATACAATGTGGGTCCTTTTGCCAAAGTGTCATCAAAGCGAAAATCCACTGGTGGAAGAATAAATATTTGCGCTTTTATGGCAGCAAAGGAAAACGTGCAGCATGATGGGACACGAGTATGTGGCTATATCAGTCGAATTATAAATGTCGTTTTGTAATATTTGTTGGAATATAATATACAGTTAGCTGGACAGAGCGACTAAGCAATCACTGAGCAAATAACAGATTGGAAGCAAAACTTTTTGGCACACGTTAACGAAGCCGATGACCAGCAGCAACGGACATGGATGCAAAAAAGTGCAAATACACCAAACAGCAAGGCGTCGTGATGTGATAACAACGCAAACCCTACTTGAGTCCAAGCACTTCCGTTGCGATAAATTTTATTGCAAAGTGCAAAATTCAGAAAAACAAATGTGTGGTTTGTAACTAACCAATGGATGATGGAGAGCCAAATAGATAACTGTTGGAGTTGCAAATAGTCCAAAAAGCAGAGATGAGCGCGCATGGATGATGCGCTTGATGTAGGGAGATCCAATTTTAAAATCGGCCGGTTTCTAACTGGTTACCTTTTTGTTCGCTGGTAATTATTTTACAGTAATTTTATTCCTTGCGGAGCCTACGATGTTGCACTCAGTCCGCGATGACCCAAATCTGGTCCAGGGCGTCATAACTATTGACGAATTATGGGTTTATACTTATGACCTGAAAACGTGGATGCTCAATCATTGCAATGGAAGCTGCCAAAACCCCAAAAACGCACCCAGTAGTTCGAATGTGCAGGTTTTGCTAACAGTTTTCTTTGATTGTAGTGTCGTCGTGCATCATGAGTTCTCAACAAAGAGTCGTATGGTCATTAATGAATATTACCTCAAAAGCCCGATCGATTTAGCCATGTTTGTTTGTCTCATTTACGTATATACGCATCCCTCAGTTTTTGAGATATGGCCATGAAAATTTATATACGTCTTTTTCCCTAGGAAGCTATTCATTAGACAGATCTACCGACATCGGACCACGTTGCTGCTGCCATACAAACTGACTGATCAAAATCAAGTTCTTGTAATCAATCCTTTGTATTAGCGAAGGGCATTTAGCTTCGGTGCAACTGAAGTTAACGTTTTTTCTGGGTATTGATAAAAGTACTCTGCTCCTAAGGTTCTGCTTCGATGATACCATAAATTTCAAATACTTTTTATTTCAAATGCCTTTGAAGCTTATAAGAACGCTATCTAAAATAAAGTATAATCTTCACAATCTCCGTTTCTTCCAAGTCGAGAGAAAGTGTATTGAGATATCCAGGTGAATCCACAAATCTTGAGTTCATTAGTTAGAATAAGTTCCGGGACAACCAGAGTTTTCACGCACATTTTTGGTTTCACTACAGTAGTCTCAGTTCTAGTGAAACATCGATGCTCTTTAACTCGCCTTAGTTTTAAGTAATACTCTAAGCCGACTGTCGAAAAGCTGAAGCTTCCCTGAACTACATTTGATGAAATGCCGTTGTCTTCAAAGAAAACACTTAAAAGTTGAATTAGGGTATGGATTTCCAGTACCGTTTCGTGCCTCATGAGATTTTTAGTGAACATAGACATCTAGTAATTTCTCGATATTCACTGATAATATTAAATTAGTATCTTAATAGAAGTCCTCGAGCATACACACAATAAACTTTGAGAATGAGCCAAGAGATACTTATACTTATTTGGACGAACTGATTCGAAATGAATTTCAAAAATCAACGGCTGCGAGCTGAAACTGAAATTGATATGCATTTTAAGCTTCGGCCTCACTTAGGCTACGGGTTTCTTTGCCTTGAAAGCTTTAAAAAAAGTTTTTTAACAGAATATATGGACTGACTGACTGACTGATAATATTAGCATTGCAAAGATATTTCTTTTAAATTCATTCGTTCGGCATTCTAGGGATAAACAAGGCTTTATAACAGTCAATGATATTGTCAAAGACAACGGAAACAAAACTGTGGATTTAGTTCTTATGGATGGTGTTGTAGGGATAGATACCTAAATAATCAAAATATATTCCAGCGGATTGATAATTCTTGGCTGGATAGATCCGGTAGCCATGGGAACAGTAGTAAAATATTCGTCCAATTGGTTTTAAAGGTCACAAAATTCAAGAGATGCTGATTTTCGTAAAAGTTAGATATTCCAGCTTGAAGTCAAAACCTTTTTTCATTTTTGGAGCTACCAATGACAATCTCATAACAAACAGGTTCTAGACGGACTAAATCTCAACTAGAACCAGAAAGTTTCGAAAGCAATATCTACTACACCGCAAGTCGAACTATCCAGTGCAGTGAATAAATCAAGAATAATAATTGTGCATGTAGGGACATAGTTCACAAGCCACTCACGACTTGTGGTCGTCTTCTTTGTCCAAATAGTGAGCAAAACCGTTAAATGAATGACTGCAACTTCAATCAATAAAGGTGTGCTCAGCGTTGAAGGTGATGTGTGCAAGTTGTGGCTAAATATAACTGTGACATGTAAGCACAACGGCTCCAAGCGCGAAAAGGAAGCTTCACGACCGAATGGTACGAAGTACGAGTAATAACTCGAGAAGGAGACAACGAATGTTTTGAAGCATTTTGGGAAGAGGAAGTTGAAGTAATTGGGTACGACCAACAATAAATGTGAAGCAAATCAAAAAAGCGACAACTATGCAGCTAATAATAACAGTAACAAAAGCAACAACATACTTGACCAGACGAAAGGAAGCGCACACGTCAGTGTCTCCCAACATAAAAATCCGCATACAATAACATAACCGACAATTATGAAGGGAAACAATAATAATAATAACAACAATGAAGGCTACGGCTACATATGTATGTCTACAATATGCTCTTGTAAGCATTGCGCAAGGAGTTTATAAAAAATTCAAAAGCACGAAACGCAATAAAGCAAAGCTTCGAGGAGCTTGGATGCAGGAAAAGTTATGAAGGGATACGAATCGATGGCAAAGAGTGGTGGCGGTATTAAGGAGACAGCGAAGAAACTATAAAATTAAGAAATCCGCCCGCATAATAGCGAAGACAAGCAGACACAAGTACAAAAACAACAAAAAGCATGCGCTTTTGTCAAGAAAATAGTAAAGCTCACATATTTGCTCATAAAAATTGCATTTAGAAACTTATAGTCCAGCATTTATAGCTATTCGATGAAGCGGCCAGCTGCAAGTGCTGACAAAAGTTGCTCCAGCAGCAATAAAAAGTAAATGACCAACAGCAATGCTCATAAAGGACAGCAAGACACGAAAAGAAATGTTCATATGCAGGTGTGTGAGCTAAGGTAGTCAATTTTAGCTTGATATTTTTTGTAATCCCGAAAATGATTTGACAAAAATACCGACATTTTTCAGGTTTTCGGGATTTTTACGATTCATAAAAAAATTAAATTATATTTTAACTTCTCGTTATTTTAAATACCGAAAATTATTTGAGAATAATACCGTTGTTTTCGGGCTTTTCGGGATTATTTATATGTAGCATTAAGCACAAATATTGATATATTATGTATGTGAGCTAAGGTAGTCAATTTTCGCTTGATATTTTTTGTAATCCCGAAAGTGATTTGACAAAAATCCCAAAAATTTTCAGGTTTTCGGGATTTTTACGCTTCACTAAAAAATGAAATTGTATTTAGTACGCTTCAATAAAAAGCAAAATTAAATTTTAACATCTCGTTATTTTAAATACCGAAAACTATTCAAGAATAATACCGTTGTTTTAGGGATTTTCGGGATTATTTATATGTAGCATTAAGCACAAATATTGATATATTATGTATGTGAGCTAAGGTAGTCAATTTTCGCTTGATATTTTTTGTAATCCCGAAAGTGATTTGACAAAAATCCCAAAAATTTTCAGGTTTTCGGGATTTTTACGCTTCACTAAAAAATGAAATTGTATTTAGTACGCTTCAATAAAAAGCAAAATTAAATTTTAACATCTCGTTATTTTAAATACCGAAAACTATTCAAGAATAATACCGTTGTTTTAGGGATTTTCGGGATTATTGATATTTAGCATTAAGCTCAAATATTGGTATGTATAGGAGCAAAGGAAGCCAATTTTAGCTTGATATTTTTTGTAATCCCGAAAATGATTTCACAAAAATCCCGAAATTTTTCAGATTTTCGGGATTTTTATTTTAGTACGTTTCAATAAAAAATAATACAAAATTTTAACATCCTGTTATTTTAAATGCAGAAAATTAATTGAGAATACTCGTAATACCAGAGTTTTCGGGATTTTCAGTATTTGATATTTGATATGTAGCATGGGTAGCATTAAACATAAATAATATAATATATGTACATGTATGAGCTAGAATGGTCACTTTTAATTTGATAATTTTGTAGTCCCGAAAATTATTTGTCAATAATTACGAAATTTTCGAAGTTTTCGGGATTTTTCACAAAATAAAAAGTAAAATTTCAATTTCAAAATTTCATTCTGGTGCGCAGAACCCGAAAAACTTCGCATTTATTATTACACAAATTCTAGAAAGGCTAAACCGTTCTGAAATTAAATGAAAAAAATTTCAAATCGCTCTGTTTGCAAAATTTTTAGCCCAAATTAAAAATAAATTGTAAAATCTAACCTTAAAAGCACCATTGAGCCAACAATATATAATTTGATTTAATTTGAGACGTTTGACTTGAATTTTTAAAATCCCGAAAATTTCGGGATTACAAAAATTTTTCACTCAATTGAGCCTTACTAATTATGTAGTGAATGTTTCAAATGAAAATTCAAAAATTCTGAAAATATCAGTTTCGCAAAAACTTACAGCCCTAATACATAATTGGGGACACTATCATAGCATAACCTGCCAGTGAAGCGTTTAAACACGCCAGTGTACGTGCTGCAGCATAGGTGTGTAATAATCATTTGCAAAATTGTTCGTGTTGCACGTACGGTACATACGGTACATACGAGTATGCAGGAGTATGCAGGCAGTGGAATGCCTTCAAGCTGCCGGACACGTTGACAGGATTCAACAGTTTAATTGGAAGATTTGCACATTTTTGCTGTGGAGAACTTTAAGTCACTTGGCCATAAAGTTATTGCAGAGCCACAATGCCATAATATCGGAATGCACAGTCTTTCAAATTCGTATCTTGAAGGTTATTTCCGTTGCTGGAATTTAGCAGGCAATCGTAAAGTGTGCTCTGAGGCTAAAAATATATTTTTATAGACAATAAAATGTTTGGATTATGGTGGATCTACAGAAATGATAATATTTGTCTGACACTTTGCTATTTTTAGAACACACATACATACAACTGGCAGATTAAAATATTTTCTATGAGAGAAGCTTTAAAAAATAGTTTGGTTGGTGAAGCTCGATAAATTCACTGTATACTAAATTTTTCTATTATTTTTCAAAATAGTTTTGAGTTAGATATATAGAAATAAACTTTATTTTTAAAACCAACTCTTTATTCGACAGGTAATCGTCTCCGCGTGCCATCTTATCACATCCACAGTCAATAAATGAAAGTAACCCGTCATTAAAACCGTAAAAAATCTCAAACAAATATTCAGAGTTCTTCGCTTTAGCTTCTTTAAGTTAATCGATATCAAAGACACAGTCTACTTCCCGATAAATTATCTCTATGTCATGCTAAACGAACACAGAGTCTAGACTTACATAGTTGATATGGTAGACGTTCACTACTTTGTCTACACATAGCTTATCAAATTATTCCAAAACACATTCTGTTTATAGGTCGATACTTCAACTACAGTTACGCTACATACTTTAGTCGAAAATCGAAGTAGACACCTAATTTACAGTTATTACTCCCATATTACTCAAGTTTTTATTCCTAGGAATATGAAATTCCAGCATAAATTAAATGGAGAGCTTCTGCCCAGAATTTTTTTATTATCTTTCCATCTTATCTCAAAATATTTATTGAAACTTAAGTAAGGTTAATCTGTTCAGTATCCAGTTTATTTACTGTTAAGTTTAGACTGATTTCAAAATGTACCGATTGCCCAAACTATACAAGTATTTTTGTATCTGATCAAATCGATAACCGTGACTAACCCAACTTCGTCACCGCTTGAAAAATGATCCTCTTAATACCAGGTTTCCCATACAAAATGGCCCTAACCATTACCTTGGCAAAGCATAACTTAGAAATTAATATGAAACTGATTTTAACATTCTCTTTAATAATTACAACGACCGTTCCTTTTAACTTGGAACAAAATTTGTAGAGACTTTTCAGCAGAACGTGCGCTTAGAAACACTGGGAAAGCTTGTAATCGAAAAGCTACATACAGTAAGCGGATGGATTGACGACATAGTCCTGAAAAAACTTTTTGATAACTTTACGGCTTCAAAAGTGGGCTAACTTTCTAACACTTTGTCATTCTAATCTCATTTCAGAAAACGAAGAAAATAATTGAGAAGTCAGGAATAACATACTGGACTAAAAAATTCCTTATCGTATTCACTGTCCGATAAAACTTAGAAAAAGTTATTTTTAACCGAAGAGTTAAGTAAGCAAAGCATTAGTCAATAAATAATGACTGACTCAGACCTGGAATGGGGAGAATTTGAAAAAAAAATCGTAAAATATTAGTTTAAAAAGAGAAATTAGAATACGTGAGATTTCATCTGTATGCCGGCTGCATTTTCGTAAAGAGCGGACCATAGATTAGGTTAGGAAAGATAGCTGAACTTAGACGACTATGCACAGTACTTTGCGAAGCCCAAAAATAAAATTTCCCATAGTCAAATCTCAGCTATCGACAAAAACGCCGGGATCCTATCAAATATCTGCTTAGATGTTCTATTTTCATTTCCGCTATTTCACCTCGATATCTAAAAGTATGAGATCCGAGGTAATTTTAACTCGATCTGGCAAGATTCGAGGAGGAAGTGCTGATATGATTCTATTTCATCTTCTGCCACACAGCTGATGCAGCTGGAGTTCAGTAAGGTATTCAATCTTACCGCAGGAATTTGGGTCAGTCAGTATCCATTGAGAGGTGGTGCTTAATAAAAATTAGTACTTCTCTAGGCCTTGTATGATTTACCCAGGGCTAGAAGGACCTTGCGACTGCACAGCTGTTTGAATTCACCAATACTTGCTGAGCAGGTCTGAGGCCCAACAGTCCAGTAGTCAGCCACAAGAAGCCAACGGAGCTCCTACCCGTTCCTATTTTGCAGTTATTGAGAAGTACCGGTCCCAGCAAGCTCATCATCCTGCAATAACGCTGTGGTCAGATACCCAAGACTAGAGCGGACCATTCAATGTACTAAATATCTTTTGTAAAAGCGATTTTCGACTTTATAAGGAGTCGCCTTGTGGCGGTTCCGTATGAAAAATTCTCGAGTTTGTAATTACCCACTAAGTCTATAAAAGTATTTTTTGTAACAGAAAGAGATTACTAATTTCTCTCAGAATCTTTTTTCTTTTCTTCGGAAAAGAAATTGTATCGGTAGAATATTTTACTCTACAACTACCCACTCAATTCGCAGAAGAACCCTTTTTTAAGCAGTATAGCTCGTTGAATTTCCATATCAAAGTCAAAGTTTAAACCAGACCAGCCGCGGACTAATTGTACTTAGCATATATGAAATAATGAAACCGTGCACTCACCCAAAAAATATTGTCGCTGGCTGCAACCAGTTCAACCGGAATGCGTCGCTGCCACCACCACTTGTCCCATATCCATCGACGCGTGTATAGTCCATCACTTGCGCCGTCGTGAGGGTTGTAACACTGGTTGTAGTTGCTGCGCTTGCCACACCAAGGCGTGCGGAAGCACCATACGGACCACCACCGCTAATAGCACTTCCGCTTGACGCGTCGCAACCACCCAAATGTGTCATCCTACTGACCGCATCTTGTTTGCTGGCTGCCAGCGACGTGGAAGCGCCCGTTATAGCGCTTGTTTTTGCTGCTGCTGTATGCATAACGGCTATTGCTTTTGTGGCGCGTTGTTGTTGCAACAATTGTATTTGCAACCTTTGCGGCTGCTGCAACTGTTTGTGCTGATACGACCACAAAGGCAGTTTTTCTATGCGACGCACCTCTGCGGACAGTCCACTGCAATGCGTTGCAACAGCAGCGGCGTCGTCATCAGCAAGTGGCGCAACATTTCCGGCTGTTGCAGCCGATTCGCATCCGCCGTAGCTGGCATCGCCGCTAATCGTGGTCATTTGGCGTCCAACGCTAGTCGTCGTGGAGCTTGCGGTAGTGACTGTGGACGTGTGCAACCTGTTTGTGGCATTTGGATTGTGGCGCTGCTGATAACGCGTTGTGCTATTGGTTATTGTGGTTGTTGTTGCTGTTTGGGTTTTAGCCTGCTTCGGGGTAGAGGCTGTGGCGGTTACCTTAGTTGTGCCAATTGCTGTTTTAGTTGTTGTTGCAGTGCGATTTTTCGCTTGATTGCAAGCATTTGCCGCCGAGGCGCAACAACGATGCGTTTGTGCTGGCTTATGTTGCTGTTGTTGTTGGTTGTGGTATTGATAGCGATTATAACGTTGCGGTATTGAGGATGTAGCTGCCGTTGTGGTTGTTATTGTTGTTGTGGCCGCAGCTGGTATTACTTGCACTTTGGCTGCTTGCTTAGACGGCTGTTGCAGTTGTTGTTGTTGTTGTCGCTTCTCCGGTTGCACGTGCGTTGTTTGGCGTTGTGTATTCGCCGCTTGCTGTTGGCCAAATTGATTACTGTGGTTGCTGCGCAAAGCGCTGTGCAGATAACCGGTTGTTGCCTGCCCGGTGCCACTACCCGCATTGCCGCCACCACCTGCGCCGCCAACCGTTAACGGTGATGAGGCAGTTGATGAGTTGGAAGCACTGCGCTGATGTAAATGATGTGTGGGCGGCAGTAGTCTCGACCCTGGCGATGAGCGCAGGTCATTGAGCATAATATCCAAGTCCGTTGCCAGCGAGCTGAGCAGCTAAAAGAGAACAGTAGTGTTGGAAAATTAGTATTGTTGCAAATTGAGCTACTTAAATATAATGGTTGTATTAGGCAAGCGTTAATGCTTTAAAAATAGTGTTATTAAGTTGAAGTTGGTAAAAATATTCGACGAAATTGCCTAGATGGAAGATTTCTGAATCTAACTAATAAGTAGTACGAGTATAAATTAAGAAGTCTGGAATAAATAAATGGATTGCTAGGTAGGGTGGCTGTCTGATGACGCAACTACGTCTTAAGGAGGTCTGTTGCGAAGCAACCGGTATTAAGGGGGTATTCTTCTCTAGAATTTTGAAAAATGTGATTTTTTCCCATTATTTAAAGTTTAGACTTTCAAAAATATGACCTTGGAAGGATTTTTCAAAATGTGACTTATTTTCGGAGATACAGCCGATTTTGTGATGTGGCGTCCGTGTTCACTAGAATTGTCTCCTAAACTTTAAACGCGTTTTTCTCGAAACTACTTTTTTCCACACGGTACCGGCATTATCTCAAGTTCTATACAACCGATTTACTTGAAATTTTGTGTGAACCTTCTTTATATAATCCTTTATCGTTCCTACCAGCATCTTGTCAAAATTTTTGTTTTTAATATTTAAAAAAAATTAAGGAATTTCAAAAAAAGCGTAAAAAATGATTATTATTTTCAGGCAGTCGCCTTTTTTCAAAAAAAATTTTTTTTTTTTCGTGTTCCCTGAGGTAGGGACTATAACAGCATCCTTACTGATTAAGAATTTCTTTTGATTTTTTTTTTATACCACCAGTAGAGTCAGGATCAATGTCACCAGGATGAGCCATTTTTGTTTACACCTGTCTCTCCCCCCCCTCTACTTATTTTAATTTTTAATATATTTTTGTAAATTTTTTTTCTGTATTCTTAAGATATCAATAAAAACACCATAAAAAAACGGTAGTAAAAACATTTTTTTTTTGTTTTAATAAAATTCAAAAAACTGCCCAAAATTTGATTTCTAGAGTAGAATACCCCCTTAAAATGCCCTCCCTCTATTACATCCACTCTGAACCACCCTGTGCTCCTGACGAAGTTCGTCAATGCAAAAAGTTTTATTTGACCAACCTTCGAGACATTTTCAAGGGACCCTCGGCAGATATTTGCGGTTCTTTTTCTATGGTTTAATATGTAGATGTTCCATAATTAATTCTTCTCGCTCACATGCCTGTCAAATCGACAATGATCTGTTAACACTACTACTACAGTTCTTATGCCATTCCTTTTGAATTTCGGTTGACGGCTTGTGCGGCGCATATTCCATTCATACCAAATTTTGCCTGCTTGTTGAGCAAGTTAGAGATTGACTCCAACGGGACTCACTTATACTTATAACAAGTTTGTCGAATTATCTACCTTATAACCAGAGGCATATATATTCCCTTTTTATTGGAGTGTAATTCGAGGGTAGAGCCTGCCTAGCTAATTTATCGTTTCACAGTTACCAGGAATGCTGTAACATTATCACAGTGTTCTGGTACATATTACAGCTTTATCTTGAAATACAATGTTAGATCCACTGACAGAAAAATATTCTTTTAGTATCAAATTGTAAGAGACGTCAGTGATTTCAAAGCCGTTTGGCTATTCGTATATATAAATACATTTGCTGTTGTGAGTACATCCTTTATCAGGACAAGAAGGTTTTTCATTGCTGTTATCTTCGTTTGGAAGGGCACTGGTCTGATAGTTGGAGGCGATTCTGGTATCAAATTTTAATAACCTCCCTCTCAATTATCCAGTTTGGACTAATTGAAGTGATACCTATCCCTGTGTGAGCCAGGGTCCGAATTTAAGTTTAATTACAAAGAAATAGGGATAGTCAGGATTCTAGCATAAATAAATAGAACTAAAAAAAGAAGAAAAAAAGAAGCTTATATCATTGTCTGAGGTTTTTCGAATCGAACAAACAATTTGTATAAGACAAATATCTTGGCATATACGGAGGAGAAAAAGAACAGGAAGTTATATGCCATTTGCCCCGATTTGACGCATCCAACAGGCACTGTCATAAATCCAACCAATAAAATATTCAATAGAAAATGGATTCATCGCTTCGAAATAATCGTCCGTCGCTCTACATGGTTAGGTAAATCGAACATATACATAAGTGGTATAAGTCAATTAGACTGGCATAATGCAATAGAGATAGCATAACAACTGGTTATACCACTTTAAAGACTAATTCGTAAGCTGTATTGTATTGAATTTAGCTGGATGATTTTGTTTTTTTTTTTGTTTGCCAGCACAAGTTAATTTTCAGAAAAGATAGTGTGGCATAACAAGCAAGCAAGTGGCGAGTAGAGTACGAATAGTCTTAGGAATTATAATAATAGGTCGCTTTTATTATACTTTTTTGGGAAGATGTTTATTAAACTTTTTTGGAAGATTCAAACTAAGGATGCACTGCTGCGTTGATCGTCGAAACAGTTGATGTTAAGGACATAAGGACTTATGGAACTTGGTCATGCATAACCTGCCGTGAGCTTTCACTGTATGTTTAAGTAAACTCTTGCAGTTCAGAAAAGATAAAAAATCAAAATAATTGAACAAGAAATAGTTCCATCATCAAAACTTTGGTTATAAATGGATGACTTGAGAGTTGCAGCTTTTATATGTGCTTACTCAGCTCCACGTCGATCTAGGCACAAGTGAAGACTATACATTATTGACATTAGTAAGAATACTACAAAGTCATGGCAAAAGCATCTGAATTACATCAAGTTCATTAAAAATATTATAGTAAAAAAAATCATAATCCATTAGACTTCTATCCAAGCTTTCTTGTATCAAATAACTAACTCCTTCCCTACAAAATTAGTTATCTGTAAAAATTTTAGAGATTTTAAGCTTAATTTTGTAAACTCGCTTCGCAGGAATGAGGTCTATACCGAAATATTATCATTTCATATTAAGTTTCAGATAAATTATGATGTGCCCAAAAAATAAGGTGACACTGTATTTAATTTGAAAATTCTTCATTTATTCTTCCAAATCAGTTTCATCCCCTTCAAAGTAATCCCCTTCCGATGCCGACGGATTTTCCAATCTTCGAAACACTGGTTGTAGTCACTTTCCGGGATGGCTTTCAGTTCCGTCTTCGCTGCGGCTTGATTGAATCTCCTCTATCGTATAAAAACGGTGTCCCCGGAGCGGTGTTTTGAGCTTGGTGAACAGCCAGAAGTCGCACGGCGCCAGATCAGGTGAATACGGTGGTTGCGGAACGACATGGGTTGAGTTTTTGGCGAAATGATCACGAATTACGAGGTTAGTATGGGATGGTGCATTATCGTGGTGTAAAAACCATGAATTGTCTTTCCACAATTCCGGCCTTTTTAGGCGGATAGCTTTACACAAACGACGCAAAACGTTCAAATAAAATTCCTTGTTGACTGTTTGACCGGTTGGAAGGAATTCATAATGCTCAACACCACGATAATCGAAGAAAACAGTCAACATGACCTTGATTTTTGAGCGACTTTGGCGCGATTTTTTTGGTCTCGGCTCTCGTTTGTCACGATATTCGCTCGACTGATCGGTTGTTTCGGGGTCGTAAGCATAGATCCAAGTCTCATCGGCAGTTATAATGCGTTTCATGACACCCTGGTAGTCGGAAAGCATCGTTTTACACACTTCAACGCGACGCCTTTTTTTCCAAAAAATTCAATGTTTTCGGTACCAGTCGAGATTTGACGCGCTTGAGGCCCAAAACATCCCTCAAAATGGTATTGGCTGAGCCTTTCGAAATGCCAACTTCATCAGCAAGGTCCTTAATTGTTTTCGACGGTTTTTCAACACCAAATCTTTGATTTGTTGAACGTAAGCTTCGTCGGTTGAGGTTGATGGTCGCCCTGGACGCTCTTCGTCTTCGACACGTTCACGGCCGTTTTGGAACTCACTATACCACTTGTAAACATTTTTTTTAGACAAAGCCTCATCACCAAAGGCTTTCTGCACCATCCTCAACGTATCCGCAGCAGAAAATTGATTCCGTAAACAAAATTTAATGGAAATTCTTTGCTCAACAAATTTCGACCTCGCAAAAAACGAAAAACTCACTTTTAGCAGCTCACAAAACGACACGTATCTCAAACACTAATGAATATTTTGACATGAAATTTGACATAAATGTGACTGACAGTACTACCAACCTAAAAAAACAATAATAATTCTCCAAAACCTTCGACGCGCGGTTTAAATTCAAATGTCACCTTATTTTTTGTAAAATTGCTTAAATACCAGAACACGAAATGTCACCTTTTTTTGGATACAGTATATCCAGTGTGATTTTATAACATTTAATCGACAAGTCTGTAGTCGAGAAAAATCAGTTATGGTTACAGAACGGTCTGACCCTTTGTCAAGACAGATTGTGCTCTGGCCTACTGGATACCCTACGACGAAAGCAAATAAGAGTCCATAACTTCAACACATCCAGAGATTATTAATTTTTTAAGCTTTTTACCCTCTTTATCAAGCTGTTTTGAATGACAAAAGTTTGTAAACTCAGTTCGTATTAGATTAGCTCGTTCTTAGTTGATCTATAGCATTCTTCGTTTAACTAAGATTTCGCGGAAAAAACTCGATGTTAAGAGAATCATAAAATCGTTTCATAACTGTCTTTGAGGTGCTCTGGGGTTAGTAAAATGGCAAAAGTAGTATAGCTTAGAATATACAATCCCACAATAAATTTCTGCATTTTATTTTCTGCGGCTTGTTTTGGTGTACTAAGAATGTTCAAGTACTACTTCGACCGACCTCGTCTGTTATCTATTTTTATCTAGAATATCCAACTGTTATACTTGTTATACACAAGTTAACATTATAATTTCAAAGTATTTTAATAAATTTGTCAATGTTTACTCTCCGCACTTAAAACAAAATTCATCATGCCGTCTTTTCGCAACTTTTTAGCAGAGCTCTGCACATGCACACGCACACACATATCTTCTTTGTCTTATCATTTAAACAGCTTGTTAAAACACATGTGAAACCGTGTTGACTGCACTCAATTTAATTGAAACGTGCTGAAATAGTACATAGTACCATACTTAAATAACTAGTTCACAGTTATCAGCGAGTCAATCAACCCAAAGATCTAACGAAAAGTTAGCTTGGCAGTGAACTCACAGAGAAAGATGTTAGCAGTTGAAAAGCGCGCGTCGCGGGGTCCAATACCGTCTTACTCCTCGAGCGAGTGGTTGTAAATTTTTTTATATATACATATTTTTCATCTATCGGGGTCAAAGTCAAAGTTGCATTGCAAGATGGTGAAAATGCGGCGACGCCAAGTGAAGCGCATGATGAACAAGCTGATCTACTTCATAGTCTCCATAATATTGCTGTCCTTCTTCACCACAATGCTGGTGGAGCGCCGACTGCGCAATGTTGATGATCCAACCACGGTAGCAACGGATTTTAATGGCGATCCCGTTACGCCAGAAGTACCACGTGTGCGCGTACGCACGCACCGCCCACCAAAGCCACCGGTACAACAACGCATGGCGGTGCCAATACAGGAGGCGGTTGAAGACAGAGCGGCGGTTGATGACAGTGCGGCAGCGAGCGGTAAAGCTGAGAAAGTGACAAAAATTGTGAAGGGAATATTTACAGTACCCGAAGCCGTGGGCGAGAAGAAAGATTGGGAGGATTCGGAACAGATGGAACGTGATGCGAAGCGCAAAGGTTTGGGTGAACATGGTGAAGCAGCATATATAAAAGACGAAAGTCTGAAAGAGCTGGAGGAGGAAATGTCATTGGACAATGGCTTCAACGCCTTACTATCGGACCTCATATCAGTCAATAGATCGGTGCCGGATGTCAGGCATGAAGAGTAAGTATGGTGGTTTCGCAGCTCTTTCTGTAGCTTACTTCGTCTGTGTATTTGCTAAGGTCCAACTGAAGTTTGGTAGCAGTTAGGCGAGGCTCTTAATTTACAGGTTACGCTTACAGACTTTCGTTTATCCCCTCTGTTATGTCTGGTACTTTGGCATTTCTTCTTCCTGCGATCTGGTCTGTTTCGGTGGGGTCCTTCGACTCCACGTCAACACGTAACCTTTTCGATGTGGCTTTTACAGCACTCAGTAAGACCTGATTTTTCGAACAGAAGTCTTTGAGCTGTAATCCTTTTGTGGGCTCGGATGCATCATCATCATATTTATTGACTTCTTTTTATTTTATGCCAATGCTCGTATATCTCGAATACTTTAATTTTTTCCCCGCAGTATCAGGATTTCTTTTTGAAGCGTGGTGGAGATGAAAGTGCTCGTACGGATATTCCAGCAGGCTTTTTCTCTGCACATTCGCTCATACTTGTAGTTTTCTCAGATGCAATGGTCAAGTGGTTTACCATTACATCATTGCAGTCGCTAGATATCGGCGTCCGGGAGCCTCTCTGCTCATCCCCGAACCCGCCGGCACTGGGATGTTTACACCCGGCGCCGTCACTTTCAATTTTTTTAGTGTATTCGCCTTGTCTTATTTTTACGAGATCCTACCCGTACCATTGTATACCCACTGGAAGGTATTTAGTTCAGCCGCTTCAACCTGGACACAGGTGCTACCCAGTAAGCCACTCATTTTGAGTTAGACGCTTCTGGGACTTTACTGATTTGACACTTATCTATGGGCGGTGTCGATTCATTCCATCACAGAGACTTCATTGGACAAATATTGCTTTTTAGGCTATGCCCTACGTCTCTGTTCGTCGGCCTTGAACCATTTGTCTGACCTGATGAAGTTCTGAACCGCTCAGAAGAATTTTTTAGGGGACTAAATCACTTCTAAGCTTCCGGTATTCATTCGGTTTTATTTTGCATTAAGCATCCCTATAATCTCGGTCCAATATTGCACTGGAGCCAATTTGAAAAACTTTAATATTTTTGAGTTTCTTCTAATCGATCGATTGAGTAACTGAAATTTCAGTGGTATTGTAAGCCTCTACTTGAAGAACTTTGTTTTGCATAATGCCCAAACAATAACTCTCGCTATTTTCTCAGTGGACTATTTTTTATAACTTGGACTATATTAACTTCTTCATCCAAATAGCTGCCGTCACCGACCCTACCTCGCGAAGTTGCCCTTGACCAGCATAGTCTTACCGTTCTATAACGAACACATCACGGTGCTACAGCGCTCACTGCACAGCATCGTCAACCGCACGCCCCGCGAATTGTTGAAAGAAATCATCATCGTTGACGACAACAGCGATCGTGAGTATCTTAAAACCGAACTTGAAGAATATTTGTCGGAACACTTCGGCAATCTGGTTAAAATCGTACGCTTGCACGAGCGCTCAGGCCTGATAACCGCGCGCTTAGCAGGTGCACACGCAGCCACCGGCGATGTTATAGTCTTCTTCGACTCGCACATCGAGTGCAATTACAATTGGCTACCGCCACTGATCGAACCGATCGCGGTTAACTACAAAATTTCAACTTGTCCGATTGTGGACATTATTCATCATAGCGACTTTGAATATCGCGGCGATCAGGAGCAGAGTTCACGTGGTGCTTTCGATTGGAAATTTCGCTATAAACAAATAGGTCTACTGCCGGAACAATTAGTGAACAAGACAGCGCCTACAGCAAATCCCATTATGATGGGTGGACTGTTCGCGATTAGTCGACAATTCTTCTGGGAGTTAGGTGGCTATGATGAGGGCTTAGATATCTGGGGCGCTGAACAGTATGAGCTCAGCTTAAAGATTTGGATGTGCGGCGGCATGCTTTTCGATGTGCCGTGTTCGCGTGTGGCGCACGTCTTTCGTGGACCGATGAAGCCACGACCAAGTCCGCGCAATTACAGCTTTTTCGCAAAGGTGCGTTATGTCGAAATAGATTCAGTTATACAGTTATTCAACCCATATGCGTTTTTACTTACAGAATTGCAAGCGCGTTGCCGAAGTATGGCTGGACGAGTACAAGAAGTACATCTACATGCGCAACGAAGAGTACGCAGCCATCGATGCTGGAGATTTAACGGCGCAACGCGCTGTGCGCGAACGCCTCAACTGCAAGCCCTTTAAGTGGTTTTTAGAAGAAGTAGCGCCTGATATGTTGTTGAAGTATCCACCCGAATTTCCGCCAACTTATGCCTCGGGCGCAATACAAAGCGCCGCCTATCCACACTTCTGCCTTGATACTATGAATAGAAAAAGCGAAGAAGCTGTGGGTCTCTTCTACTGCGCTAACAATAAAACACATCCGCACATCAATCAAGACTGGGAGTTGAGTTTTTCGCGCGATTTGCGGCATCGCGACAGCGAATTGTGTTTGGACGTGCAGTCGGTGCAAGAGAACGCGACAGTTTGGATGTGGCCCTGCCACGATCAGGGTGGCAACCAGTTCTTCTTTTATGATCGCGAACATCAGTGGCTGGTGCAAGGCCGAAGTGGACACATGTGCCTAGAGGCGTTTGTGGAAGGCGAAGAGCATGCGGTCTATGCGAATATGTGCGACAACTCCAATCCGCGCATGAAGTGGATCTTCGGCCTGGTCAATGACACTGCACTGGACGCCTTTCACGAGCAGCTGCCGCTCAACGCCTAACACTTGAATTGTATCCTTAACTATGTTATTAGATTTAAATGTCTACATCTAACTTATAAATGCCATTAGTCAACGTGCATCATCCTAGTTGCTGCCACTTCTTTCCACATATGTATGTGTGTATGGATGTATGTAATTAACAATGTTTCGTACACGCCTTTATCAAGTTCATTTAAAATAAATAATTCTTTTTCGTTTCCATTTTTATTAAATTGTTGTTATTATGTAAAGAAATGTTTGCCGCGCGCTTTGACGAGCGCCGTTACGGCTTGTAACGCCGTTGGCCTAACTTGTTGTACGAGGCGTTCGCCACCACTAAACGCTGTCCAAACGATGACTTGCGAGTAATTAATTGCAGCGCTTAACAGGCTAAATTAATCTTTCTGCACTCGTCAACTGCAACGGCCGCTACTTGCAACAACTCTATAAACGCGCCGCCAACCAGCGCGCAAGTGTAAAGTCATATGTTGCGCGCGCTATCAGTTTGCGCGATTTTTGCTTTTCATTTCTCCTTTTTGCATACCAGCGCTCTCTCAAACATATGCCGCACTTTTGTCATGTCAGCGTGGCTTTACAGCGCGCGCAATGCGGCCACAAGTCTGCGCGCAGTTCAAGCGGCCACTTCATTCGCTGCACTTGGCGGCGCGCTCCACGCCTGATTGCCGTGAATTGCTTGCACTTTTGGCTCGTATGTCGCCTTGCGGTCTGCCGGCGGTTTTGCGCCGCGCTTTGTGCTGCTATGTTTACTTTATTTGGTTTTTTATGATGTTGAAATTTACAGTTACTTCAAGCTTGATTGATTAAAAGAAGGTCAAAAGCAGCGCATGAAAAATTGTTTACTCATAGGACCGCCAAGCCATGCCATGCACTTGTGGACTTGGTCTCCAGGCATGCAGCGGCGAGACGACGGAAGTATGGCGGCACTATACGAGTGCCACCGGCGTTGTTGTTATGCGTTTGAATGGGTGTTGATTAGAGTGCCGAGATCATGTTGCGCAAGTAGATTTGTATGCAAGAAAATTCATTACATTCCGCGACGGTTTGAAGGTATTTCAGTATATGATTACAGCGAAAAGCTGCTGCAGCGGGTTTTGTAGTGAATGTGGCGTGAAATTGAATATGCATTATTCGCTGCCGATCAACGAAGCTTTGAACAATGACGAATTAAACGAACGATTGGTATAAATCAAATAGACTGGCATAATCAAATCGAAACAACTTCTACAAATCTGTTATAGTGGTAGGAACAGAATGGTTTATTTCAATAGCAATGACTGGCATAAATCAAACAGGCATAATCATAAAAAAAGATCGAATGCCAAGCTGATATACTACTACAATGAGAGACTCCAGTGCTTCCATACATTGAGTACGACCTTGTTGCTGCTTTTCACTTTATAAGATCATATAAACGGTCTCTAAGCTTGTAACCTGCCTCTGTTTTTCAAACGTAGATTTCTCACGACAGAAATTCTTTCGTAGTTGCGCCGTTTTCTATCAGACACTAAAGTTGTTGGAAACCACTTTGTCAGTTCTATGCCAGTCGAAAACTTTTATCGAACCTAGGTACTATTTGGTTCTATTTTCAAGATCTCGAAATAATTTTTATTTAGGATAAAATTTGGGTAAATATATTATGCCAAAATATTCACATAGCAATAGGAAGAAAGGATAATTCAATTTTCAGATGCAAATTGTGGGAAATACTCTCGCAGCTGGAAGAGTTTTTAAGCATCTTATTTTTTGAATTTATAGTATGATAATAGATATGCAATACATAATACATAGGTTCCATACAGAACCAGTTCGATTGTTAAAGAAATCGAGAAAATTTACCAAAATTTTGTGACTGCCGAATCGAACAAGCAAAACGCGCAAACCAAACAGTAAGGAACACCAAAAATTCATACATATTTACTGAAGAGACAGCAAAGAGAGAGAGAGATGGAGATAGAGTTAGGCAGCTAGAAAAAAAATAGATAGAGACAGTTAGATAGAGATGGGTAAAAAGAGAGATGAGGACAGTAGACATAGAAGTAAAACAGGTGAGAAGGAGAGAGTGTAGAGAGTTGGTTACACGAAAATAGCTTATATAATTGAGCTCTCAATGAGCTTTGCATGATTTGACAGGTATATTTATGATTCTTTTAGTTTAGACAGAGCCGTCTGGAACCAGAAATATTCAGAAATTTAAATACACAGTACTTCCCTTTGAAAGAGACTCCATTACTTAGGAATCATTCAACTAGACATATTCTTAACACTAGTATAATAATTATTATCACAGTCTCTTCAGTTTAGGGAACAAGAAAAAGTCACAGGGGACCAGATCTGGGGAATACGGTGGCTGCGGCATCATTAGTGTGTTGTTTTTGGCCAAAAGTCGCGCACAAGCAACGATGTGTGTGAGCGGGGGCGTTATCGTGGTGCAAAATCGAATTTTTGTTCTTTCACAAATCCGGGCGTTTCTGGCGGATTGCTTCACGCAAATTGCGCATAACTTGCAGGTAATATTCCTTATTGACCGTTCTTCCCTGTGGCAAGAACTAATGATGCCCCACGCCCCTGCAATCGGAGAAAACCGTCAGTTACGATTCGCGATACTTTTTGAACACACCTCGTACATTTATTTGCTTTGTCGAGGCAGCGTATTCGAAGTTTCCTTTCAAGTAGTCAAGGTGACTTCTACTACTTCTCAGGGAAATGCTGTCCAGTTATGATACAAGTGAAAGAATAAGAAAAGCAGAAGAAACTCAATTTTTTAAAAGATTTTTTTCTCAAAAATACGGCAGCTGCAAATGTTTAAATACAACTACAATAAGCAGCAACAACATTAATAAAATAACAAATTATATTTTCTGATTTTGGAAGCACTTTACAAATATCAACACTTCATCAATTAAAGCCAAATTCAATAATCTTTAACAGTCTTCCATATCACCGGAAATATCGTGTGAAAATATGGAAGCCATAAACAGCTTAATGTTATTTTAGACAATCCCACAATACCTTAATTTGGACACCTCATTACCACAATACTATCTGTGCAAACACTTGAAACGATGCTGAAGAACCCCGAATATTTGGAGTAAGCAAACAAATTTATATTTTCGCGGAAAGCAACGAAGACCCCTTATCATTTAACTACCGAAACAGCAGTTCAACTGCTCAGACAACTTGAACGTAATTGACGAACGGCGATCGAACCCGCGGCGGGCCGGATATGACAAAGCAAGTGTCACTATAAAACAACTCTCAAGTGGATTAAAAATTAAGATTTGCTCATAAGCAATACCAGATATTGAAAAGATATGAAACAATGAAAAGCGAAAATCGCATAATCAAATATTTGTTTATGTTGACTGCAAATTGCCAGACACAATGACTGGAAAAGTAAAAAGAGTACAATGAATGCAATCGAAACCGCCGCAAGATGAATTGAGTCGAAGTCGAAAGCACAGTGTGAAAGTTACTGAGTCTAAGTATATTGAAAAAATGCAGAAAATCATGTTTAATCCATAAACTGTAATGATTAAATAATATAAATAATTTAGCTATAGAAATATCGGTAGAAGATAAACATAGAAACTAATTATGAGGACGAAGGAATGACTGATAAATTTTATATGAATTTATAGTATATTGGAATGACAGTTCTCTCAGCTCAGAAAGAGCAGAGTGTTGCGCGATTTGACAGAAGAGGATTTATTATAGTCAGAAACAGACTTTCGGAAGAAAGACAGAAACAGGCTCTCTTTAGGCACAATAATTCTGTACGAAAAACTTTTACCACCGGACCTAGAAATACATTTTGATATTGGTATCAGTTTGTGGTGCCAAAATATCATTCCTATTTACGGCTTAAAAACTACTGAGATACTCCTTCTTAAACGAAGAGCTTTAAGAAAAGATTAGTTATTTATTGTGTCAATATTTAGGAATCATTTCCATTATATACGGAGGTACTGAACGTTTTAAAGAGATTCGACTCTATAATATATGTAAAATCCCATTCCTTTCTTCGCTTATTTTTGGCAGGGGATTGGTTCCAATAATGATGGATAATATGGCAAATTTAGTTTTTTTGTGATTATCCACATACCACGTTACGGAGAGACAAACTATTTACCTTGTAAAATATATATTTTTCTTGGGAAAGAATAGTAAGTGGTCAAAGGACCAAAGCAAATTAAGTTTCTTTAAGTTACGATTATTCTCTAGAGATTAAGTATGTTGAATAATATTTAAGACGATGAAAGTAAAGTACTTCAAAACATCTTTAATTTGTCAGCATGCCTTAAGGGGGTATTCTAGTCTAGAAATTTAAAAAAATCGATTTTTTTTTATTTTCAAAGTTTAACTATTCAAGAATATGTGTACAAGAGGATTTTTCAAAATTCAAAGTCTTTTCGGGGATATAGGCATTTTTCTGACCCGGCATCCAAACTGGTTCGGCTGGAACGCGAAACTTTAAACGCGTTTTTCTAAAAACTGGCTTTTTCGGAACGATACCCACGATGTCTCAGGTTCTACTGGACCGATTTACTTGAAATTTTTATAGAGTCTTCTTTAAAGGCTTGTTTATGGTTGGAACTAGCCCCATCCCCAAATTATTATTTTTATTTTTTTTTAAATTCGAAATAATCAGAAAAAGTAATCTAAAACAACTTTTTGTTTTAGGCAGTCGCCATTTTGTGAAAAATTTTTTTCCCACTTATCCGTAGTTCCGGTCATTGCGACATTATTCTAGATTAATTATTTTTTTCTTTTTGGTTTCAGATAACTAGGAGGGTTGAAATCATGGATATGGTCCTGTGGAAATTTTTAGAGACCCCCCACTTTTTCAGCTCATAATTTTTGAAATTTTTTACTTTTTTTAGTTTTTGATTTTTTTCTCTACTCTTCTAAAACTAACAAATACGACGCTTTAAAAATTATCTGAAATTCATGCTTCTAGACTAGAATACCCCCTTAAATAGTACGAGATATGAGGAAGCAAATCTAACATATTTTATTCTTTCATAACTTAGACTTATTATAAAACAGGCAAGATTAAAGAATGGGACAAAGTTTCCGACCAAAGAATATTTCCAAAAAACCTATATTTTAATAAAGAAAATGTTTGCAAATATTTCAGTTAGACCTAACTTCAATATGCTTATAATCTTTGAAAGTATTGTTCAGTTTGACCACTATAGTATATAGCTGCCTTAAAACTGACAAATCGAAATAAAAGTTCTTGTATGGAAACTTATTTATTTGACGTGATAAGTTGAAGAAATTCGGCCTTGGGAAGAAAGTATAATCTCCGAAGAAATTGTTCAGATCGGAACACTATAGCTGCAATACAAATTGAACGTTCGGCATCAAGTGCTTATATGGAAATTTTTATACCATAGCTTCGAAATAGAAGTCAGCGTTTTTCATTTTAATATAATATTTACCCAATCACTTGACCATTTTTAAACACTGTGCGTGGGCGCGCAATCAGCGTAACGTCTTATGGACGTCTCTATAAATATGAATCACTAATACGATTAAGTAAATCTGAAGTGTGCGCTTCATTTTTATTGATTTGAGGGCTTCTTTCACTCTCCACCGCGCTATATAACGAGCAGCTTAGCGTGGCCAAGCAAATATTTGCGCGAATTGTAAGCGATTTATCAGGGATTTGTGATTTGTTTATGGCGCGTAATGTGTGCGTAATGTCAAATGTAATGCAATCGTATGTAAACGCTGATAAATGTCAATAGCGATAGATTGACAGCGATGGCTTGCAGGTAAATAACAAGCAGAAAGCAATGATATAGCAACGTAAAAAATGATAAAACAAATAAAGCGTTTGTCAGTTGACAAACACACTTAAGGAAATGAACGTAACGGCGGGGCGCAAAGTGTGTACACACCTTTATATAAGACTAATACAGCAAAGTGCAGAGCGCGCTGATGCAGCGCTTGGCATGGCGCATCTAAATCAATTTCATGGCCGCTCAACGTTGCTGCCGACCAGGCTGTTGAGTACATATGCCGAAAGAGTTATGTACGCCCGACTGTAACGCAAGCACACTATGACTCTGTTGCGGCAGTTACAGGCCATAAATCACGCGTTCGATGCGTTATCTTGAACGTGAGTAGCGCAGATTTGTAGCGGCGCGGACCTGTACGGTGTCAAGTTGGTTGAGCGGCTAGCCACTCAGACTACAACTAGATTTCGGCTATTGTTTGTACGTGTGATTTCTTTCTTTTTTGTAGTTCTGCAGTCCTTTACTAGTAAACCTGGTCGTTTATGCACACATTCGCCCATTTGAGCAGTCAATGCGCCAATCTCGAGTGCTACTCACTTCGCACCAATGCTTGGCGCACTGGGTTGGTTGTTCGCGCGGTCGTTTGCTGTGTCTTTCGCGCTTTGTGATCGATGCGTATCGCAATGACGTAGACTCGCGAAAGCCGTGACCAAGTTGAATGTATGTTTGTGCCTATATGCGATCTTTATCTTTCGGTTATCACGTATTGCTTTGATAAATTGCTTTTGTTTAGTGAAATATGAAGCATCCAGCAGCGTGGATGCGACCAAATATACTTACAGACCTGTTATTACAAATATAACAACAATATGTTATAAAATTTAAAACAAGCTAATGTTTTGACATTGGTATACTAGAGTTTAATACAATTACCGGGGTTGACTTGGGTTGAAACGGTTGAAACGATCATCCCAATATACTTGTATTTCACCCTTCAAAAGTTTTCATAGTTCAATACAACGAGGTGTGAGTTTGGTTCAGGTTGAGGCAATACTTAAATATATACTTATTTTAAGGTAGTAGTCTGGTAACTTGGGTTACAAAAATCGAATTTTTTTGTTTGCTTAATTGCAAAGCACAATGTCTTGAGAATATACTGTGAAAATTTCAGACAGAAATTCGAAATATTTCGGAAGTTATAACGAGTTTCCTAGAGTGCCTCGGAGTCCTCTCTCTCGGAGTTGTTGAACTTTAAACGCGTTTTTCTCAAAATATTGTTTTGCTGGTCGGCCCGGGTCCTAACTTTTTTTCTACTGGACCGATTTCTTTCAAATTTTAACAGGCTGTTCTACACATTTATAATTCTCGTTTTTTTATTTTACAATCCTTTCTTTGCTAAAATAAAAGAACTACTTTTTTCCAGAGTCCGCCATTTTGTTATTTACCCTTAAAATTTAACTTCAGTAATGCCGACCAGAATGACATGTCTACAGATTACTAATAATCAAGAATATTTGATTTCAGATAACATCAAATCCAAAATCACCCGGGCCACCCATGTGCATTTTTTTGAGGTTCCAACTTCGAGTGACAATAATAATAGTAATAAAGTATTAAATTTTTTCAAATACATTTTTTTTATAATTTCAATATGTAAATAAAAACACTCTTAATACTCAAGATAATTCAGTTTTATTTTCCTATAAAAAACCACCCTCCAATAAGTCATGAAAATAGGCATAAGCTACCAGACTACTACCTTAAATTCTCTCTAAAGAGATCTTTCGAATGTATAACAATCTTGGAAAAGCTCTTCGGAGAGGAGAATAAACTTTTCGCATTCGACCATAAAATTTCAGAGGTTCGAACAATAATCATGAGAGATCAATTAATATACAAGCTCTTCGTGAATAATGGCAATGCCTAATAATATACTTTAAATTCTTTCGGTAGATTGTATTACATCTTTGAAAAAGATTTTTAGCGAAGAGCATACACTTTCCGCCTTGAATCAAGACTTCTAGGACCATATGATTCCACAAGTCCGACCAATAACCATGAAAGCTTAGTGAATACACAAGCTTTCCATGTAAAACATAGAGCTGAGAGAATATCAGACTCCTTAATTCCATCAAGTTTGAGCAATGAAACGTAACAAGCTGAAAAATCAAAGAATTCAATTTCCTAAGTAACATACCAAAATCTATGTAAATCTCTGTTTTATACATATATCTTCGATCTGTAGGAAGCCTCACCGCAAAATTAAAGGTATCAAGTTTAAGGAATGAAACTTCGCTCAACAAGCTTTTTTTTACTTTTTTATCGAATTTTTGATTATGATTGATTTTTTACTTTGAAGCTTTCTCAAAAGCTCATCAATATGGTTGGTTTTCATAAAACAGTGCAATACCGTTAAACAATTTCAGAAGCTATCCCAAAATCGTAATGACTTCGGGGTTTACCCTTAAATAATCTCAGAATATTACTACTATTCTAAAGCTTTTCTGAAAGCTTAATAGTAACATTATGCGTAATCATGTGGCAGAATACTATTAAACTGCCGGAGAAGTTCAATATTACTTCAAAGGTTTTCAAAACGAACAACACCTTTAAACAATTTCAAAATATAAATATTATATGAAAGCTTTCCCGAAAGCTCAGAATTTATTTGGGGTAAAAAAGTGACGGGGAAACTCTTTGAGGAATCTCAGAACATTACCATTATTCCAAAAAACAAATTTTAAAAGCTCAAAAATAAACACAAGAACTTAATATTATATAAATATTATTTGAAAGCTTTTATGAAAGCACAAAATTTATTTGGAGTGAAAAAGTGCCGATGAGTACCGTTTAAGAATCTCAGAATATAATATTATTCCAAAGCTTTTTTAAAAGTTCAAAAATAAAACAAACACAAAAATTTAATATTGTTCTAAAGCTTTTGGAAAAACTCAAAGTGTGTAGAAATCTTAAAAAGACTCAGAACACTTTTTTGGGAGATTAGTTGTAACGTAATTGCTAAAAGAAATTGAAATAAATTTATAATGTGCTATAGTTATGTCTAAAAAATTCACTGCCTCTTTATTTCTTTAAAATTCATGAGTTTTATAAGCCTTCCATCTCAATACAACATCTGACCGCGAGCGATTTCAGCCCGAAGCGAAATTTATAACAAGAAATATAATAATAATGCAAAAAGTGAAAACAACGAAAATAAAAACATCAAAGAGAAATGTCAATTCATCGTCTAACTCGCTTCAAGCAGCTTGAGCGCATTTAATAATCACACACTTGTGTGAGGAAGCAGACAAAAAATACTGGGTTGAAGCTTTTCTGCCGGTCATATAACTAGCTTTCAAGTGCTTCATATTTTGACACCTACCAAACGATTTATCACGAATCATCCGACACATTGCACAACTCACAGATTTATAAACTAGAATATGAACGAGAACAAATACATATTGATCTGCGTAAGTAGAAATATGTCTAGTTTTGATCGACAAGTTTGAATATTTCAATTTTCAATTCGGGTTTTTTTTTCTAGTATGATTGTAAAACAACACAGAAGAGTTCCATTGAAGTTTTTTGCTTCTTTGGAGTGAGTTTTATTTCTCTTTAATAATAGACAGTTACAACTATGTTATGTTATGTTATGCTACGAGTTGTCATCCTCTGTTCCTCATACACAAAAATTGTATTTATTGAAATATCAATGTGCTGCTTAAGGTCGATGAATAACTTACACAAAAGTCTAATAAAGAAATAACGATAACAAAAATAATAAAATAATAATAAATATACGCATTAATTTGTAAAGGTGAATTCACAGAATTGCTCTATGTTACAACGACATAACACAGTTCAGAGTTTCAGTATAATCATATAATTAACCCTTAGGTGGCCGCCTTGGTATAGCTGTACCACTTTATATAATTTGCTTATACTAAATATTAACGACTTCTTGAGTTTTGGTAAATTGTAGTCCATTGGTAACAATTTGGGGCGAAGTTGGATGTGACTATTGGCTCTGAATAAAGCATTTGTAATGAGGAAATGAAATAGAGTTATTGTGCTTCAAGGATTTTATCGAGGATGCCTTTGCGAAAAAAGGAGTATTACTATGCACCTTCCAATATATAAAAGAGTTATTCGCCAATATCTCATATTCTAGTGTTATTCGAGCACTGGAAAGAGGCACGTTAAAGCACTCATTATAAGATGAAAGATGCGATTCCCAGAATTAATATAGGCTCACGCAGCCAGCCAGGTTAGGTAAGGTTTAGTTAGATGGTTGTTCCCACTGGATTCCATGGGATCACACTTTGACTGTTATGTACAGTTTATAATGCCAAAAGAAAAGATCTTGTAGTTGAATATCAGCTCTAAGCAAAATGCCCTGAACTTATAACAAATCTGCTGAAGGGTTTTATATTTATTTCTCCTGGATGTCTAAAGGAGGGATTCTGAGATGTTTCTTCCTTGATCTGGCAAAAATGGTACATTCGAGAAGGAAGTGTTGTCATGATACTTTCTCATCTTCTTCCTTACTTCTTACTAGTGATAGTTGCGTTTCTGACATACTACTATGCGGATGACATCGTTACTTTAATAAGAAGAAAAAACAAATCAATAAGCGCTCATAAACAGGGAATAATCTCCCCATGGCACTCCTTCCTAATAGTTACAAAGTATCTCTGGACAGTCAAAGCGACTAAGAGGACATCATGCCCTGCAATGGTATACAGACGGCTTGAACACGGCGAATGGAACTGACGTTGGGATGGCGGAACCATGTACCAACTGCCCTTCTCATGGACGGTTTTTCAAAAAAATGTTCGAACCGAAGTTTACGCTATCAGTAAATTGAAAATATATCGTAATTCCATCATTAGAATGAAGCCAAGCGCACAAAGACATTAAAGGAAATGAACTTGCAGACCTTTTAGCTAAAATAACAGCGGCATTCAAGCCAAGAATTAAGCATTTCTTAGCTGTGGGCCTTTAAACATTAAGAGATTTGTTCTGTAAACAGAAAGCTCTTGCTGACATACCTACAGACAGCAATTGCCATGCGTCACAGGTTTACTGTCTCTAAGAAAGTTCGATATAAAAAGATTCTAGAAAGGAATAGTCCTGCCCAAAAGCAAATTAAGCCAGGCAGTAGGGTTTTGTATAGGTCACTGCAGGCTAAGTTGTTTTCGACACAAATTTTGATACTATCCCACATATCAGTATCGCTTCGATGGTCTTGCAGCAGATATACTAAAGCATATACTCTTTGATTCCGCTGCTATAACAAAAAAACCAAGTCAAGGGTAATAAATCCACCCAGAAAGCATCACATTTAGTGAACCAAGAGCTTTCCTAAGCTTTCTTGATACAACTACTTAAACGAAATCAATAGAGAATAGCCCAGCACACAGTAAAGAAGATATAGCAGCCATAGGTAAGAGTATAAGAGAGATTCGCAGCAACTCGAACTGACGTATGGCACGCCTTGGCGCATTATACGTCGAGATCATAAATTGACAGCGTACAAAATACAGCTTGGGCAGAACTAAAACCGCTCGACCTCGACCTAGAAAAGGTCCCAGAAAATCCGACGTCTTCGAACCGAATTTTGTTCAACGATGAGGTCCATTTCTGGCGAGCAAATGGCCGAATTTGGAACAAAGAGCAACCTGAAGAGATTCAAGGATTCAAGAACTGTCATTTCATCCAGAAAAAACAACGGTTTGATGTAGTTTGTGTGCCGATGGAATCATAATCCATACTCATAGTCCATATTTCTTCAGAAAGGATGCCGGTGAGAACATAACCATCAAAGGGGACCGTTATCACGCCATGATCACCAACTAATTAATGCCGAAAATTGAGGCTCGTGATCTCGGCGATATTTGGTTTCAACAAAACGGCGCCACTTCCTACACATCGCATCAATAAATGGATGTATTGAGAGAACACTTCGGCGAGCAATTAGATTTTTTTTCTGTTGGAATACGTAAACTATAAAGTCTATGCTGATAATCCCGATTCAATTCAGCCCTTGGAGCAAAACATCACGTGTATTATTCGCCAGTTATCAGTCAAAATGCCCGAACGAGTCATTGAAAATCGGACTCAACGGATGGACCATGTGAGACGTAGCCGCGGCCAACATTTGAAAGAGATAATCTTCAAAAAATAAATGCCAAGGAATATTCTTTCGAATTATAATAAACATTCCTCATTAAATTTCAAGTTTTTGTGTTTTTTTTTTTCTTTAAAAAGTAAAAGACTTTGAAATGAATCACCTTTTATAACTAACACGAAGGTCGATCCTTTCTTTCATGGATTCTTAACTAACATAGCTTCGAATCTACAGTCCACTCAATTGATGATTAATTACTTTCGTTTAAGTATCTAAATTAATGCCATGCCAATTTTCGCATTATATGAGTGCCCCAATTAGACGATTCATTACAAACCCGTTTCTTTTGGAAGCAAAGGCGGTTGCGCTACATTACAAAGGGCAGCGCTTTGAGGGCGTGATCCGCAAACAATAAAAACGGTAACAATAATAAAAATACCGTTTACCTTAAAACCGAAAAACCGATTAAATAATAGAAGAGACAGTGATTTATGGTTCGGCTTGAACTCAAATTCGCTTGCATTCGCTGACGGCGAGCGTACGGTAGTTGGCTGCCGCTGCGTCCGATGATGCAATGTACATGCGGCTACCAGCCGCAACTAATAACAATATTTGCCACAAGGTCTTTTCGTGCTTGGAGCCACCCAATAATGCAAAGCAACAAAAATAATGGCAGCAACAACCAAACATGAGAGATTTAAATAGAAAAACTAGCTATAAATAAAAAGAGTAGCCTAAAACTTAACTAGCCGCAGTAATAGCGTTTGTGGCAACAACCAACAACAACAATAAGAATGAGAAAACGAAAAACTGTGAAAATAGTTACACGGGGTTATGGTTATGGGTCAAGCAGCAAAGCTAAACGTAGCGTGGCGAGAGGCGCAGCACCGTGCTACACGGTTACAGAAAGCGATGAGAGCGGGAGAGCCAGCTCAGCTGTTTGCTGTGAGTAAGTGTGGGCGTGTGGGCGTGCGTTAGACAAACCTTTTTCAAGTAAAATGTCAGTTGCAGCAACAGTTGCCATTATTGCTGTGGCATATTGCATGCAAAACATAAACCAACAACAACAACATGCAACACAACACAAAAATTGGCCACAATGACAACAGTGGCAATGATATTATTGCGAACAAGCGGCCAACCCACAGAAATTCTGCTTGTTTTTTGTGATTTTTGTACCACTGAAACAGAAGCGCAACGAACATTTGCCGTGTTGTGTCGCCACAAAAATATGAAGAGTGAAAAAGAAACAAAAAAAAGCTCTACTACAAATTGCAATATGGCAACACTTGTGCAAATAAGCCAAGCAAACATTATTCAAGTAAGTTGACAAGCAAGCAACTTAACCACAAGAATAACAGCCACACAAACGCCGTCAACCGAGTTGCAACGAGAACACCAGCGGCAAGTGGCACTCAGCGCGCAGACGGTGAATCAACAAACGACAACAACGTCGAAAATACGAGAATTTCTTGTAAAAATAAAAATAAAAAACAAAATATGGAAACCTAAAAGTAAAAATATGAAAAATATGAAAAATAAAATTTAAAAAAATACAAATAAAAATAAAAAAGCGAGAAAAAAAGTTCGGTTAAACCGAAGCTATCATACCCTTCACAAATACAAAATATTCCTTCTGAACTTTATTTTTAACGTTCGATTTTTATAGCAGCTACTTATGTGTTATAGTGGCTTGATCTGAACAATTCCTTCGGAGATTGTTGCGTTACTTTGGATAATAATATGTAGCAAAATTCGTGAAGATATCACGTCAAATAGAAACATTTTCCATACAAGAACTTGATTATGATCGTACAGTTTGCATGGCAGCTATACGTTATAGGGAACACATATCCTTGGTTCCGACAAATGGGCAGCCTTTTAGTAAGAAAAAAACATATGCAAAATTTTAGGTCGATATCTCAAAAATTGAGGAATTAATTCGTGTATAAGCATACGGATGTACGCACGTATGGAATATACTTTGTTCAGGGTATAAAAATTAAAATAAAAGCAAAAATATGTCAAATAAATAAACTGAAGTCATAAAGTTGCAAGAGCTTACGCACTGTGCAAGCAGCTGAAGTTCGCGTGTAAATATTATTTTATTGGCAAACTCTTAAATGCACTCTGAGGCAAGCAACAACTGCAGCTAGTGTTTGCCATAACCCAAAGTTAATCATAACTGCATTTAAGTGGCGTGTGCTCAGCAATTCTGCTTTAGTTTTGGTATTCCACCAAAGATAAGCTTTAAGGGGGTATTCTACTCTAGAATTTTGAAAAATTCGATTTTTTTTTCATATAATTAAAGTTTAGACCCTTAAGATCATATCCTCCAAAGGATTTTTAAAAATTAAAATTATTTTAAGAGCTACAGTTCTTTATATAATCCTTTACCGTTCCTACCAGCATCGTGTCAAAATTTTTGTTTTTAATATTTAAAAAAAAATCACGAATTTCAAAAAAAAGCGTAAAAAATTATTTTTATTTCCAGGCAATCGCCATTTTTCAAAAAAAAAAATTTCGTATTCCCTGAGGTGGGGACTATAACATCATTCTTACTGATTAAGAATTTCTTTTGATTTTTTTTTTTTCAGACCATCAGGAGAGTCAGGATCAACGTCACCAGGATGTGCCATTTTTTTTACACCTGTCTCTCTCCCTCTAATTCTTTTAATTTTTAATATTTTTTTGTAAAATTTTTTTTCCTGTATTCTCAAGATATCAATAGAAACACCATAAAAAATGGATAGTAAAAATATTTTTTGGTTTTTTTTTTAAATAACATTCAAAAAACTGCCCAAAATTTGATTTCTAGACTAGAATACCCCCTTAAAGTGTAATTCTTCCCAGAAATAATTCTTAAATTATGAAGCTACTTCCTAAAAAAGAATGAGCCTAGTCTTAAAGTCATAAACGCATTAAAGAAGTCAGACGAAATTGCTCATAACACACACGCTACAGCCTTTTGAGCTCATTTGTTATTCTAATTTTATAAATCGACTCAAAATCGATTAAAAAGCTAAGAACTATGAAAGAGTTCAAGGAAGAAGCCAAGCAAAAATAATAGTTTATCATAAGTGTAGCTTAAAACTCTTAGATTAAAGTTAAAATTGTCGAAACCATTGCTTAAGGGGGTATTCTAGTCTAGAAATTTAAAAAAATCGAAATTTTTTTTTATATTTTCAAAGTTTGACTATTCAAGAATATGTGTACGAAAGGATTTTTCAAAATTCAAATTATTTTCGGAGTTATAGGCATTTTCCTGACCCGGCATCCAAACTGGTTCGGCCGGAACGCGAAACTTTAAACGCGCTTTTCTCAAAACTGACCTCCTCGGAACGATGCCCACGATTTCTCAGGTCCTACTCGACCGATTTACTTGAAATTTTTACAGAGTCTTCTTTATAGGCTTGTCTATGGTTAGAACTAGCCCCATCCTAAAATTTTAATTTTTATTATTTTTAAAAAATTCGAAATAGTCAGAAAAAGTGATCCAAAAAAACTTTTTTTTTTAGGCAGTCGCCATTTTGTGAACAATTTTTTTTCCCACTTTTCCGTAGTTCCGACCATTGCGACATTATTCTAGATTAATAATCTTTTTTTTTTTTTGGTTTCAGATAACTAGGAGGGTTGAAATCATGGGTATGGTCACGTGGAAATTTTTAGAGACCCCCCCACTTCGTCAGCTCATAATTTTTGCAATTTTTTACTTTTTTTAGTTTTTAATTTTTTTTTCTACTCTTCTAAAATTAACAAATAACTCATGAAAAAAAATGTATAGTAAAAATATTAATTGCCTTTTTTACGACGCTTTAAAAATTACCTGAAATTCATGCATCTAGATTAGAATACCCCCTTAATCACTGTCTTGAATACCACTATGTCAAAATCCCAACGAGACAAATAAACATTGTGACAAAAAAGTGTTAATTAAATTCTCCGGGTAAGTGATATTTCAAAAAAAAATTTTGTAAATTGGCAGCACTGTCCTCAATAACTAAGCCAAATATGAGCGCGATCTGTCGTTTATTTACAGCAGCTGCCTGACTCTTAAGCATCTCAGTACCAAATAAAAATATCAAGCAAAGAATTTGTCTCAAATTTTGTATTAATAAACAAATTTGTAGTGCGGAATCGTTGCGCATGTTGGAAACGGATTACGGTAATTCAGTTTTATCAAAACACAAGCCTAAGTATTCAAAGACGGTCGAGAGATCGTTGAAGAGATGCCTCGTGCTTTACGATCTTCGCCCTCCACAACTGATGAAAATATTAAAAAAGTGAAAAATATAGTGCTTTAAAATCAAGTAAATCATAAAAAGCAAGCTCAGCATTTCTCACGATTCTGTTCGAATCATTTTGGTGGATATGTTGGGTATAAAACGCGTTTCTTGCTCGACCCGATAAATCTGATTTTTTCTTTAAATGATCCCACATTCATGGAGAGCATTGCAACTGCTGTTGACACATGAGTTTATGAGTTAGACATGCAAACAAGTCAACAATCATCGAAGTGAACGGGAAAAAAACGAGCCGCAATCAAGAAAACCACGCCAAAGTCGCTCAAAAATCAAGGTGATGTGCATTGTTTTTTTCCGATATTTGTGGTTTGGTGCATCATGACTTCGCATGACTTCTCATGACTTTGTTCCAGAGGGACAGGCGTTCATTAGGTATTATATTTAGCGTTTTGAGGCGGTTCCGTGAGAACATCCGTCAAAAACGGCCGGATTTGTGGAAGAACAGTTCCTGAATTTTTTACGAAGATAATTCACCTTCGCATCGAGCCACGATTGTGACCAAATTTAAAGCCAAAAATGCAATCAATACCCTCTATCAACCACCACCGTATTCACCAGATTCGGCTCCATGTGATTTGTTCTTGTTCCCGAAACTGAAATTGTCGCTTCATGGAACCCGTTTTCAGTCGATCGAAGAGATAAAACAAAATTCCCTGAATTCGCAAAAAGTGCTTATAAAAATTGTTTCGAGGAATATTGCATATAAATATTGATGAATAATTTTATATTTGGTGTTTTATTTACAGTTTCCGGGTACTTTTTTTGTCAGTTAACGGATTATTTCTGCCAGTTATCACTTAAGCAAATTCGTATATTGAAGTTTTGAGAAAATAGCGTTTAGAGTTAATCCGATAGATCTGATTGAACAACGGCAACACTTCAGGAGGCTATAACAAAAAAGTATTCAACATATCGATTTAAGACTTCAGTACGTTATTTTTAAAGGCATAACCTCTAGAAATATGAAAAAATAGCTTTTTAATATTGCACTAGGTGTGCCACTGAAGGTCAAAAACTAGATCTTAACTTAGGTTATAAACCATAACAAATAGAAAATTTTTATTGAAGACCAAACTTATCCTACATCTGTTCGTCAACCCATTAGATAATATTGGGTAGTCAAAAAAATCGTTTCGTATTTCTAGTCAAACTTCAACTTATTTTTTTATATTTATAATAGTAAATAAATAAAGAAATATTTTGGTCGACTACTTTTTGCTATTTTTCCGCTAGAGATATTAATCCATCAGTGTAAATCAAAATTTCCAAATTTCCAGAACGAAAGCGAGCGAACCATTGTTGTGCTACACGAACTGATATATGTAAGTATCATCGTCTCCGTAAACTTCACAAATTAATTGTAGTATTATTCTCTTTTTTATATAAACATTTAAAAATAGAGCGAATTTCTTTGTTATTTTAAGTCATTTTTGAACAGCTGTAACTCTTTTTCAACTTCCCCGATTTTTTTTTGTTAAATGAAGCATAAATTCTCACCTTTCCAACACTATTTCGTATGACACAATGTGATTGGTAACACTGGAGATATACTACGACTGCAACGACATCTATTGACATAATAGGGAAAAGACATTTTCGACTACTCAGTATTATAGCCAATGAAAAGAAAAACAGTGAAGCCAAGAGAGGCTTTCATTATCTAAAAGGATACTACTGTGCCCAAAAAATAATTGAATTTAAACTGCGCGCGTCGAAAGATTTGGAGAATTATTTTTTTTTTTAGGTTGGTAGAACTGTCAGTCACATTTATGTCAAATTTCATGTCAAAATATTCATTAGTGTTTGAGATACGTGTCGTTTTGTGAGCTGCTAAAAGTGAGTTTTTCGTTTCTTGCGATGTCGAAATTTGTTGAGCAAAGAATTTGCATTCAATTTTGTTTTCGGAATAAATTTTCTGCTGCGGATACGTTGAGAATGGTGCAGAAAGCCTTTGGTGATGAGGCTATGTCTAAAAAAAATGTTTACAAGTGGTATAGTGAGTTCCAAGCCGGCCGTGAACGTGGCGAAGACGAAGAGCGTCCAGGGCGACCATCAACCTCAACCGACGAAGCTCACGTTCAACAAATCAAAGATTTGGTGTTGAAAAACCGTCGATTAACAATTAGAGACCTTGCTGATGAAGTTGGCATATCGAAAGGCTCTGCCAATACCATTTTGAAGGATGTTTTGGGCCTCAAGCGCGTCAAATCTCGACTGGTACCGAAAACATTGAATTTTTTGGAAAAAAGACGTCGCGTTGAAGTGTGTGAAACGATGCTTTCCGACTACCAGGGTGTCATGAAAGCCATTATAACTGGCGATGAGACTTGGATCTATGCTTACGACCCCGAAACAACCGATCAATCGAGCGAATATTGTGCCAAAAGAGAGCCGAGACCAAACAAAATCGCGCCAAGTCGCTCAAAAATCAAGGTCATGTTGACTGTTTTCTTCGATTATCGTGGTGTTGTGCATTATGAATTCCTTCCAACCGATCAAACAGTCAACAAGGAATGTTATTTGAACGTTATGCGTCGTTTGCGTAACGCTATCCGGCTAAAAAGGCCAGAATTGTGGAAAAACAATTCTTGGTTTTTACACCACGATGATGCACCATCCCTTACTGCCTTCGTAATTCGTGATAATTTCGCCAAAAACTCAACACATATCGTTCCGCAACCACCGTATTCACCTGATCTGCCGCCGTGCGACTTCTGGCTGCTCACCAAGCTCAAAAGACCGCTCCGGGGAAACCGTTTTTATACGATAGGGGAGATTCAAGCCGCAGCGAAGACGGAACTGAAAGCCATCCCGGAAAGTGACTACAACTAGTGTTTTCGAAGATTGGAAAATCCGTTGGCATAAGTGCATTGCATCGGGAGGGGATTACTTTGAAGGGAATGAAATTGATTTGGAAGAATAAATAAAGAATTTTCAAAATAGATACAATGTCACCTTATAACCTAAGGCATAGAGGCCTAAATCATTTCGAACAACCAAAATTCTAACATACATATACATATGTATGTATATAAGGTGTGGGTGTGTTTTTAACGTGCATAGCTAAGTTTTTGTAGAAAATTCACCACTAAATACTATGAATGCTCCATTATTTCCATAGATCACGGTATTTCAACAGGAAGACATAGGCCAGAAGTTGCAATGAATTCTTTTTTGGTGACACGATAAATTCTTTGGATTATAGAAATATTTTCTGATACCTTCAATACGAGTATCTTTCCCATAACCTTGAAGAAGTGTTTATTAAAAATAATTATCAATAAAATTTTTTCCAAAAAATTTAAATTCAGTAAAGAGTTGTTTTCTAATTTTTAAACCTTTTTCACAGCACTCAAAATTTATGTCAAGCATATTTACTATTTGCTTATATTTAAATATTCGCACACATAAGCGTAAACAAAAAATTGGCAAAAAAAAACTGCAAAAGTTTAAAAGAGCAGGCAGCTGCTTCTAGCTTCGAGTCATCGCCTACGCTCGGCACTAATTTGAGTTCGTGTTTTCCATTCAACTACAAGCAATTTTTCATTGATGTTTATTTATTTCTTGTTAATACACGCCTTCATGAGCAAATAAACGAAAAAGTGTTTATTTGCAATTTTGGTTTGGGTGTTCTGATAAAAATGCACAGTTTAGATATTTATATGTGGGTAAGTATATAAATAAATATACATAGTTCGCTGATATATGTAGGTATATATGTAGTATAATATACACAAGCACTTCCGAAACAAAGTGGTGACAACATGTCTTCGACAATTTTTGAATGTAGAATACATATTTACATATGTACTATATATGAATGCAAAGCGAGCAAAGCCGCAATGCTAGTGATGTCATTTTCTAAAGTATCGTATATTTATGAGAGTGGCTAATCGAACAAAAATAAGGGCAACCGGTATAAGTCCAATTTATATGTATGCATGTATGTATATACAAACAAGAAAAAACATTAACTTCGGCCGCACCGAAGCTAATATACCCACAGGTGCATTTCTATTAGTAACTATGTGTTCAGTTTGTATGGCAGCTATATGCTATAGCAATCCGATCTGAACAATTTCTTCGGAGATTACATTGTTGCCCTACAAAATAATCTGTACCAAATTTCGTGAATATATCTTCTCAAGTGCAAAAGTTTTCCATACAAGAACTTTTTTCCGATCGTTCGGTTTGTATGGCAGCTATATGCTATAGTTAACCGATCTGAACAATTTCTTCGGAGAATACATTGTTGCTTTGGAAAATAATCTGTACCAAATTTCGTGAATATATCTTCCCAAGTGCAAAAGTTTTCCATACAATAACTTTTTTCCGATCGATCAGTTTGTATGGCAGCTATATGCTATAGTTAACCGATCTGAACAATTTCTTCGGAGATTACATTGTTGCTTTGGAAAATAATCTGTACCAAATTTCGTGAATATATCTTTCCAAGTGCAAAAGTTTTCCATACAATAACTTTTTTCCGATCGATCAGTTTGTATGGCAGCTATATGCTGTAGTTAACCGATCTAAACAATTTATTCGGAGATTACATTGTTGCTTTGGAAAATAATCTGTACCAAATTTCGTGAATATATCTTCCCAAGTGCAAAAGTTTTCCATACAATAACTTTTTTCCGATCGATCAGTTTGTATGGCAGCTGTATGTTATAGTGGTCCGGTATTGGCAGTTCCGATAAATGTGCAGCGTTTTGAAGAGAAAATGACGTTTGCAAAAGTTCAAAACGATATATTAAAAACTGAGGGACTAGTTGGTATATATACAGACAGACGGACAGACGGGCATGGCTAAATCGACTCAGCTTAATATACTGATCATTTATAGTATATATTATATACTTTATAGGGTCTCCGACGTTTTCTTCTGGGTGTTACAAACTTCGTAACAAACTTAATATACCCTGCTCAGGGCATACAAATAACTATATACAACTTGCAGGATGGCGAATCGATCATACAACTGGTATAAATGAAATATAATGGCATAATAAAATAAATTGAGATGGTATAAATCTAATAAATATAAAGTATCATATTTCTGTGAGTATTGCATACAATAAATAATGGTATAAATGAAATACAATGGCATATAGTTGACAGTTGCCATAAGAAAATAGTATAAATGGAAATGAATACAAACATCTGGTATAATAAAAATAACATATTAGTTATAATATAAGTATGTATATCCATGAGTGGTGAATCGAACACACAATTGGTATAAATCAAATATAATAGCATAACTCAATTTCAAAACTGGTATAAAATAATGACTCACAGTGAAAACATTAAAGCGGTTGTTTCATTATCTTATTATGAGATATCATACCACTTTATTATATAGAATTCAACGACATAAGTTAAGTGTGCCCAGCAGATTTTTCTCCAGTATTTCACTACAAACATCCATGGGCCCCATTTTTCTCACTACAGAAATGAATCCAAAGTGCTAAAACATGTAGTATCATTATCACGAACATAGGCAATACATTCTTATTCAAGTTACATTGTAGTATTTGGCGTTGAGTCCAGAGAAAATGAATTTGCTTGTCTTCACAAAGAAATGTAGAATCCCTCCATGGAGGCTGCCTTCGATAAATAGGACAGAGCTCTTGTGCCATGTTCGTATTAAACACATTGGGGTTTGTCTACGACAGCAAACCGAAGTGGAAGCACAATGAGGAAGAAAGAGTAAGAAAGGCTGGCAATATATTACATTTTTTTTTTTTTTTTTTTTTTTTTAAAGTGACCTTCCTTTCAAAGGGCCAAGAAGATTCAGAGAAAACTTAGAAATTGTTACTTGAAGTAAAGACGCGGAAACAAATTAAATCTATGTATATGGTATATGAGGATGTCTCGATGATGGAAGACGTAGCTGGTTCGGGGATAAACTACGCGGAGTTACATAGAATGAATAAGCTTTACTGGAAATATTACCGATATTTGTAAACCCATACTTTGTCTATACGATGAACTAGACAGAAGCTTGGCAGGGAAGGCTAAAATGCAATGAAATGATTTACTCTGGTGCGAAACTTCAAAAGTTATGTGTAAAGGATCATAGTGTAGTGACGGCACACGCCTACAGAATGGGGCTGAAAATTCGAGAAGACTGCAGGAACTGTCAAAAGCAAAACACCCGGAAACCAATGGAGCAACTTTTGCGCATTTGTTTCTCATTGGCAAAGCAAAGCTTTAAATATTTTGAGGTCTTAAGGTATTAAATACTGGAAGAGCTATCTTTAGTGAGGTCATAGAACGTACTGAAAATCGGCTCAAACGCTGGCGTCCTAAAGACATGACTATTATTACTGGACTACGTGACGCTACTCCATCTATTTTCTTTATGCTAAAATTGGACTATGTGTGGCTTATTAATCTCTCAGGCCAACCTAACCTATGTATATTCTGGTATAATATTTTTTCCTAAAATTAAGTACAAATATATGTAATTTATTTTCCAAAAAATATATATTTTTATATAATTTTACACTTTCAATATAGTTTACTCAACAGAGTAATCAAAGTCTACAACAACAATAAATTCAATTGCTATTTATTGCGATTTTATTACATGCTTTGATTTTTATATTATAAACACACACACATTACTATCAATTGAGCCATATTCGACACCACGTACAGCCAATTGAAAAGCTCATTCACTTCGCTCACCAAATAAATTTACATCGAAATACATTTAATACTCGCAGTTGGCTCAAATGGGCTTTTGCAATAATAATAATATGAATTTTACTGCCGCTAACAAACAATAAAGAACGCTACAGTTTTATGGGCAATCGCGAGTAGGTGAGTGGTTGCCACTTTAGGTGGTCGTAGTTGCCACTTTTATGTTTGGTCGAGTCTATCTGCTGCAAGTACATAATGTTTTCGGCGTGATATTACTTTAGTGGCGCTTTAGTAGTGTTGCAGTCACACTTGTGTGCTCCATCAAGCTTTCTACATGCTGTGTAGCTGCAAATTTATTTTCTAAAGTTAACTTAATTTTAGGAGCCCATAAATAGTTGGAATTAAGAGAAGGTAGTTTTTAGAATTATTCAAATGTTAGGAAACTTATTTTTTAGAGACTGCGCTCAGCGGTGAACGAGATCAAAAGTATAAGCACTTTTGAGATACTTATATGTATGTATACACATATGGGGTATTCCATACCAAATCGATCACTTTTGAACCCGACCCTTTTAGATTTTGCTGAAACTTATCCATCCTTTTTTACCCTTTGAAAAACATTTTTGAGAATTTTTTCAAAATTTTTTGTCCAACTTCATGAATTGGTTATGAATTTAATTTATTTATTTTCTATAGCTATAGCTTTTGTAGGAAATTGACTTTTGAGGACCTCTTTTTTTTAATTTTTGTTTTTGAATGAACTTCAATACACGCACAAATACACGAAGAAAATTTAACACGATCAATTATATAAAATAATCGGTTTTTTTTTTAAGTAAAATCGTAATTTTTTGGAAGTTCGCCATTTTTTTTATTTTTTTTTTCCTCAAAAAAAAAATTCAATTAATTTGATAACTATCCCTGCTTATCCCAGAGTGGGTCGATTTTTATTATATTTTTTTTATTAAAAAAAAAAATTTTCAAATTTTCAAAAATTAAAAAAAAATTTTTCCGTAAACTTTATTTCTATCTTATATCTATGGACGAACAGGCGGTGTGTCGTCGATTTTAAAACAGCTTTTGACAGCACGTAACGGAGGTGCCTTTATGCCGCAATGTCTGAATTTGGTAACCACGCAAAACTAACAAGTGCTACTTTGGACTGGGTAGGCAACTGAGAAGTAAAGTGCTCTCTCGACGAACAAAAGCCATACTCTATAAGTCGCTCATAATTCCCGTCCTGCTATATGGTACAGAGGCAGGAACGATGAGAAAATCTGATAAGTCGGCGTTACGAGTTTTCTAGAGAAATGTTCTGAGGAAGATTTATGGTTCTTCTCGCATTGGCAATGACTAAAACCACAGTCGATGGAACGATGAGTTGCCCGAGATATAAGACGGCAGTGACATACTTGTGGTTAGGCTAGTTCATGTCGTCCGAAAGGATGAAACCATTCCAGCTCTAACAGTATTCGACCGTATAGAAGCAGAGGAAGAGAACAACTTCCACTCCGTTGAAGAGCAGGAAGAGAAGGACCTGGCTACTTTTGGAATCTCCAATTGTGGCCAAATTGCGGAAAAACAGGTGTGCTGTTGTAAACTTGGATAGAACCGCGTAAGCAGTGTCCACGCTAATAAAGAAAAGGAAGAAATTAACTTAACCCGGCAAAGGTTACATCAGAAGCTTATACTGAACATGACGGCTCAATCAACGAACTGCACCAAAGAAGCCTGCACCAAAGACAGGCCTTGTGCTTGTAACGACTGAATGCTGCTGAGTCAACAGCCCGTGGTCGCATTTAAATATGGCTATGACCAGTTTATTTATACCGGGGTCCGTAGGATTAAGGATAGGAATGGTGAGTTCGGTCGATAAAAAAGTAAGGAGTAACAGTATTCCCGATTACCGTGAACATCGAAAAATATCACTATCTATACCTGATTAGCCGGTATTTGTGAAAACACTAAAAATGTTACCGTCAATTGGTACATTCACACTGCTTTCTGGAACTTACCAATAGAACACTACACATTGAACCTAATCGAGGTGTGTTGAGTCAAAACCAGTTCGTACCGCCAGACGTGGTGTTTTTGACGAGACTTAAACGGACACAAGGTTTAGACTAGCAGGTCAAAGCTGAAACATATGACATTAAGTATGGTGTTAAAGTCTTTGGAGGTTACTACAGTTCTGTTAAAATTAGAATCATATATTAGATTCTACCAACTTTAATCTCAAAATAAGCTACGAATCGATTGTGTAGACTTCATTTCGACTTAAGGTATTTATACATATGTATTTCAATAATTCCATAAGCATTAGTTCAGATGCTTCGGCAGAGTTAAACATACGGAGTTATTTGCCGATGAGTATTCCCTTGGCAATAAACGCATATCACACACAAAAACTTAACACTCTCTCCCAGAGCTACTCACAAGAAAACCGCAAGAATTTCAAAACATTTAAACCTAACCAAATCTAATTGCCAACGAAATTTTGTCTCCACGGCAAACAAGCAACTAAGCTTATTAAATTCAGGACACAAAGGATTTCTTGATACTTTTTTCTAACTCTGACAAGACAGCAATGAGGCTGCTAAAATAACCAGAAACTTCCAAAGAACGGCAGCGCGAAATTTCTTAAGACCAAAAAGCCGCCAAGAAACCGTTGAAAGGTTCATACCACTTGGCGTTAGAGCGCAGGTAAGGAGAGCAGGAGAAAAACGTAATGGCAGCGCTTGTTTCTAAGACGCCAGACACACGCAAGGATTTTCAAAAACACTTCAACGAGATTAATTTGAAAGTTTGTTGAAAATGTTTCCGACTTCCAGCGCTCGCACTCGCACTACACACTCAAATGTAACTAGAGAGAGGAGGAGGAGTGAGAGCATGTGCGCGTCACCAAACGCTGTGGTTACACTTCGACTGAATCCTTGCTGGTGGTGACGGTTATTGTTGGAGCTTGGGCATGCCATAGCAACCGCTATGAATTGTGTTGCACGGAGACAATGCCCAAATATGAGCGCATCCAAGCAGCGCCGCATGGAGCTTACATTTCGCTCTACGCATTTTGATATACGACTATTGCTTGTGGTGGGAGCCGGCATGCTTTTGGTTGGTGTGAGCATGCTTTTTGTTTTTAGAAAATAGAAATAAATTCCGTTGAGATTATAGTTATGAATTATGAGTTGAGTTATTGAAAAGCGCGAGCGCACGCAATGCTTTTCGTTGAACAATAAATAAATTTTTGCGAATCCATGGAGGTGTTTATGTGAGTGGGTGTGCTTAGACAACTACATTACATTCGTGGGATATCATTGGAGTTATGAAGAAGGGAAAATATATAATTTTTTTTTTCAATATCTTTTTTATTTATTGAATCTGCTTTTTGTTTTCAAAGCCTAACAATAAGTAATAAAATCTTAAACCTATTTAAAAACTAGACAGGCTCAAGCAAGTGATTGAGCTGTTTTGGTGATACATTGCTCCTCAGTACGCGGGCATATCTCTTCTTTCAAGGCGTGTATGTACCAAAGCATTAGCCAAAGGGTTTGGGTGACCACGGAGTTTAGATATATATTTAATTCTGCTGTCTTCTACTTCTTTCTTTACCATAGGGATACCAAGGTCTTTATGGATATTTTCATTACGCATGCACCATGGTGAACACGTGATTGATCTAAGCATTTTTGATTGGAACCTTTGTATTATGTCTATATTAGTTGCACAGGTCGTACCCCACAGTTGAATGCCATACTTCCAAATCGGCTTTATGACCGCATTATATAAAAGCACTTTGTTGTCTAGGCTAAGTTCGGATTTATTTAATAGCCAATTTAAATTTGCAGCTCTTATCTTCATGCAAGTTATTTTACTAGATATATGTTTTTTCCACGTAAGTCTTCTATCTAGGTGAATACCAAGATAAGTTACTTCATTCGCTTGGGGTACTAAAATATTGTTAATTTTTACTGCCGGACACATTTTTGGTCTAAGCGAAAATGTAACATGCTTACACTTTTGTTCATTTACCTTTATAGGCCAGTTGGCTAGCCATACTTCGACAAACCTTAAGTGCTCGGTTAGTATTCTTGATGCTATTATGTGGCATTTATTACGGCTCACTATAGCTGTGTCGTCCGCAAAAGTAGAAGTTAATACATTGTTAGCTATCGGAAGATCTGCTGTATATATGATGTATAGTGTTGGGCCTAGAACACTGCCCTGAGGTACACCAGCCCTTATCTGTCTTTCATCAGATATGAAATCTCCCACTTTTACCATAAATTTTCTATCTTTTAAATACGATTCCAATGTTTTATATAATTCTGAAGGCAGAATATTTTTAATCTTGTATAAAAGGCCCTCATGCCATACCTTATCAAACGCCTGAGCCACGTCTAGAAATATCGCCGAACAGTACTCTCTGTGCTCAAATGCCTTTCTTATTTCGTTAGTAATTCTATTTACTTGCTCAATCGTGCTATGTTTTTCACGAAACCCAAATTGGAGGAAAGGAGTCATCTTTGATAGTAACAACTTTTCAAATATCTTAGAAAGACAGGGTAGAGGACTGATTGGTCTGCATGAAGACGGCTGTGTTAAGTCTTATATAAAGTTTCTTTAATTTGATGACTGTAATTATATAATATATAAAAATCAAAATGGAAAGGGAGCGGTTTAACGGTGTAAACGCGGTACAAAAGCAAGCTCGATACGAGTATTTTAATCATACAAATTGTTTAATAATTTTAACGCTGACAGAAATAGACCTTATTTTTCTTTATTGTAGTGTAGTGTGGTGGTCAGCAAAGATTCTTTTACATATGGCCCAAGCAACTCACGACTTCTGGTCTTAGACCAAGTGTCCTTTGAATAGCCAAAAAACATCCGTTTGAATGCGAGCGCTGAGTATGGGATCTGCGATGTCTAAAAAATACCCCAACGAAAAAGATACAACAGCCTCGAATTCTTATCTGTTAACTTCAAAACCTAAAATCACTCTTAATCTCTAAAATCTCTTCGGATTCTAACAATAAGCTAATATCAGCTAGATTATTTATCATTATAGAAGCCGTCAACTACCAACTGAACCATAACATGGACTTACCCAGTTCTCATGATGAATGTAAGTGCTGAAAAATACACAAAATTGTATACACTATTTATTAAATAAATTATCTTCCGAAGTCTCTTTAACAACTCTTCGAAAGGATCCCTAGCTGTCTGCAAAAAGCACAAAGTCTGCTGCTTCTCAGTTGTCTGTGGGAATATTTAGTGTCGATAGAACCGACAAACAATTTGAAACAGTGGATTCTAGTTTGATGAATTCTACACTAAGTTCATTAGTGTCGTTACTTGTTTAATTTAAAAAGTTTTTTGTAGTTTAGTTTTCCTCAAATATTCTGGCTCTCAGGCGACTCTTCTAGCTTCCGGATTATTTCAGTATCTTCCAGGCGGAAGAATTTGTAGAAAGCGGCCGATATAGCTAACAACGCAGGAAATAACATAAAAAGGATAAATATATGCGTCGATAGCTAGACAGCAGTTCAGGCAATAATCTCACTCAGTATTACTCCAGTGACTGAGTTTAGAAGCAGGGAGGCAGTCGATGTAAAGGCTGCCGAAAAGTGGCTCCATATATACCGGATTCCTGACCGCACATGAATTCAAGGAAACGATACTACAGATGCGATTGCCAAAGTGTCATCCGACTGACTACCGAACAAGTACAGCAAATACGGAAGTCACTAAGAACGGTACTCAACGAAAATCACCAAAAGGCTGACAGGCGGTTCAATGCGAGATTGGATACCTTAAATACATGCAGGATCGCCAAGATCATCTGTTAGAGACCCTTAGAAAAACTCAGTTGGTTCTTACACACAAGGTCTCGAAAGGACTGCCGGACGTCTGTTGGCCTCTTGACAGGTAACAATTTACAGGCATCACATGCCAAACGGATGGGCATAAATGATAACGATACATGGAGAAATTGCATAGAAGTTAACATGAGACATACGCTGGAACACCTCCAATGACTTTGTCCAGCATTCTCTAGAACTCGACTCAAGTAACTAGGAGCTTCGGAGTTCAAAGGACTGGACAAAGTATCAAACGTAGACATCGGGTCACTCTTAAAGTTCGCAAAAAAATAGTTGACGTCCTGTGTGATGAATTCTTCACCTCAAATTAAACTGAATCTTGGCTGAAATTAAACTGGCATTACTGAGGACCAGTAGGTTTATCTATGGCGTGCTAGTGTGTAGGGTAACCAAACCTTATATTTCTTCAAATATGTATTGTTATGTGAAGCTTTACATCAATATACCGATCGATATCTTACAGTATTTGTTAAGTGAAGTGTTTTCCCGATTTCAAATAGTTAAAACTTTTAAGGAAGTAGAGTAAAAACTGTTGCTTAGAAGCTCAGGTTGAAATTCGAATTATGAGAGTATTATTAATGAATTTAACTTGAAGCCGGTACCAAGTTGAAAGTGAGTCTGTTGTGTTAATCGAAAAATCTCGCTTAAAATTACTGAATGCTTACTGGTCCAGTGTGAGCTAAGTTTAAGCTGCTTTCAGATATCGTATACAGCAACAAGGGTTATGTATTTTATGTAAGTGATACACATCTACCAAATATTTTAGGAGATTGCACGATTTTTATTCCATAAATTTCGTTTAAATAATTAGGTACTGAATAATACGCTTCAAACTCTATCGAGAAACTTTATAATTGTAGAGCCTTTTTTGGATCCCTTTCCTACAGATTTCATAATTCTAAGGGCTCAATAATATGGTTCTTTCAAGTTTTTCAACTCATTGTAAATCGATTTCGGAATCAATTAAGGTTAAGATGAAGGTGTTTTGTCGAAGTGGCACTCATAGCTGTTATACTGGGATGGGCGTGTAACGCTTTTCTTGAGTTGAGTGCCGTTATAAGGCCATTCATTCATATATGAGCACGTATTATGGATGTATCTCTATGTGTGCGACATTGAACTGTCAAAAAACTGAAGAGTTTCTATTCAAAGTGGAATTAAACAAAGTAAAAACAAAACTGGCTATTGCTTTTCGGAGCAAAGAAAGCAAACCTAATTTCGGATTCAATTGCATAATTATAGCTGCTATAGCGTAAAGCGAGACCAAAGTTGTCAATAAAATGGAAATGAACTAAACTTTCGGGAACAAGATTTATAGGTCATAAATATCGAATGACCGCAGCGAGGCAAGAAAGTGCTGCATATGCGTTACAACCGCTAGGTAAATTAGGGCAGGTGGCAAGCTGAGCAATGGAAAACGAAAAATAACAATAAAAACGGCATTAAAAAGCAATAATGTGGCTGCCGCAACGATTTCAAATTGAGCTGCTCAACAAATCGCTTGAACTACCAATGCTTAAATTTGAGTTGGCAATTCAGAGGCGTGAAATTTATGCCATTTTAATAGCGAAGCAGCAAAACTGCCGAAGTGAAATTGAACGCTGACATAATTTCATAGCCGAAACCATGCGTAAAACGCGAGGCGACAGTTAAGCCTTAGGCCGGACATGTCAATTGGCCGCATTAAATAATAATGCCAAATGGTGCGGTTTTATGAATGAGTACTTATGAGAGTACAAATATGCATATATACATACATACATCTATATGTATGAAGGATGAATTCATTGACTTGGCAATCAACTAATCAAGTGGTCTAATGAGAAAAAGTATAGTAATTTGCACGGCAAGTATGATTGCTCTATCTTGGGTCTTATCGTTTTGTTTCAATTGAAGATTGTGGCGCAAGTTCTTCATTTCGGAGTGCACTTTTAGTAGCTTGAGTTCGAATGAATGAAAACACTCAAGCTCTGATAGTATTCGGCAGGGGAACAGAAGAAGAAGATCTCCCTTCCCTGGCTACACTTGGAATCTCCAATTGATGCCACTCAACCAAAAGGAACAACAATTAGAACGCTACTGTATGTAAACTTGACAATAACCGCATAAGCGGGGTCTACGCCATTAAAGGCGAAGAATACTTGAAAGTATTTGGTTTCGGAGGCATCGACTTCCAAAAACGAAGTACAAGGTCGAGGCATAGAGTCTTTCACAGAAAACTTTGCAGACACAAAAGAAGTCTTTATTAACTACGCTTCAAACAAGTCAACAAAATTTAAGGCTTGGATAGTTTTCACACTTTTTAGCGCATTTCCAAACATTTTCAACAATCCACCAAATACGAAATCTTTTTAGATTTATTTATTTTAATTTTTTCTTGTAACCTTCAATTTATAAGGTCTTAGGTCGAATAAGATCTCGTTTATTTGACACACTCGGCGCGTTTTCGTAACTTAGACGTCTTTGAAAATTTCATGCCAAAGTCCGTTGGAAAAATAATAAACCGTCTTAGACCAATAGTTAGTGTAGGATCTTGTAGGAGTCATCATAGGGCACCTACCCTTAAGCTCCCACCTTCAAATTTAAAAAGTGTGTTAGGCGGAATGCAGAGCTTGTGCGGAGTTTGATGATGCGCTAGGACATTATCTTTGCAATTACCTAGCCTTCAGCTGGCTGAAACGTGACATTCTCCATGGCTCTCAGAGCTTCTACTTTAGAAACATTGGAGGAATAAAGATGAAAAAAACAGGTAAAAATCTAAAGCCACTGAGTTGCTGAATAAGACTTAATCTGATTGCCAACCGGTAGTCAAATTGATCTAATGATGGCGTAAGTGCGGCCCCCTGGGGTCTGGCGTCCCTGCGTGTTCCTTTCCGGCCAACTAAACTTGAATTAATACGCTATTTTTAACCTGGATCTTGATTTTATTTCTACAACTGGGTACGCATAAACTCTTTCAACGGTTCCGAAATATCTGTGTTGTCCTTTTACCTTTCTTTCCTATCCTACCCGATTCTGTTTATTTGTCCAGAGTGACACATGTCTCATTAATATACCCTGAACGGGGTACCACGAAATTTCTAAAGCATCCCGAAGAAAATGTCGAATCATACTTCATACTAATATTATAAATATGAATGTAAGTTTGTTTGTTACGCTTTCACGCAAAAACGACTTAACCGATCATCATGAAACTTTGTAAATATATTTTTGAGGGTATTAGAAGTAACATAGGGTACTTTATATTAAAATAATTTTACGAAAGATAAAAAAATTTTTTGTCAAAAAATCGTCAAATATTTATTTATTTTTTATTTTTACGTAAAATAGACTCCGGCAGTGGTGGACTCTTCTTTCTCGATGCACCAAGAGGAACTGAAAACACGTTTTTGCTTAACTTATTAATGTCCGTCAGAAAATACCGAAAAATAGCAGTTGCTGTAGTATCGTCAGGTATTGCCGCGACGCTATTAAACGGCGGTCGTACGGCACATTCCGTTTTAAAATTGCCATGGAATTTGGCGCAGGAAGATTCGCCCATCTGCAATTTTAGTTAAAATTGTTCACAAGGTAGGATGCTGCGAGAATGCAAGCTTTTAGTGTGGGATGAAAGTACAATGTCTCACAAGAAGGCTTTAGAAGCTTTAAACTGGACTCTCCAGAACTTGCGAGATAGCATAGATATAATGGGAGGCATGGTAGTTTTATTGACTGGTGATTTCTGTCAAAACCTCCCAGTGATTTAGAGGGGAACACCAGCGGATAAAATTCAAGCGTGCATTAAATAATCAAGTTTATGGTAGACAGTTGAAAAACTTCGCCTGAAAACGAATATAAGAGTGCATCTTCATAATGACGTGGATTCAGGACTTTACGCAGAAATGTTGTTGAAAATTGGTAATGGTTGTTTAGATGTTGACGCTGAAGGCTACATATTACTGTCAAGAGAATTTTGTAATTTAGTAGATAGTGATGTGGATCTCGTTGCAACAAAATTTGTGTAGTGATCGGTGGTTGTGTGCCAGAGCAATATTAGCACCAAGAAATGAAATTGTTAATAGGATCAACACTGACATTTTAAACGAGGTTCAAGGAGATGAAGGAATATTGTATATCAATGTATATAATTATAGATACGGAACTAAGTACTTCATATCCTGTGGAGTTTTTAAATTCACTTGAACTATCGGGTGTTCCATCACATAAACTTCAATTGAAACTAAATGTACCAGTAATGCTTATACGAAATCTATATGCTCTTCGGCTAAGTAATGGAACAAAGCTTCGGATAACAAAATTGGGACAGAACATACTTGGTGCTACTATTTTAACTGGTGGCGGTAAGGGAAATAGTGTTATAATACATCGGATACCAATTATTTCCACTGACCTTCTATTCCAATTTAAAAAGGTTAAGTTTACCGTCAAGCTTAGCTTTGCTGTTACTATAAACAAGGTACAAGGACAAACGTTACAGGTAGCAGGAGTGCATTTAGAAAACCCATGCTTCTCTCATGGTCAACTACTACAGGCTAAATAAGTTCACGTGTATCTACGATATCGATCTGAAACTTTGCACACGTACTTTTCTGTTCAAGTAGCTGCTCACTTGTCGGAACCGTCGATATCGAACTAGTACGAGGTTTGATAATTAAGTAATGAGACAAAGAATTCGTTCCACCGTGGAAAACTGTGAATCAAGTCTACTATTGCCAAGTACTCGAAAGATTGTGAAAACGAGTCAACAGGGTGCGCCCAGACATCGCTCGTAACTGGATCCTTCATCACGACAACACTCTGTGCCACACCGCTCTCAGCGTGTCCCAGTATTTGGACTCTAAAGGGATCGCCGTGTTGCAAAAGCCGCCTTCTTCGCCCGACACGAACCCTGTGACTTTCTTTTGTTTCCTAAAACAAAATCTGTGTTTAAAGGAACACATTTTGAGTCGATTACGGACATCCAGGCGGCCGTGACTAGGGTACTCGCGGACATCCCAGTCGAAGCGTTTTAGAAATGTTACGAAGCGTGGAAAACGCGCTGGAATCGCTGTATAGCTGCCCAAGGGGACTACTTTGATGGGGATGGCAGAGTTGTAGAATAATTTTCTAATATACGGTTTTTATGGAATCAGTCTCATTACTTAATTGTCATACCTCGTATAGCTGCCATACAAACTGAGAGATTAAAATTAAGTTTTTGTACGGAATTTTTTTTTTGTTTGACGAGATATTTGCACGAAATGTGGCTCGGTTCATTTTTAAAGGCAACGGTACTAATTACGAAGGAATTGTTCAGATCGGACTACAATACAATATAGCTGTCATACAAAGTGAACGATCGGAATCAAATTTTTGTATAGAAAGCTTGTAGCTTCTCGCTGTAGTGCAACCGAAATTAATGTTTTTTCCACCTTAAAATGGAGTTATCGATGCAAGATTTGTAAGAAAAATATTTATGAAAAGAAATTATATTTTTATCAAAGTTTTAGCGTAAGAAAAATATTTTACGTTATTTTTATATTCACTCAAATTTATATATTCAAATTCTACACATGAATATAAGTACACACACTTGTACATACAAATCTATATATTGACTATACCACACGTCTCGCATATGTATGTATAGTATACATATATCTCTAAATTATACGGTTGCTCATAAAACCGTTTTTGTTTTCTCGCCACCACTGTGTTGCTTAGTAAATAAACTTGCAGATTTTTTAATAATAAAATTTTTATATATATTTTATATTCGATAAAAATATTCAATAAACCTACCGCTATTGCATCCATTACAGCATTCACCATGTTGACTATTGTTGTTGTACGTTTTTATTGTTGTACCAATGCACCTTTTTGCTATGTATGTATGTCTTACTCAATATTTTCTTGGTGTTGACATTTAATTTGTTGAAATCACACAAACAGCTGCTTACAACAACAACAACAGTAGTAAGTAAGCACACCTGCCACAAGCGGCCGATACCTGGGCCCGCTGGCCATCTAATGCCACTCGAGTGCGGCTTAAACACACACACACATACACTTTTTAAATGGATTTTGGTTGTTTGCGTGTGTGTGTGTTTGCTTGCTGAAAACACCGTTTCGAGTGTTGTGGGTTGTGTTAGCCAAATTAATCCATGCAAATACGCCAAGTAACTGCTGTTTATTTTTTCTTTCCTTCACTTCTTCTATAATAAAAGTTGTTGTTGTTGTTGTTTTTTCCAACCATCAAGTGATTAACGCTTGACCAGTTGTTGTTGTACGGTTTGATCGGTATGTATTAAATAGGTGAATTGCTTGGTGGCCAGCGCGCTTCGCTTGGCCGATAAGTGAGTGAGCTGCCGAAAGACACGCACACACACACACAAATACATATGTACATGGATGTATGTTAAGCCAGTGTGTGGCTCTCGTTTGCTGGTTTATTTGGTTGCTGCAAATTGATTTCGTTGTCAAATGTAGTAAAACAACAACAACAAACGTGTGTTGCCGGTGAAAGGTGATGACGCTGGCCTGCACACACACACACACACACACACACTTTCAAGCAGTCGCAGCTGATTTGTTGTTAATTTTTTTTTTTGAAATTGTTGTTTTTGTAATTTGGGTTTTTGTAATTTTTGTTTTTGTAATTTTTGTTTTTGTAATTTTTGTGCTTTTCCAGTTATGATTAAAATTGAGATTTCCTTGTTTGCACATAACTTCGTAGAAATTAATTTTTGACGATTTTTATTTGCTGTCGTTTCATTTCGGCGGATTATCACTTTAATCGCTTTTTCATATTTTCTTTTATTTTTGACTTTTTTCTTTTATTTTTTGCCACTCACAACTAATTGAGTTTTCTGTTTGTTTTGTTAATTCGAAATTTTCTCACTTGCAATTTTATTTTCACAGTTATTTATGATCAAATTCAATTACTTAGAGGATTGTCTGTTTTTATGTTGCGATGGAATATTTTACTGGATGTTTATTTTTAACAAGTCAATAACTGTAAAAGTAGTTAGTTAATAATAGCTATTTTCATATATAGAAGAGGACATGGTGCTTGCATAAAATGGAACCAACCAGGTCACAAATTGAAAGAGCGCACAAAGTCTCCTCATGCTGCCTCTGTGAAGAGGCTTAACACGAAAAAGTCGCCCATATACCGGGCTCCGCAAAATGTACGGTACATAGAAATTACCAAAATAAATAAATATTCTACAGGCCAACCTATCACAGTATTTAGCTGCTACTTTAGGCCAAGCGACAGCATACAAGAGTTTCAAGCTCGACAATATTGAGGATACAGCTAGGTCAACTAATAAATAATTATCGCCGGACACCTAAATTCGAAAGCCATAGAGTGGAATGTGCCAAACACGGACTCGAGGAGAAAGCACATTCAAGAAATGACTGTATGGCTTGATCTAACAGTGCTCAATATGGGGAATGCAACCACGTTTAGAAGACAACAGACATTATCCAATCTTCAGAACTCATAACAGGCTCAATAAAGAAATAGAGTCTTAGAAGATTACACTGGTAGCGATCATCGGTACATTTCCGAGAAGCCGAGCAATATCGAGCAGAAAAAAAGGAGCAGAATCATGCCATCGATGATAGCAATAAGAAAGAAGAAATGGGAGAACTACGCGAGAATGTTAACAAACCCCTTGGGGTCTTTCGTATAAAATGGTAATGAAGAAACTCAGTATTCGAGCAAAACCACTTGACTTAAACGCTGCCAAAATAGATGGTATAGTAAACGCACTCATCCCACGTTCAAAAAAAGAGTCGGCGAACCAGGACAGGCTATAAGAATTTCAGAAACCTTCCAGTTCACCCTCGAGAAACTGCAACTGGCCGCTAGCAAGTTAAAAATAAATCGCTCGGCTCGTGTGGAATCCCAGCAGTATAACTTAAGGGGTTAGGGGTAGTCAGAGGCACGAAAAAATTAGAATTTTCCGTATTTTTTATTTTTGCTATTAAATCGTGTTATTTTACAAAAGTAGTAATATGGCATTATAACAGAATGTGTTGACTTGAAGACACAAAAATTTCAAAAAAAAAATAAAATTATTTCCAAAGTTGTAGTTGTTTGGGTTGACCCAATTCCAAAAAAAAGGTGCTTGCGGTGACAACCATAAGTCCTCTAGCATCAATCGGTCAAAACAATTAGTTTTATTCGGGTATATACTATACTTAGATAATCCTGAGCCTGATCGAAGGATTTTTTTTTCAAAAATTAACAAAATGGCGGCCTCAGGAAATTTTTTTCTACATTTTTGGGAAAAAATCAACAGTTAATTGGTCTTAAAAAATCGAAATTTTTGAAAAAAAAAAATCCTTCGATCAGGCCCGACTTTATTATGTATGTATGCCTAAAAGATGTATAAATTCCATTAAAATCTACAGAACGGTTTTCGAGCTACAGTTGTCACCAGTTCAAAAAACATAGTTTTGAGAAAAGCGCGTTTAAAGTTTCACACTAGCGCTTTGAAGTGCCCGAGCTCTCTTTGTTATTTGTCGAATAACTCAGAAACTAATTATCGGATCAACGTGAAATTTTCAGACAATATTTTTAAGATATTACACTTAACGAAAATGCAAACAAAAAAAATATTTTTTGAAAATTCTGACTATCCCTAACCCTTTAAAACAATCGCCGCAGAACTCTTAAGTATGTACAACGCCTGCCTCGAAACTGGAATATTTCCTGAAACAAACAAATCAGCAAGCGAAAAGGGGATCCGAACTTGTCATCTGCATACCGCCCACTGAGCATGCTCGACACGGCGGGAAAACTCTAAAAAAGGTTACTTAAACCTAGACTGGAAGCGATTATCAATGAAGCTGGGAGACTCAGCCCCAGACAACAAGATTTAAGACCCGGAAGGTCAACTCTAGGAACCGTCCGTAATGTCATTGAATGTGTAGAAGTCGCAAAGCATAGATTCCCCAAATACAAGCGAATAGTCCTGTTGGCGACTTTATGAGTTCGAATCGCCTTCAAAAGCGCGAGATGGGCGGACATGATCGGCGATTTAGAAAAAGATTTTAGAATCCCCGATTACCTCAATGCCGTGGTGCGGAGCTATCTTAGTAACACGACAAATTTAGATCACCACAAATTGTGGCCTGTGATCTGTGGAACATTAGTTAGACGAAATACTAAACCTTTAAATGCCAGACGAATTTTATTTAATCGGCTACGGGGACGACAGCAATAATCACAGCCCGAGACACAGAGGAAGCCCTAAGAAAGCTGAATCAAGCCATGTTATGGACGCAAATATAGTTATTACTGTTGCCCAACAAGCATATTCCTCTCCTAATAAGCATGCAAACAACTATGTATAATCTAAGGACACAAAAAGTAGTTAATTACCTGGGCGTAACCAGATTAATTTTCTGGGTACAAAGCCAGCATGCCCCAAGTAAGGTAGTGAAAATCACCTCCTATATTAATACTATAGACTAATGGCCAAAATAGGCCACACAAGAAAAGAGAAATATGGAGGAGAGATTTGGGATGTGATAGAAATCGAAAACCGACGTAAAATATCAGCCGCACCGAAGATGGGAGAATGAAAGTCGCGGTAGACGGATTGCCAGACTTATAAGAGATTTAAATTTATTGACAAATCGTACAAGTTGACTTCTACACTACACAGCTGCTATCCGGCTACGGATATTTCAGTACCTCTATAGAATGGGAAAAGTCGAAGAGCTATCATGCCTATACAACGACGCGACAGAAGACGACACAAAACACAAGTTCTATAAATGTGTACGATAGTAACGGGAACGCGCCACCGTAGAAGGCCTGGTTTGGCCCAATAAATGTGATACATTTATTTAGCGTCATGCTAGACAGCGAAAAAAACTGTCGGATTATCAGAAAAATTATAATAATAATATAAAGACAGTTAGCCATTTTTTTGTAACAAAGAATCTAATTTTAGTTACTTTTTCTCAGATAGTCAAATTGTGTATAACCTTTTCATTTGCAGATTACTTTTTAATTGATACATCTTTCCGTTTTTAATAATCTGCCAATGTCCTAAACTCAAGCTGAAGGTACATATGTATATTCTTAAATACCATTTGTTTAGTCAAATTTATCGATTTGTATTTTTAAATTTTTAGAAAATATTTTACGTAAAAGCTAAAGCAGGAGGCAACCATGTTCTAATTGATTACATAATCCAAACTCTTTTTCTTAATATATTTTTAAGCACACTATATTGATTTGCAATTTTTAATTTTTTACCAAACAATACAGTTGGCAACTCTATAACTTTTTTTCTGAGTTCAGTTCTTTTAATTTACTTTTTCTTAGATTATTTATTTTTAATTAACTACATGGGGTAACTTTTTGTTAATTTTATCAATGGATTTTTTAATTAATAAGTTTTAAAAGCACACCAGATTGGCTTTGTCAACTTTTTTTCTAAAATCTATTTTTAAGACATTTGGCAACTCTATAATTTTGTAAAGTGAATATTTTTGCATACTTTCAAATTTTACATAACTTTTATAGTTTTATACTTATTCCTAAATTTTTTTTAATTAATACATGTGGCAACACTTTCATTAATATTATTTAGAAAACCTGAAAAGGGCTTTCAGTGAAACAGAAACTATCAAAACCAGATAATACACGCATATTGTTGTTATCAATATCACTCAAAATATTTGCGGCAATAAATTGAGAAAGTGATATCTCTCAAAAGAGGCGCTTGAAAACACCATAAATATTTATAAACATTTTCGACAAATACAAAAGCCCATAAACCGTAAATAAATGTATTAAATGTGCGTCCCTGACATATTGTTGTTTTTACATTCATTGTATATTTTTTTAACAGACTACACGCCTGCGCGCTACAACCTGTTCCGGCGATAATCGCATGCGTTAAGCAACAACAAAAGCAATAACAAACTGATTTAACATGCGGTGTTTTACTGAACTTCGTATGCTTTTTATATTCCAAACGTAAACGATGGTAATTAGATACGCTGATTTCATTGTTGAGAATTTTAAATTCGATTATTGTTGTTTACTTCTTTACTTTTATTTTCATTTTTTATGACTGGTGGCCAGCCGAGCGCGTAAATTCTTTTGATCGCCTGAGTTGATCAACATGCTAAAATTAGCGAGATTATTTTATTTTTTTTTTTGTTACTTTTCTTCGCATTTAATTTTTTTTTTTTTAATTTTTTTGTTATTTTTATTTCTTTTTTTAATTTTTCGTTTATTTTCGTACATTTTCGCCTTCTGTGCGCTAATTTTTGTGTCGCCTAAAAGTTATATGAAATTAATTGCTACTGTGTTTTTTTATTGTTTTTGGCGGCCTTTGCTAAAACGTTTTTTCCATCAATGAAATAATTCATTCTCGACACACTTTTGGTTGCAGAAAACTGGTTTAGACACACTATTCGGAAATTTGTATTAAACATGTGAGTTTTAACTGATTTTAATTCAACGGCGATGCGCTCTAATTCACTTCAATGAGAGACATTTTGAATGGAAGCTTTGAATTTGATAGAAAAGTATACTATTCTTTAGACCATAATAAATAAAAAGTACGCCCCTTACTCTTCAAACCAAATAAGTTCTAAAAATCAATATCTAAAGCGCTACAGAGCTCGTATCTGGCAATACTATACATCTTTGAAAGGTCTTGACATAACCTATAAAACGACGCTATACATGATTAGTTTGGATATTGCGTTCGACAGTTATAGACATGTACATAAATATGGAGTTAACGTCGATATTCGCCATATTTTAAAGGTTTCCTTTGTTGAAGGCAAGTCCGCTAGAGAAACGTTCCGTGAGATTAATGGTGTTTCGGGGGATGGTACTCTATCACTTCGAACTGCGGACGAATGGTTTCGACGATCCAAAGCGGGTGAAAACGACACCATGGATAAGCCAGCCGGCGGATGACCTGTGACGACAAATACCGATCAAATCATGGAAAACATCGAGTTAGACCGGCATGTGGCATCTCGTGACATTGCCCAGAGGGTGGGAGCTAGTCACCAAACCATTTTAAACCATCTACAGAAGGCTGGACACACAAAAAAACTTGATGTTTGGGTGCCACAGGATTTGACGCAAAAAAAACTTCTTCCGAATTCGACACATTTTTGAAGCGGATGGTGACTAGCGACGAAAAAGGGATCACATACGATAATATAAAGCAAAAACGACCATGGTCGAAGGCCGGTGAATCGTCCCAAATAGTGGCCAAGCCGGGATTGACAGCCAGTAACGTTTTGCTGTGTGTTTGGTGGCGTTGGAAGGTGATCTTTTACTATGAGCTGCTCCCATTTGGCCAGACGCTTAACTTTACCACCTACTGCGAACAACTGGACCGCTTGAAGCAGGCGATCGACCAGAAGCGTACAGAATTGGCGAACAGGATGGGTGTAATGTTCCACTAGGACAACGCCAGACCACATACGTCGTTGAGGACTTGTCAGAAGCTACGGAAGATCGTATGGGCGGTTTTATGGCATCCACCATATAGCCCGGCCATTGCGCCAAGTGATTACCACCTGTTCCTGTACATGGCAAACGCCCTTGTTGGTGTAAAGTTGAACTCAAAAGAGGCTTGTGAAAAGTAGCTGCCCAAGATCTTCGTAAATAAGGCGAAATCTACGATTGGGGTATTAAGAAGTTGCCCTCTGGATGGAAACCGATTAACGAACGAAACGGCGCATATTTGAACTATGACATTGAATTTTGTACTTGAGATTATACAGGGTCTTATCAGAGCTGGTATCAGAATTGGACAATGGGTCTGGTATTTCTTAAATTGATAAAATCCTACATCTCAGTAACTAATCAACCCATTTTGGCACATTACTGTATTCGCGCGCTTCGCTCAACTTATGGCAACACCATCAAACATCTTGAGACCCAGCATTCATTATTGGATAATATTCGACCGATTTGGCATATTTTAGATTTAGATTTTAAATTGAAAGCGTTTAAAATACAACTAGTGCAAGAACTGAAGCCGCTGGACCTGCCTAAGAGATGTCGCCTTGCTCTAGGGACTCTTGAAAAGTTCCAAGAAGATCCGAAGTTCTTCCGAATTTTGTTCAGCGATGAGGCTCATTTCTGGCTCAGTGGTGTGTAAACAAGCAAACTTGTCGCATTTGGAACGAAAAGCATCCTCAAGATATTCAAGGGTTGTCAATTCATCCAGAAAAAACAACGTTTTGTTGTGGTTTGTGGGTCGGTGGAATCATCGGTCCATATTTCTTCAATAATGATGCTGGCGAGAACGTAATCATCAAAGGCGACCATTTTTTCGCCATGATAAGAAACTATGTATTTGATGCGAGAAATTGAAGCTCGTAATCTTGGCGAAATTTGGTTTCAACAAGGCGGCGCCGCTTGCCACACATCGCATACATCGTTGGATTTATTGCGAGAACACTTCGGTGAGCAAATAATTTCACATTTTTTAGCCGGTCGATCGGCCACCAAGATCATGTGATGTGGAGATATGTAAAGTGTAAAGTCGATTCAGGCCTTGGAACAAAATATCATGCGTTTCATCCGCCGGTTACCGTCGAAATGCTCAAACGAGTCAACGAAAATTGGACTCACCGGATGGACCACCTGAGGCATAGCCGTAGCCAAACTTTGAAAGAGATAATATTCAATAAATAAATGCCAAAGATTGTTCCTTAGAATGATAATAAACTTTCCCTATTAAATTTTAGGGTTTTTGTGTTTTTTCTTTACAAAAATAGGGGGTCTCGAAATGCAACACCCTTTATAATGAAAAAAACGACTCCTAAGGTAATGAGAATATATTAAACCTTCTTTCTTAAGTTTTTTTCGCATTAAAAACTTCTTTGTTGCAAAAAACTTTAACCCACAAGCATTAACGGTTGCTTTTGGCTTACATATTCGGCAAAACTCACTTGGCAAAGTGGTTCTCACTTAATAGAGTTTTTAGTCTAAAACATTATTTAGTAAATTAGCAAATTGTTTACATGCCTACTAATTGTAGAAATTAAGAGGCTGCCCGAAAGGCCTATCCTCACATATTACGTGAGTTGCGCTTTTTCATCATACCATAAAAGCCTGTTGACTAGAATAATCGCAGTATGGCATCATCACTGCTTTCGAAGCTCAAATAAAATTCGATTTTAATAACACCAAAGCAATATGAGTAATCGATATAAAAAATTTCGACTTAATTAATGAACGAATTGCCAATTAAGTTCTTTTCATTTGGTAAAATTTACGCAATCCAACACATTTATGGTGAGTTTGAATTATGACACCGCTACTCGTTATAGCAAACAGCCGAATACACAGCGATTACACACAAATAAATAAAAACATAAATTTGTAGGTTTCTACATAGCGCGTAGCTATACTCGTCGCACCGACTGTTTCGTCAGCTAAAATGTCAGTTAAAATGCGTGGGTCGATTTATTGGTTGAAAATTAAAATTTAATGCAAAACAAATGAGCGTTGATTGTGTGAGGAGCGCAACTGGAAATTATTTAACTGAAAATTGTGTAAATTAAAGCTTTCACAGAGTCCAAAAAAATTAAAAATGCATGTTTACATATTATATGCATACAAGTAAAGGAAATAGCCCGTGTTCACACAAAAATTAAAAAATCGTTGATTATTAAGTGGCTCGTTAAACGCTCAATGAAATTCATTTTACAGGTCATGAGAAAATTTAAAAAAGTTTATTGGCGCAATAAATGCCGCCCACTGATTTAAAGATTTGTTTATATTTTTTTTAAATAAGGCAAAATATTAAATATTACATGTGTGTATACAAACGTATAATATATAAGAAAGTCGAATACCCGAGGGAGCAGAATTTTCCAGGTTCAAATCCAAACCGTGATATTTCTATCTTTTGAGCGACTGTCCTCTTCAGATAGAGCCCTCCGCTTATATTTCTACGAACAATTATATGCGTCAAGTTTCAGACGCAAGCCTTTATAGTCAGAAAAGCGGCCGAGATAGTTAACAAGGTAGAAAACAATATAAAAAGGATTAATATTATATTTTTTTGATAGATAGGAAGCAAGTAAACGAAATTCCGAAAGTGTTGACATTCTGCGAGATAAAATGCCTTAAGGACATGCAAGATCGCCAAGATCATGTGCAAGAGTCCCTAAGAAAATCTCACATGCTTTTTACTCACATTTCTCGAAAGGACTGCGGACGGTGGTTGGGTATAAGTAACCACGTAAAGAGAGAGGCATTGGAATCTTTCCTATTCGTAATCGCAATTCAAGGTCCTAGAAAATTAGGGATCAAGTCGCTGTAAAAGTTCGCAAAAAGCGCTGATGTATGTATGAAGTAAAACCGAACCTAACCTTGACTCGTCAAGAGTTCATCGTAACTGAATATAAATAATTCCCTCTAAGAATTTTAAAAGTTATACAGAATATGTATATGGTATATTGTATCCTTTCCTCTCTCTTCCATTAATTCCGATCTTGCACTAGACTCTTGATTTGACTCCCACTTTATTGGACCCCAGATATGTCGATGTCCAAATTCCTTCCTCAGGTTAGAGCGATTCTACCTTTCCTTCATCTGCCTTGTGGATTCCAGTCGATAACGTTTCGCGTGATTGTGCCTGAACCTCGTCCCAGAACTTGTTCGAGCCAGCCGCAATTTGTTTTGAGAATTCCAGCCCACAAGGGTGTTTGATTTGTGCGTTACTATAAGTCCGTGCTAGACACTGTCACAAGCCAGCAAATGCCACAAGGCGACCATCAACCTCAACCGACGAAGCTCACGTTCAACAAATCAAAATTTGGTGTTGAAAAACCATCGATTAACAATTAGAGACCTTGCTGATGAAGTTGGCATAACGAAGGGCTTAGCCAATACCATTTTGAAGGATGTTTTGGGCCTCAAGCGCGTCAAATCTCGACTGGTACCGAAAACATTGAATTTTTTGAAAAAAAAAGCGTCGCGTTGAAGTGTGTGAAACGATGCTTTCCGACTACCAGGGTGTCATGAAACGCATTATAACTGGCGATGAGATTTGGATCTATGCTTACGACCCCGAAACAACCGATCAATCGAGCGAATATCGTGCCAAAAGAGAGCCGAGACCAAAAAAAATCGCGCCAAAGTCGCTCAAAAATCAAGGTCATGTTGACTGTTCTCTTCGATTATCGTGGTGTTGTGCATTATGAATTCCTTCCAACCGGTCAAACAGTCAACAAGGAATATTATTTGAATGTAATGCGTCGTTTTCGTAACGCCGGAATTGGGGAAAGACAATTCTTGGTTTTATCACCACGATAATGCACCATCCCATACTGCCCTCGTAATTCGTAATCATTTCGCCAAAAACACAACCCATATCGTTCCGCAACCACCGTATTCACCTGATCTGGCGCCGTGCGACTTCTGGCTATTCACCAAGCTCAAAAGACCGCTCCGGGGACACCGTTTTTGTACGATAGAGGAGATTCAAGCCGCAGCGAAGACGAAACTGAAGGCCATCCCGGAAAGTGACTACAACCAGTGTTTCGAAGATTGGAAAATCCGTTATCATAAGTGCATTGCATCGGGAGGGGATTACTTTGAAGGGGATGAAATTGATTTGGAAGAATAAATAAAGAACTTTCAAAATAAATACAATGTCACCTTATTTTTTGGACACAGTAGTATATTGGGAAGTCAACGGTTTCTGAAAATTTGCAGGTTTTGTATGTCAGAGGTTACGAAATTTCGTGCAGCTGTATAGAAGTGTGGGCTTAACATTGGTCTTGCATAATTCCAAAATTTAGTTCAAGCTCATACGGATGTTTGGATAAAATAAAATTGTCTAAGCCATATGTAGATATACACGAAACGTCAAAGGCTCTATGAAATATAAATAATCGGCATTAAGAGTCGCTTTAGTCTGTGCGTATGTCTGTATATACGCCAATTATAGCCTTAGTTTTAAAGGTATCGATCTCTAGGAATTATTGTTAATACACGGGCTCCACTACTCCGTAAACGAAATGTGATTGATGGGTTTATACTGTACCCCGAAGTCTGTTGCTGAGAGAATAGAGCTCACCGGCATCTTTTTAAAGAATGCAGCGAAGACTTTTGAAGCTCAGATTATATATGTAAGTATGTATATCGAGTTGGACGACTAAGAGTTGGATGGTTAAACGTAAAGCCTTATAAAGTGGACACATCGAATATAACGCTCACCAAGAAAACTTCGAAGTGATTATATCCCATAAGAATGAAGTTACTATACAAGATAAAACGTTTCAGAATTTTTATATAGTATCTCCTCCTTTGTCTTCCTATAATAGTCGCTACTTTTGTTTACTTTCTTGCAAAGTAAAGCGTAAAATACGCATTGAAGTGTCTCTAAAGTCGAGGCAAACCAGATTCGCCGCGCTTTGTGCCACTAAACCCCTCAAACAAAGCGGAAAACATATGTAGTCATGTACAGTAAAAATAAATAAATAAGTGAAATAGCTGAAAAAAGCAAAAGCAATGAACTTGAAATTGTTAAAAATCAACACAAACAATGTCTTTGTAGACAGAGCGCTGCAGTCGCCGTGTTAAAAGCGAAACCAAACACAGAAATGGCTAAAACATCGCCACGAATATGGCCAGGCGGGTCTGCCGCGAGTGAATTCCGCGAATTGCCTGCAACAAATCACACAATTTAACTCGCTCGCACTAAACGCCGATAAGCAGCCGCAACACAGCAGCCAAGAGCACAAACCAACAATAACAATAACAGCAATAGCAAAGCCGTAGCATAAACAATAAAACAAAAACGCGTTAACATCTGCCATATATGGCTTGAACCGGGTAGCGCACTGGGAGACGACGCGCCCGCCGCCCGCACAACCTCACCATTTCGTTGTCAATGCCAAAGCCGAGTCGCGCTGAGTCAATACCAGAAATAGATGCCGCGCTGTCGTCATTGTTGTCGTCTGTTTGCTGCTCTTGACGCGGCTTTTGTCGTCTATCCGCCGCCGTCGCCCCAACAGCGACTGACTATGTTTGCAGTGGCCGGCCAGTGGGCGCAATGGGACCAGTAGCTCAGCCGGTCAATAGACTTTCCGCCATAATTGTCCACATTGTATAAATAACATTTGCACTTTGTGGCAAAGGCAAGATGCCTTGGCGCGTGCAACGCTCCACCGTTTTGTGCCGGACTTTATGGACAATGAGGGCGATTACAGCAGTGACAAAATTAGCCATGATCGCTAGCGGTAGGCAACGACCAAGCGGAAGGGGTTTCTGAGTATACGGCATTTAAAAAAAACTTAGCTTTTCTCAGTAAGGAAGTTCATTTACATTAACAACTGCAAAACAGCTGAAACTCACAGCGAGGTCTCAAATTTGAAATGAGTTTCGCTCTGAGTAACTTACTGCTGTTGATCAGTTATCGTTCCTTTTTGGAAAAACGCATAAATCGCTTTACTAAAACAGTAACGGTAACTTGAATCAATTGAAAATCACTGGAAGAGGTGTAACGCCTTTGAAGACCTAAATCGAATGTCACCAAAACGATATGTTGTGTGTCTGTCTGAGTTCAATTGGTGGAAGACAGCCGTTTTATAAGTCTTTCTTCTATTTCAGAAGTACAACATTGGACATCCGCCACTTTTTCTAAAGATTTGGCAATAAATATTCATTCATATCCATCGTTAAATGAAGGATCGATTTCTTGTCAATACTTCACTAAAAACATCTCAAAGCGAAGTAAAACATTCTCGAAAACTATTTACTGCAGTTGAGAGTACAAGAAAAGTAGTGTCTACTTCTTTTTTGTTGAATATCAAATTAGTTCTGAGAATTTGTAATAGATCTTTTACACTGTGCTAACTATGAAGGCTTTGAAGTTTAACTAGTTTTAGTTGAATATCAAGCTGGTTAAGCAGCAGATGTAATTCTCCGAAATGAATCTTCTTTTAGGGTGGTATGCATCCATTCCGAAAGCAGAGCTGCTACTTAGGCCTTGTAACCGTAATTTCTTTAGTAGGAGCATCAAGCTACTTTCATCATAAACTTGTCTGGATGCTTGGCCAGAGCGAAATCGTCGGAAATTTTAAAGCCTTGCAAGATAAAGCACCCATACGAAACTTCCATCAGGATGGGAACGAGCGGGGGTTTCTCTGTCTTCGTGCATTCGGGCGCTGGATCTATGCGCGTAGCGCGAGCCCAGCAAGTCTTGATCAGCAACCAGCGTCGTGGGATTGCGAAAGCCTTCTGGCATAGAGTCGAATGTAAAAGATGCATTGAACTGCTAGCTTTCTCTCGGACTCACACAGTCGCAATGATAGGCGTTCCAAATAGTACTGTGCCATTGGCACTCACGCGGTGAGGCTAAATGTTTTAGAGGCCGCAACTTATCAATGTTGCAATGTAGAAGATGAGATGCAAAGCTCTGGACACTTTCTCCTCCCCTGTCTAGCTTTCGCCAGTGTAAGGTTGAAGCACTTTGGTTGCCATATTTTTCACAAACCTGGCGAATCAGCTGGAATTGATATTAGCCGCCTCAATAAATTTGTGGCAAGCTCTAGGCGTTTCGTCTATATGCGAAGGACCTTTTGATAAATACCTAGGAGTTCTGGGTTCATGGTCTCACGAGAAATCAGAAAATTTACCTAACCTCACTTTCACCTCTCTATTTTAAAAATAGATATAAGGCAATACTTTGAGGTAGGAGAGAGATCATTGAAGTGTAATATAATAATGTAATTTGTTTTAATGCCTAGTACTTATTTATAAAAGTTCGTTCGGATATACATAACTATTTTCCTAAATATTTTCAAAGTATTGATTTTACGTGTTCTCATTAATCTTTCCTCCATATACCATATTACACCATATTATATTCTTTCTCTGTGCCCAAAAAATAAGGTGACATTGTATTTATTTTAAATATTCTTTATATATTCTTCCAAATCAATTTCATCCCCTTCAAAGTAATCCCCTCCCGATGCAATGCACTTATGCCAACGGATTTTCCAATCTTCGAAACACTGGTTGTAGTCACTTTCCGGGATGGCCTTCAGTTCCGTCTTCGCTGCGGCTTGAATCTCCTGTATCGTATAAAAACGGTGTCCCCGGAGCGGTCTTTTGAGCTTGGTGAACAGCCAGAAGTCGCACGGCGCCAGATCAGGTGAATACGGTGGTTGCGGAACGATATGGGTTGAGTTTTTGGCGAAATCATCACAAATTACGAGGGCAGTATGGGATGGTGCATTATCGTGGTGTAAAAACTAAGAATTGTCTTTCCACAATTCCGGCCTTTTTGGGTGGATAGCGTTACGCAAACGACGCATAACGTTCAAATAATATTCCTTGTTGACTGTTTGACCGGTTGAAAGGAATTCATAATGCACAACACCACGATAATCGAAGAAAACAGTCAACATGACCTTGATTTTCGAGCGACTTTGGTGCGAGTTTTTTGGGTCGGCTCTCTTTTGGCACGATATTCGCTCGATTGATCGGTTATTTCGGGATCGTAAGCATAGATCCAAGTCTCATCGCCAGTTATAATGCATTTCATGACACCCTGGTAGTCGGAAAGCATCGTTTTACACACTTTAACGCGACGCCTTTTTTCCAAAAATTTCAATGTATTCGGTACCAGTCGAGATTTGACGCGCTTGAGGCCCAAAACATCCTTCAAAATGGTATTGGCTGAGCCTTTCGATATGCCAACTTCATCAGCAAGGTCTCTAATTGTTAACCGATGGTTTTTCAACACCAAATCTTTGATTTGTTGAACGTGAGCTTCGTCGTTAATTAGTAGTCGAATCTATTAGGTTTATGGAATTGGTAGTTTTTAGACACATCCTGAATTACTCAGCCTTAAAACCTGTCTAAGACACAAAACTCCACTAAATGTTGCAGTAGCAATAAATATAGTATAATATTCATTGCTTTGAAATTCACTTCAACTTAAAGCAATAGTTAACATTATAAATCCTGAAAAGTCAACGGCATTTTGTGGAATTGCTAAATATTTAAGTTACTTCGGTTAAAAGGAGGATCATTAATTAAAAGCTTTTGCCAGTCTTGCCAAGCTTTAATTTTAATTGCATGATCTGATAAGAGGCCGGAGACATTCAAAACTATTAAACATCTGTGTGCCACAAATACATATGTATATGAGAGTGTATATACATACATATTAATAGTAAGTATATACAAGTATTGTCACTCGATTATATGCATGCCAGTAAGGAGTATAATTCGTTGTGGCGTCGATCAGATAATGAGAGCACGCCAGCCTCGCAGCCGGCAGCAACTAAATACAAAATTAATTACCCGCTGATAAATGTTATACATATACACATGATATATATGTATATATATATATTTTTTATATGTATATGTATGTGTATTTGCAGCATTAATTAACTATTTGCTTAACCCCATGCCGTTTATCTGTGTAATTACATAAAGAAAAATATTCCCATTACTTACTTACATAATTGAACTGTAGCGTAATGAAATCGTAAAGAGTTTCAATTTAACGGTAATTCTTTAAATGCAGTTAATACATCACTTTTAGTGCATTTTTTGCGTTAACAATTGAGATTAATTAATGAAGTCATTTGTACATGCAAACAGCGGACAGTGAGTTGACTCGTTAAACGAGCGCGAATGGTAGTGTGTACAGGGTGGAACAAAAGCAAGTTGATTTCTATGTTTTAAAGGAGAAAGAAGTGAACTCAGAATATCTTGTTGCTAATAGAAAAATACAAAAAAATATAGAAATATATTCCATAATTTTTTAAAGGGGTATTCTACTCTAGAATTTTGAAAAATTCGATTTTTTTTCATATATTTAAAGTTTAGACTTTCAAAAACATGACCTTGGAAGAATTTTTCAAAAATCGACTTATTTTCGAAGATACAGCCGATTTTGTGAGGTGACGTCCGTGTTCACTAGAATTGTCTCCTAAACTTTAAACGCGTTTTTCTCGAAACTACTTTTTTCCACACGGTACCGGCATTATATCAAGTTCTATACAACCGATTTACTTGAAATTTTGTGTGAACCTTCTTTATATAATTCTTTATCGTTCCTGCCAGTATTATGTCAAAATTTTTGTTTTAAATATTTTAAAAAAATTCAGGAATTTCAAAAAAGCGTAAAAAATTTTATTTTCAGGCAGTCGCTGTTATAGTCCGGACACGAAAAAATTTTTGTTTGAAAAATGGCGAATGCCTGAAAATAAAAATAATTTTTTGAAAGTCTAAACTTTAAATATATGAAAAAAATCGAATTTTTCAAGATTCTAGAGTAGAATACCCCCTTAAGGGTAATTATTTCCGATAAGTAATTAAAAGCTGTAATTACAACATTTTTAAATTACATCAAATATAAATCTATATATTTAAATGAAAATAATATTTATTTAAATCCAAAATATGGCGAATAATTATTACGGCTAATTAAATACTATAAATAATTACATAATTACAATAGTAATTACAAACTCAAATTTAATATCTAAAATTATTGCTGATGAAAAATTAACAGTTCCTAATACATAATTACAATTGTAATCAATAAATTACTTGTTATGTGAAAATATAATTACTACAAGTAGTTAAAGTTGTAAGTATGTAATTAATATTATAACCAAAATTTGTACATATGTAATTTCATTTATTAATTATTTTGTATTTAATACGAATTATAATTACTAATGAATTCTAATTAGTGCAAGTAATTAAAAGCTGTAATTAACCGTTATGTAATTATAATTTTAAAAATTTAAATGAAAACTAAAAATAAGTAATGATTAAAGATAAAAAATATCTTAAGTAATTATATTACAAAATGAATATATTGAAAACGTTCAATTATTATGATAAAAATGATTACTTTTGAAAATTAATTACTACCTTAATTCCAACTGCAAATTTAAAAAGGATTACTATGAGTAATTAAAGGTCGAAATTACATAATTACAAATGTAATCGAAAACATATATGTATATAATATTGAAAAAATACGGAACAAAAATATGTAAGTATCACATTTATTAGATTATTATTTATGAAAATTAATTACTACGTAAATTTTATCTGGAAATTTAAACTTGTAATTAAAATTTTGATATAAAAGAGAATTGCTGATAATATGTAGTTATTATTTAAAATTAATATATTATGAAAATTAATTACTACGTGAAATGTAATCGTATATTTGTATTTTTAATTAAAAAAATTGTAAACTGGAAATTTAGACTTATAATTAAATTTTTGATATAAAAGAGAATTACTGATAATATGTAATTATTATTTAAAATTAATATATTATTAAGAAAATTAATTACTACGTGAAATGTAATCGTATACTTTTATTAGTAATTAAAAAAAAAAATTATTTGTTATCAAAAGGAATTGAGTAATTAAACGTGTAATTCCAAAATGTAATTAAAAATGTAACCGAAATTATATTAAATACAAAATTGATGAAAAATAATTACTACATGTAATGAATAGTTGTAATTACATATATAACTAATATCGTTAACAAATAATTATGATGAGTAATTAAAATGTTTAACCATATAATTACTAATGTAATCAAAAATAGATAAATAAAATTAAAAAATAATTATTAATGGAAGATAAATACCATACAATTAATTACATAATCTTGAAAATAATATATGGAAAATAATAAAAATTTAATGAAAAGCTTTAAATAAATAACTAACACCCATAAAAAATCATTACTACAAGTAGTTAAGAATTTTAACCACATAATTACTAATGCGATCAAAAACAGATAAATAAAATGCAAAAAAGTACTGAAGGAACAGAACCACTATGGGTAATTGCAATGATTAATTACACAATAACAATTACAGCGATTACTACTGTAGTATGACTGAAAAATAATATGTAATTACTTTATTTATTACTAGATTACTAATTACTTTCTGATGAAAAATAGTTAATCAAAGACAAATACATAAAAAAAAAAAAAATAATGATGGAACATCATGAAGTAATTGTAAGTAATTAACATGTGATAATTATGTTCGATCAATACTTTTTCATAATTATATATTGACATTAAGTTTTCACATACTAATGTGACTTAATAATAATAATTAAACTGAAATTATTTATTTATGACTAGATTATTAATTACTTTCCGAAAAAATAATTACTATATAATTGAAAATTACAACCGCGTAATTACTAATATAATCAAAAAAAATTAAATAAAATTTAACAAAAAGTAATGATGGAAGAAAAGTAATCTTAGTAATTAATTGTTGTAATTATATAAATAATTAATTACAACTTTTAAATACTTACAATTTTCATACACTAATAAAACTAACAAATAACAATAAGTCCGAAATATGTTACTACATTACTAATTACTTTCCAGATTACTTATTATTATTTTATATTAGAAAGAGAACTAAATAGTTTGTGGTTGTACAAGAAATATGAAATAACTGCTAATTACTCAGTAAAGTTGCTTGAAAAAGATTTAACGGTGAAATATTCTTCTTATATAACCTAACAGTAGTAGCAGTTTAAAAGTAGTTGACTCGGAATATTAACTATTTTGTCGAATTCCAAACGGTTCTCTATGCAGAACTAGAAGAAAAGGAAGAAAAGCACAAGCCGTAACCTGCATTTGAACCACCCACTACCTGACAGCCTGTCGAGTCATACACGAATGCAAATATTTGCACACCTTCAATGCAGTTTGCACTCAATTCACTTGCACGTATTTATTTACTGTCACTTAAACTATGCTGTAATGATTGTTGTTATTGTTAGTGCTAATGCAGTATTTAGTTGCAACGCTTGTGGCTGTGGCTGGTGCAGGCATTTGTTTTGTTTACTTTGCCACAGCAATTGCAGTCACTAAAATCGTATTCAAGTCATTTGCGTGTTATCGCAATCATAAATTTTAATTGATTTATTGAACTGCGCTCGAAACGCCGCATGCGTGCCAAGAAAGAGTCCAGCAGCGGCTTATGGTGATAGGAGAGTCGCTTGTGCCGGCACTAAGCGCATGTGGGTACATTATGTATGTATGTATGTGTGAGGAAGAAGAAAAGAGTTTTCGTAGACAAGTTACAATCAAGCGACTTAGAGTCTGCTAGTTGCTTACAGCAAGGTTGCCACATAGTTTGAATGGTATTTTTATTATTACGAAACTTCAGTTGTGTTGAAGTTAGAATATCTTTTACAAATAAAGAAGTTTCAATGCAATTACTTGATTTTGCTCGTTAAGTGGGTATTCCAGTCTAGAAATTAAAAAAAATCGATTTTTTTTTTATTTTCAAAGCTTAACTATTCAAGAATATGTGCACAAGAGGATTTTTCAAAACTCAAATTATTTTCGGAGTTATAGGCATTTTACTGACCCGGCATCCAAATTGGTTCGGCCGGAACGCGAAACTTTAAACGCGTTTTTCTCAAAACTAACTTTTTCGGAACGATACTCGCGATTTCTCAGGTTCTACGGACCGATTTACTTGAAATTTTTATAGAGTCTTCTTTATAGGCTTGCCTGTGGTTGGAACTAGCCCCATCCCCAAATTTTTATTTTTATTATTTTAAAAAAATTCGAAATAGTCAGAAAAAGTAATCCAAAGAAACTTTTTTTTTAGGCAGTCGCCATTTTGTGAAAGATTTTTTTCCCACTTTTCCTTAGTTCCGACCTTTGCGACATTATTCTAGATTAATAATCTTTTTTTCTTTTTGGTTTCAGATAACTAGGAGGGTTGAAATCATGGGTGTGGTCACGTGGAAATTTTTAGAGACCCCCCACTTCGTCAGCTCATAATTTTTGAAATTTTTTACTTTTTTTAGTTTTTAATTTTTTTCTCTACTCTTCTAAAATTAACAAATAACTAATAAAAAAATGTATAGTAAAAATATTAATCGCCTTTTTTTACGACACTTTAAAAATTACCTGAAATTCATGCTTCTAGACTAGAATACCCCCTTAAGTTTATATGACAGATATAGTATATGTTATAATGAGCCGAAATTGCCGGTCCCGACAATTAAACAGGTTCTCAAAGATCTATATGTCAGCAATCTGTAGTTACTCCGTATAAAACTCAGAACAAAATAAACACCAACCATAAAACATGACAATATGGTAGATCTGCTATGCAATTACTATCCACAGCTAACCGAGAACCATCTAAGACTTTGGTTGTGGAGACTCGCTTATGCCTATGTTATGAAAGAGGGGTTTCCCTTTAATATTATAAATGTTTAGACTTTCTTATAGTGTCATTAAATTTATCAAATCTATCAGCCACATGGCAATCGCACGAGACCTTACTTTTAAAATAATCTTACCGTGGAATCGGTCGTTATCATCTTGTCTCGTTGACAGAAAAGGTGCTTCCGAAAGCAAATATATAACAAGCTCCATCCAAATTATGAAGAACCTCTTATACCGGCCGTCATTTAAGATAAATACTTGCGCTAGGTCACCACTTTTGTTAGAGATCATATTTTTTTTCCAAAACTAAACTTTATCTAAAAAACCATAAGATTTTATATATCTTAAAATAGTTGTCATGTAACGCTCTTCAGCGAATTTTACGATTTCTTATAAGGACTAAATTACAAGCCTAAACCTCAATACGTGCAAATTGGTAATTTCAACTAAGTTGGAACCAACATAAGCTGGAAGTAATGATAGCCTCATAAAAGTGCAAGGCTCTAAGTCCAAAGTCTTTATATGAAAATATTCTTTAAAAGATAAATTTAGCTTTTTTCATAAGAAATTTGACATTTTCAGTTGCTTCTTGTTGGATGATTGGATTGTTCTAAAAAGAAAGGGATTTTTATACCTATTTTCGATTAAGATTAGACGGTGTGCTATACGATCTTTGTAGAGAGACTTATCTCACAATTAGATCTGGTCGATGAAATAAGCAAGAACATAGGCTACACTAACTGAATTAGAAGCAGGCATGAATTGCAGGGGCTTCACTATACTTAGACTGAAGCATATTGCCGAGGAGTCAAAATTTAGCTGAAAAAAAAAACAAAATGATAGAGAATGTCATTAAGGTTAGTTCAGTCTTCAATAAAGCGGTTGAAATTTAAAAGCATCCTGTGCGCGCGCGAGTAAGAACGTGAGTTACAAGAAGTGGTACCAAGCATGAAAAAATGCTATAGAAACAGTTTCGGCACATACCATTTTAAGAGAGCACTTAACACAACAACATTCCAGGTCGTGACGCCATGGAAGGTATTGAATTTCTTGTTTATAATTTCTACAAAAGTTTGACGAATAGAAAACCCTCTTTATCTCTTTCCACTTTTTTGTCTTAAAGGCCAGTGTTTCACATGAGCACTGTGGAAATTAATATATTGTATACTCGAAATCTGTCATTCTTGAAGAATCCACTATGAACGAATATTTGATGCGTGAAATTAAAGATCATGATCTTGGCGACATTTGGTTTCGACAAGACGGCGCCACTTCCAACACAATGCTTCAATAATGGATTTATTGAGAGAAAAATATAATTTATAGAAAAGAAGTCGAGTGGCCATCAAGATCGTGTGACATCACACCATTGGAATTCTTGCTGTGGAGATATGTAAAGTCTTAAGTCTATGCAGACAATCCCGCTTTAATTCAGACCAGTCAGTTACCAGTCGAAATGCTCGAACAAGTCATCGAAAATTGTACCCAACGAATATATGATCTGAGACGTAGCCGCGACCAACATTTGAAATGGATAATCTGCAAAAATAAATGCAAAAGAACGCTATATCGAACAATAATGAATATTCCATTTGAAATGGATATTAGAAGTTTCAGTGTTTTTTCTTTAAAAAAAAGTAGGGAACCTCGAAATGGATCCTCCTATATGTTCGAAATCTTTCACGTAACTTCATGAAATTGAATTATTTTGTAGTAATTTTATATGACAGCTCTTGTGTTCAAACTATTCAAAAAAAGAATAGTTTGCAGCTCTCAGTCTTGAAAAAACTGTTTCATTTACCTTCAAGAGATCTGTGTAGATCAGTAGATTGCATATAACTGACAAGTACACCAATGATACCTACAAGTTTTGGTCTTGGAGGTTTACGTTGAGGTAGCTTCGACTAAAAGAAGGCAGTTTGTTAAAAAGTAGAAGTGGGAAAGGAGGCTGTTTCACTATAAAGTTTCAATTGGCGGCATCGGACAAAGCAATGATTAACTGAAACTTGGTTAATCATCTGACTTGGTTAGTTAGGTTAGGAGATTTTTCTAACTTAGCGACATAAAATTGTTCAAATGGTTACTTTTAGCGGTGCAAAAAATTATACTAAAGAAAGAGTAAATGTTGTAATCTAACCAAACGCCTTTCGAATAAATAACGCCTTAAAAAATATAACATTTCAGCAATATAAATAAGTGAAAAATGGTAATTCTGGAAACTATGCACAACGATTGCATGTTCTTCTGTTGTAGTAATCCGGTGTTCACAAGTCTTTTCTATGGAATGAGCAAGTAATTATTACCACTCTCAGTGGTAGCTGACGCGAATCGACATACTTGAACTCTACAAATATATACAGACGCGATTTTTTTTTATTCATTTTTTTTTTTTTTCTTATTTTTTAGGTATTGAATCTCGGTTATAGACATTTCTTGCTACCGTTCAATCTCCAATAACGGAGCTAAATGTCAGAAGAGAATATGGCAAAACTGCAGCAAGCAAAATAAATTTGATTTGGGAAGAAAACAAATAAATTTGTTAGCAAATAAATATTTTCCCCTCTGCCATAGGTAGCAACCATTCGATTTGATAAGCCCAAGCAGCAAAGAATCGCAAATGTCAGGTAAAGCCGGCCTTAGCATGAAAGCGACGCATTGTACGGCTAAGTATTTGGCGATAGCGGAAGTAAACAAAATTTATAAAAAGAAAAACTTGCAAAAGAGAAAAGTAAAAAAAATGTGTGATAAGCAAGCCCGTATACTGCCTGAGTTCCAACGTTAAGCCGACTGTCTATCACTCAGTTGTGGTAGGTTCAAAGCAGCGTTATCGTTAAGCGCTCGGCTCGCCTAAGGTGTTCTTGTGCTATTTGTATAATATATGGTACATATGTATGTATGTATGTACATATGATTTATTTGATTAATGAGGGAAGTATTTTTTTCATTACTCTTGTCTACCGATTCAGTTTGATGTGAGTTGGAAGGTAATTGTGACGTTTGTTTGCTCGCTTGAGATTATACACTGTGAGTGTTAGGTATAGTTTAGTGCTAAGTGCCAGGTACTTTGTGCAGAAATTGTGGGGGTTTATATAGGTTATGTATATAGAGGTATAAACCGTATTAAAAAAAATCAGAAAACGCGTGAACTTTTAAACTACTTTAACCCTTAACACGATTAACGCTTCCATGTGTGGGTGCCAAGCACCATTGGTCTCGACTAAGGTGTAATATCATAATATCCTGTTTTTGTCCTTTTCGATACGATATCCTTGAATTTTTTTTCAGAATCCTATAGACAATAAAATTCTAAGAAGCTACCTGGAAGCGCAAGTCGTTTGCTACACTCTAAATATATTTAAATAACATTTAAAAATAAAATATGCCTGGCCAGACCCGTTGGTCTCGATGAGGGTTAAAGATTGTTTTTTTTTGGCTTGGACTATAAAAAAAAACTTTTTCCTTACAAAAACTTGATTTTCATTCTATAGTTTGTTTGTCAGTTTTACGATATAGTGCGCCGATATTGGGCATCCCGACAAATGAGCGGTTTCTTGAGGAGAAAAGGAGGTGTGCAAAATTTCAGATTAATTCAAAAACCGAGGGATCAGACGGATATCGCTAAATCGTCAATCTAATCATTTACGTATTTACATATATATATGTATATATATGTTGATATAATCCTAAATCTGGAATCAGTCTTCCTAAACGTTTTTCTTGTTGCAACACTTTGGTTTTCGTTTAAGCACACTGTATTTATTTCGTGAGTTTCGTGACGAGCTTTGAATATTAACATTCGATTCTCTGAAAATCAGTTTAAACCCTCTATAGTCATAATCTTTGCTAATATTTGGAAGACTTCATGGAATAAAATTAGTCATTAGGATTTTTACGAAGAACAACGTATTTTGTTTGCGACGGGTCTTAGGAGAGAGTATGTGTAACTGTAACCTCAAAGTAAACGCAAAAACTTGTGTTTAGTTATACCCGATCCCTAAGGTGTTTGAATACTCGTGGCGCATTTTAAGCAAAGTAACTCGAAACTCCATTGCTGTCTGAGTGAAGTACCTGTGACTATGATTTTTTAGACCGTAAATCAAAACTTCGATTAAAACAAATTCCAATAATTTTAGAAAAAAAAGTACTCACAGAGAGCGCTTCTTCAACTGTACATAAATCATTTGAAAGCTTCGAAAGTATAGCTGTAAAGAGAAGTTCTTAAAAATCAAACAGCTGTTTGTAGGCTTGGAGCATGTATGACCTCCGTTTAATAAATATAAATACCAAAGGTAAAGAGCTCATAATCCATACTACTCATGATGTGAACTTCAAATATTTCAGTGGATAACTGTATATTGCACATTTTCGTTTCGAATTAGATCAAAATTATGGACCAATATTACAAATTGTATTAGTAAAACAAAGCCATTTGTGTAATGGAACCGACTCTATTCTCATAGGAAAAGGTCAATGATATTTGGAATAACGTTTTGCGACCGACAGCAATTCTAGAAAGTGCGGCGAGGCTCATTTCCACTTCGATGGTTACGTTAACAAGCAGATTTGTCACATTTGGGGCACAGGACGGCGCTACGTGCCATACAGCAAACGCTACACTCAATCTTTTACGCCCTATCTTCGAAAATCAGCAAAAGAGGTGATGTGAATTGGCCTCCCAGAAGCTACGATTTAACTCCGTTGGACTATTTTATGTGGGAAGCTGTTAAAGATAAATGTTACGCCAACCATCCAGAAACGATTCAAGATCTAAAGTACGAGATTGAAGCTGCTGTAGCTGCCATAAGGCCTGAAATCATCGAGAAAGTACTCCAAAATTGGCTGGATCGGAAAAGCTACTGTAAACTCAGCCGTGGTGGTCATTTGTAGGAAATTGTTTTCCACAAATAAATTTCATAAAACAACCTTTTAAATAAATGTTAGACCTTTGAAAAATATCAAGCCGTTTTTTTTTTTATTGACTTTTTAAATTTAAAATTTTATATGGCTAACCCTTTATTAAAGGTGCTCTTAATCGTATTCGATGTGATGGTCTATAAAGGGTACAATAGACAACATGTCACAGTATGATCTTCAACTCAAATCTAAAAGTCTATAAAGTTTCTATAATATGCTTTAAGGGGGTATTCTAGTCTAGAAATCAAATTTTAGGCAGTTTTTTATATTTTATTTGAAAAAAAAACCAAAAAATATTTTTACTATGCATTTTCTATGGTGTTTTTATTGATATCTTAAGAATACAGAAAAAAAATTTTACAAAAAAATATTAAAAATTAAAATAATTAGAGGGGGGTGAGAGACAGGTGTAAAAAAAATGGCGCATCCTAGTGACATTGATCCTGACTCTCCTGGTGATATAAAAAAAAATCAAAAGAAATTCTTAATCAGTAAGGATGCTGTTATAGTCCGGGAACACGAAAATTTTTTTTTTTGAAAAATGGCGACTGAGTGAAAATAAAAATCATTTTTTACGCTTTTTTTTAAATTCCTAAATTTTTTTAAAATATTAAAAACAAAAATTTTGACACGATGCTGGTAGGAACGATAAAGGATTATATAAAGAAGGTTTACACAAAACTCCAAGTAAATCGGTTGTATAGAACATGAGATAATAGCGGTACCGTGTGGAAAAAAGTAGTTTCGAAAAAAACGCGTTTAAAAAAGTGAGTTAAACCGAACCGGGCTAGATACTGCGTCACTAAAGTAACTGTAGCTCTTAAAATAATTTTAATTTTTAAAAATCCTTTGGAGGATATGTTCTTAAGGGTCTAAACTTTAAATATCTGAAAAAAATCGAATTTTTCAAAATTCTAGAGTAGAATGCCCGCTTAAGAGCTTGAAGAAAGCGGTAAAGTGTTTGGAAAGTCGAAAAAATTTACCGTCGAAAGTATTTAACTTCCTTTTAATAAAATACTAGCAGCTTTTTCTGTATTCGAGCTCGTTTGGAGCACATATTCGGTTATAAAAGCCCTGCTGAATTGTAAGAACTCTTTTACTGGTACATTGTCTCTTCTGTAAGTTAAACAAAACTACGCGCTTGCGTTTTATTTATGTCCTTTGTCTTGATTTCTTTTGTGCTCGCTTCGCGCCACCTTATCAAAGCTCTATTCACTAGATATTGCATTCATCTGTCAGAGTCAGAACTGGTGAAATATTTCAGCGATTTTTATTTCAATATAAATCTGAATTTATACGAGGCTCTCTCCGGCGATTTCAATTTAAATTTTATTGCAATTTTTTCCATTACTTTATTATACCCTCAACAGGGTATATTAAGTTTGCGACGAAGTTTGTAACATCCAGAAGGACTTGCCGTAAGTGGCAGATCCCATTAAACATATGTATGTACATATGGTATGAACGATTAGCATGACGAGCTAAGTCAATTTAGCCATATCTGTCAGTCTGATCGTCTGTATATATAATGTGTCGCACAATTTTTGAGATATCGATCTCTAAGCAGCTGCTGATTTGTCGGAACCGCCGATATCGGTCAACTACAGCATATAGCTGCCATACAAACTGAACGATCAAAGTTTTGGTATGAAAAGTTTTTATGTGTGAAGGCTATTATAACTTCGGTGCAACTATATGTTTTTTTATATTTGTATAATATTTTTCATTGGGTCTGCTGCTGGTCAAGTGGCAGCAACACTCGCGTGCCATGACGAATGCAAGCAACATCCACAACTACCACCTGCCACCAAATCGCGGCTCAGCGCAGTCCAGCTGACCGCCTTTCTCCCCTCACTGCCACAAATCCACACCCATTGTAGTAAATATGTATGCCATAAACTTGCCTTGTACCTTCTCCTACTTGTATATATGTATAAATGTGTGGCTATGTGTCTGTATGGGTCCGTTGATTCTTTTGAACTTCGCTTTGCTTTAATGTGTTGCAATTTTTGTACAATGACTTTTTTGGGTAAAAGCTTTATGCTGCTCCCTGTGTGCCTTTCTTTGCATGTTCGTATGTGTGTGTGTTCGATGTTGCGGCGAAAGAAACCTTAATATTATGCAAGTGCTGCTTTTAGGGTTCTTGCCCCCGGCACAACTCAGCTGCGCTTTTCGTATGCAAGCAGTTCCTACACACACATGTGACATGTGAACATCGTTCAATGAACCCTCGATACCTTGTGACTCTGCCTGCCGTTCACCTCTATTGCTTAATGCTTTATTGTCTTTTCGGTGTCAGTTAGGATTTTGCTGCATGGGTATTCCTTAATTTTAAGGTGCATTAGTGATTGCTTTATTGGCTTGAAAGTTGAATTGATGCAAAAGTTTCTGTTTTAGGTACTTTAGGGTAGTCCTAAAAGATAAAATAATTAATTTTGAGCAGTCTCTCCGCCAGAAGTGGTAATGCCATGCTGTTAGAAGCCATATTTAAATTTGAGAACAGCGGCTCAAGTGTCCATTTTGCCGCATTTAGACTAAAAATTCTGAGTTTTTCGGGAAACACCCAAATTAATTGGCATATCTTTGGTCTTAAATATTTTGGGTTTTTAATTGGAAACGATTATGGTTAAAGCAAGCCTGAATGCTTGGCCTACGTATGTATCTTAAGTCGCAATGCGTAGGAAAAATTAAATTATTGCACTTTAGAACCACCCTAGGGCATGTAGAATTACATGTATACAAATTAATTTTTGAAGTGCCAATAAAATGCACTTCCAATTCAGTTGTTTACGCTCGACGAATTTTGTAATAATTTTTATTTCAATATGAAACTCTGAGCGAAGCAATATTAAAAGTGTGTTAAAGAAACATCGTGAAAGCTTAAAGTTGTCATTATTAAGTTTGCAAATATGAGCTAAAATTGGCTTTCTTAAAAAGCTGAAATAAAACTTTTCTCCGCAGGAAAATAAAATCTTTTGTAAAATTCAAAACCTCGGATGTAGTATGTATATATTTGACAGAATTGCTTTAAATTAGCTATTTACTCCACTCTTATGGACTGAATTTTATTCATTTTTGGAGCTAAAAGCAATTTTCCCATGTTAACATGGTATTACAAATATACATATGTATGCAGTGATGGAGGGAGTGGGCAGGTTGGGGGCAATTGTCGATTTTTTCTCCAAGGATTCAATACTATCATCGTCAAGCCCCGATTTTCTCCCTGCGGCCCTGAGTAAATGAGAAACTGAGGACTAGCAGTTTGCAAAGTTCATATTATATACCTCAAGTGCTTCTTTCTTAAGGGGGTATTCTACTCTAGGATTTTGAAAAAAAGATTTTTTTTCATATATTTAAAGTTTAGACCCTTAAGAACATATCCTCCAAAGGATTTTTAAAAATTAAAATTATTTTAAGAGCTACAATTACTTTAGTGATTCAGTACCTAGCCCAGTAGGTAGGTAGACTCACTTTTTTAAACGTGTTTTTCTCGAAACTACTTTTTTCACACGGTGCCGGCATTATTTCAAGTTCTATACAACCGATTTACTTGGAGTTTTGTGTGAACCTTCTTTATATAATCCTTTATCGTTCCTACCAGGATCGTGTAAAAATTTTTGTTTTTAATATTTAAAAAAAATTCAGGAATTTCAAAAAAAAAACGTAAAAAATGATTTTTATTTTCAGGCAGTCGCCATTTTTCCAAAAACAAAAAAAAATTTCGTGTTCCCTGAGGTAGGGACTATAACAGCATCCTTACTGATTAAGAATTTCTTTTGATTTTTTTTTTTTTCAGACCACCAGGAGAGTCAGGATCAAGGTCACCAGGATGCGCCATTTTTTTTTTACACCTGTCTCTCGCCCCTCCCTTCTAATTATTTTAATTTTTAATATTTTTTTGTAAAAATTTTTTCTGTTTTCTTAAGATATCAATAAAAACACCATAAAAAATGTATTGTAAAAACATGTTTGGTTTTTTTTTAAATAAAATTCAAAAAACTGCCCAAAATTTGATTTCTATACTAAAATACCCCCTTAAGTATGCCAATAGCGAATATATGAAAGTTAGGTGGGTAATATAACTCGGAATGCTTATGTAATAAGCTATCGACCTTATTTTAGAACTACACGGCTTCGTGATAGCTATTTACTCTCATATACTGCGATCAAAAATGAAAGTGAATTTGTTTATTTAATCAGTTCATCACATTCAGAGTAATATCCGGCCTTTAAAACTATCTTTTGTCAACGCTTTTTCCAGTCCTCGAAACAGTCGGAATTGTCTTTTTTCTCTTATAGCCTTCAAGGCCTTCTTGCATTCGTTTTTTCCTCTCAATCGTCTCAAAAGTATAATAACCACTCCCACTAGAGTAGGGTCGCGGCAACCGAAACGGACTCGTTTTTATATCCGCTCGAGGACTGTTCACTCGTCTATCATACTCGAGACAGATTGAAAAGTTTATATCGTTTTTACGATTCCTTTAAGGGGGTATTCTGGCCTAAAAATTTGAAAAAAATCGAAATTTTTTTTATAATTCGATAGTTTCGACATTCAAAAATATCTCCCTAAAAGTATTTTTCAAAACTCAAATTATTTTCAAAGTTATAGCCATTTTAGTGACGTGGCAGCTAGACCGGTTGAGCGAATATCGTATAACGTAAAACTTTCAACGCATTTTTCTCAAAACTCCTTTTTTTGATGCGGTAGCCACAATATCTCAAGTTCTAATCAGTCGATTTATTTGAAGTTTGGCATGAATATTCTTTAAATATATCTCTATCACTAGAAGTAATAAAAAAAAATATAAAAAAAAAATAATAAATAAAAAATAAATTTTGTAATATTTAAAAAAAATCGACAGAATTGAAAAATTAGTGAAAAAATCGACCTTTTTGTTTTGAATAGCCGCCATTTTATGAAAAAAAATTTTTTTTTAGTTTTGCTGCTTCATGACAAAGCGACATTCGTACTTTTTAAGAATCTGTCATTGTTTTATTTTTCAGATGACGACAAGGGTAGAAATCATGGCGATGAGGACACGGCCTGTTTTTCCCCCTTTTCTTCAAGGACACATAACTCGATGAAATTGTTTATTTTTTTTTTTATTTTTTTTTTTGTACTCTTCTAAGTTTAATAAACAAATGATAGAAAAACCGATAGTAAAAATATCTAGTGCTTCTTCTTTATAAATTGTTGAAATAAGCCTCTAGACTAGAATACCCCCTTAAGGGAGAAGAAACGGTTCAGACTGCATCAGTCAATTTTATTAACTTCATGAATCGCGAGCCAATTAAAATGGAGGCAGAGCTGCATAATTAGAACTTCCAATTGCTTCGACATTCACCGCATTCTCCGCAGCTGGCGAGAGCGACTTATTTTGGACAAGAACTTTACGAGAAAGGACTGATTTACAAAGAAATATAGTGACAGAGGTAAAAAAATCCGAAACTGAAGTACATTGATGGCAAAAGAAAAGATGGCAATCGTACTATAAAAATCATATCAAAAAGTTAGAAGAATACTATCATTGTGGTCCTTAGATCAATTTTGGTGAATAATAAAATGAAGTTTTTGCCAAAAATGCAAATTTTCCTTTAAAAGTTACGAACTCCAGCCCAAAAACCTTAGACAACTGAAGACCAGGCCGCTGTTATGCCAAAAAACTCATAAATTTCTGATAGATCGACCAAGCTTCTTGAAGTCAACACAAATTAATTAATTAATTTGATTAGAAGATTGAATTTGGAGGGAAAAAAACGAGCCGAAACCAAAAGGAAACTATGCCATAGCCACTCAAAAATTAAGGGTAAGCTCAATTTGTTGCGTAGGACGAAGTTCCATTTGGCTGTATTGAGGCGTTTGTGTGAGAAAAGCCGTCGAATACGTCCGAAATTGTGGAAGAACAATTCATGGATTTTACTCCATGATTATGCACCTTCGCATCGAGCCACGATTGTGACCGAATTCAAAGCCAAAAACGCCATGAATACCATCGATCAACCACCGTATTCACCAGATTTGGTTCCGGATGAGTGTTTCTTGTTCTCCAAACCGAAATTACCGCGGAACCCGTTCTCAGTTGATCGAAGAGATAAAATAGTATTCGCTGAAGGAGCTGAAGGCCATCCCAAAAATATGCGTATACAAGTGTTTCGGGGACTGGAAAAATCGTTGGCATAAGTGTATTGCATCTGGTGGGGATTACTTTGAAGGCAACAGTGCAATATAAATATGTATGTATGCAATCATAAGCGAAAGTAAGTTGTAACGATGCGTTGTTTACGCTCAAATAAACAGTGAATTACACATACTTATATCATTTTTATTGACTATTGTAACTACATACGTGAACATATACATATATACATACATATGTGTATAATAATTAGCTTTTTATATTGTAAATATCACTTTATCGATTTCCGGAACTGTGTTGTTTACACACACACTCACACCCGACAATTCGCAATAAAAATCAGCGATCGACAATCAGCAGAGCGTTAAACGGCCAACTTGATGAGTCAGAGAAAAACGAAAGGAAACTAGTTTGCTTAAAATAGACCAAAACGGGTGGGTATTGAATGGAAAGAATCGAAAAAGAACATAGAATATGGTGTGAGGCAGTTACAAATACAACAATGCAACATTACAGCTGACAATCATGAAAGCCCACATTTCAGCAAAAAGCAACAAGGAGGAGGATCGGCTCAAAGCAAATGCAAGCGGCTAAGCGGCAACGTAAGGAAGAATGTACGATTCACATTGCAATGCAGAACACATACATACATACATACAGACATTATATACAGACGTACATATGTGGTACCAGGTCCGGAGATTGAGTATGGCAGACGACAACACGACAGACGCCGCCCAAACAAATGCGCTGAAATCGCCTTGAACTTGCGAAAAAAAATATAAGCAGTTCGCATACCTCATCAACTACCTTTATTGTCTTTTACAACAAAAAACATAAATAAATGATATACAAAAACAAAAATAAAGCAAGAAAACTAGCAACAAAATAAATACAGACGAGTACTCGCATAAATAAAAATCAAATCATAATGAGCAATGCAAACGGAAGACTCGGACTTTAAACTATAACATACACACGTATGTATGTATGTATGTATACCTGTATTTATAAATATTAGGGTGAGGCTTAAATATCGGGGGAAAAAAAGTAATGAGATGGAAAATAAATATGTACATGCATATATTTTTTAAATTGTACTTTTTGAAATAAAGCAAAGGGCTGCAACGAAATTACGTTACGCAACAAAATTCCGTAACGCTCGCGTTACACAGTCTGACAACATTCTGAAAGCTGAAACGATTTGCAAAAATATTATAGCTTTCTTAATATAATGATCGAATTATTAACAAAAAATGATAAAGTTGCCACCTGTTTGTATCTCGGAAATTTAAAAATTGTATAAGCTAAAGAAAATCTATAATACAAGTGTCAAAATGCAGGTATTTAAAATTTAAAGTGAACAGTTCAAACTATATTTGGGAGTGTTGCCACCTGTTCAAAACTTTTTTAATGTGCGTACTTAATAAAATAAATAAAATAAATTTACAGTATTGAGAACACACTAGCAAAAAAGAAAGAGTTTTGCTTGGGATATTTTTTTTGAGGGAAGTTGCCACTTGTTTTAAATTTTATTTATTTTAATTTTAAAGCGATTGTGTATTAAACTGTAGATGTTTAAGAAAACATTTATAAATTTACAACGTTAATTTGAACAGGGTTGCCACTTAATTTATATTATATGATATTAAAAAATACTTTATGATATACATATGTATAACTGCAGATGTTTAAGAGGACACATTTCTACAATTTTCTTTTTATTAATTTATTAGGGTTGCCACCTATTTTTATTATGCGAAATATAAAAAATACGAGCATAAGGGTATGAAACTGTAGATTTCGAAAAAGCATGTATATACGAAAATTGTTATGCAAGGTTGCCACCTAATTTAAATTATATTTTATTAAAAAAAAAGAAGTACTATTGTAGCAAAATGTAAACCTTTAAAAGCGCTTTTGATTACAAAATTATTTTGAACAGGGTTGCCACTTAATTTTGATTATATCATATTAATAAAATACTTCCCTGAGGGTATCAAACTGTAGATTTTTAAAAGCGCATATATTTAAAAAATTATTTTGAGCAGGGTTAGCACCTACTTTATATTAAATTAAATTATAAACCAATAAAGTATGGGCACACTTTAAAGGTTTACTGTCACAGATATTTTTGAAAAGAGTTGCCACCTTAGTAATAAATTTTCAATCAAAAATGTGATTATTATATGCGTTTTCATGGGTATGTGAATTTAACCTTCTGAGGACCACCCTGATGTGTATATAATTAACCAAGTACTCATATGTGATGCGATCGCCGGTTGTGATCAACTGACGGCATAATTGTTGGATGGCTGTTGCATTGTGTTGGCAACAAAGTGTTGAGTCTACGGAGCGCTAAAAATCACAAAAGATACATACCTACATATTTGGATATATGCATAGGTATACATACATATAATTGCATATCCATTCTTGCTGTCAATTTAAAAGCCTCACGAATTTACAAATGAATTCACATCAACGAGTGATGAGACTGAATTTCATTATTTATTTACTATTCATTCCCGTGGCGGAATAATTGGCCGTAAACAATGGTGCAAAGCGAGCAAGAAATTCAAAAATATATGTACATAATAATTAAAAGAATTATGCCGGTAATTATAGCAATCATCATGATACATTTCAAATCGCATAAAAATTAAAGTCAAAATTAAATTTAAAGTTAATTGAAATACCAGTGCGATTTTATAAAGCGATGACTAATAATACTTTATATGCGAGGATAGCCTCAAAATTTCAGCAGCTCCATAGAAATATTATTCTCTGCTTGTATTTTTGACCCGATATTAAAGCTCTTATAGGACCGTTAGGCCTTCGGCTATGAGTAAACATTTATAGGACTCTAAATTTGTCGAGTGGAAGATCAGCTTAATTATGTAAGTATGCTCGACCCAACTTGGGATTCTCTCCCTAACTCATGCATTGGTGCTACACAGCTATTTAAGACAAATACTGCTCTACGGTGCAGTAGTATGGGCGACAGGCACGGAAATTCACCTACCAAGCCAATAGAAAGGGATTAGAGGCTTGCAGTGCTGTGCGTGACGAGAGCAACTCCAATGGCGCCTCTTGAACTGGTACTAACCCTGCCACCTACGAACCTCTTCGCTGAAAACTGCGCAGCAAAATTGGCGGGACGACTACTGGCTGCGAAGTATTTACATATAGAACCTTCGATGGGTAATGGCGGTTTGGCAAACACCGACCACATGATCCCACTTGGAGAAAAGGTTAAAAATAAACATAGAAAAAGATGGTTGGCGTAAAATGAAGCATGAAGTTGGTGCGGGGATATACTGTTCAGAGTTAGACATAAGACAGCCTATATTTCTATGTAAGTTCCATCCAGAGCTACCAAAGGCATAGAGTCTGTTAAAATTCGATTCAACCGCAGGCGTCCTAAAGACTTCTCCTCATGGACCTAGTAACTGAACTCCAACTGGTTTCGCAGAGGACCAAAGCTGGTCTATGCATGGACCATTGATTTACTAGACTAACATAAACTAATCTAACATATGTAAGTTCGATACAGAGCTATCAAATTTAAAGGGTTAGAGTCATAAACTTAAATATCCGAAGAATAAGTACGACTCCAATAACCAAATGAAGTGATATTAATTGTAATCTTAGCCTAAACTTAGCCCTGAAGCGATTTTTTTGTAGATACGTCTAAAAAGTAAATCAGTTCCATAAATTGAATAAGTACTGTAAGCCAACACGCCTTGATTTATTATACAATAATCCACAAAAAGGCATTATATGAGCTCTGCGCAATTTAATTATCTGTTTTCGGAAACTATCCGAAGCTCGGTCAAACTTTTCTAAAAAAGCATAAAAATATTTTTATTAAAAAGCTTTTCGAATCTAATATATGTAAGAATAATATCCTGTCTCAAAATAACAATTTACGCATGCGCAGCTGTTAACTCCGCATGTTTGAGCAGTATTTATGGTTCTCAGGTCATCGTACGCTTAAATACGTTAATTAAAATACAAATTCAGCAAGATGAGCGTGTTCAGTGTGCTAATAAACAAGTACGGCAGTACCAAAATAGATATCAACAGATTCGCCCAACTGATTTTTAGATCGTATTTGATCAATTTGAGGCTTTATTTGGCGCTAGATTCAGAGTGTTTAACAAATTTATTAATATTGAATTGGAGTTAGAAATTAGATTAAATGACAATAAATGTTTACTAAGCACCGAAATTAGAAATTTTTTGGAAAGACCTTATATCTTCATACTTAAAGTAGACCTTAAAATGTCCGAGATAATTAAAAAGTTTTCAATAGCCGTTTTTTAACAGATCACGCTTGTGTCGTGTCAACTTTAAAAATTCCAAGAAGATCCGACGTTTACGAGCTAAATTTTGTTCAGCGATGAGGCCCATTACTGGCTTAATAGGTATGTAAACAAGCATAATTGCCACATTTGGGACGAAGGGCAATCCGAAGATATTCAAGAGCTGCCCTTTCATCCAGAAAAAGCAACGGTTTGGTGTGGTTTGTGGGCCGGAGGAATCATCGGTGCATATTCCTTCAAAAATGATGCCGATGAGTACGTAACCATCAATGGCGACCGTTATCGCGCCATGATAACCGAATATTTAATAGCTAAAATCGAAGCTCGTGATCAGCGACATTTGGTTTCCACAAGATGGTGTTAGTTCACACACTTCGTATCAATCAGTGGATTTATTGAGAGCATACTTCGTTGAGCAGGTAATTTCACATTCGAGCCGTTCGATTGGCCACCAAGATCGTGTACTCCGTTGGACTTTTCCTGTGAGGATATGTAAAGTCTAAAGTCTATGCGGACAATCCCTCTTCGATTCATTCGATAATTGGACTCACCGTATAGACTATCTCAGACCAACATTTGAAAGAGATAATCTGCAAAAAATAAATGCCAAAGAAACGTTTTTTCCAAGGATAATGAATGTTTTTTCTTTAAAAAAGTAGGGAACTTTGAAATGAATCCTTTTGATTGCATATTTTTTAGGTAAATTATTGTCAATAGTGAAAATACAAAGAATTAATTTTTTGGTTTTAAAATACCTAGACTTTACTTTTAAATGTAGAAAATTAAAAAGTTACTGAAAGCTTTTTGTGACAGAAAGAAGAACTTCTCTATCAAAAAAGAAAGACTCGTAACACAACATTAGCGCAAGATTGCACCCATTTCTTTGACCAACTGGCATAGCTTGTTCAATTTGCTACTCTTCCATGCTTGGCGAATCGAAGACACTTATTAATAGATATTAAAGCCACAGCATAGTGTTTCAGACAGACAGAGAAGCTACTAAGAAAAGAACTTTTTCCATACACATCAAATATAGTAGCAACGGATTTTTTAGTATATAGATTATAGTGACTCAGGCGCTTAATCCTATATACATATGAACATTGCTAATACTCGGGAAAGAATAAATATAAGGGATACTGTCAAAACTACTCTGTATATTTATCAGTCACTGATGTGCGAATTACAAGTACTTTAGGATAAAAGACGATCGGCTTGCATTTCTAACAGCAGTGTTTGCTGTTTGGAAAATTTTTCAAGCAATCAAAGTAAATCACAAATAACACCATATCTTGATATGCCACGGTTCTTTTCAAAAAGTTTCCTTTACTTGACATGAAAAAAATGGTTGTCTTTCTACGAGACACTTGAAGGATCAGTTGCCGGAATGCCGTTTCTATACCATCTACATAGTCTATCAGATTCGAGCTTAACAGTGCACAACTTTTTCTGGCAATTCTTAAAAGCTTCGAAGATTACAAGCTTTTATATTTTATAGATAGGCCACAGAGCAAGGTCACACTCGAAGTTATGCGTGTTTTATTCGAGCAACTTTTCAACTAACGAAGTTGTGCTTAAAGAACTCTCAGTACCAAAGTAGTTTTCATTAAAATCATCACTTCAAAATCTTAGTTAGAGTTCAAAACACATGTGCTCCCATACCTACCTTCATAGGTATTTATACACATACACACAACTACCTCACCTTCGTTTGAAAATAACCATAATGCAATTGTTTACTCTGGCCACAGCCTACGGCGTCGTTATCTACAAACATGATACTATAATACGATACAACAATTTGTTATGACTTTTGTTGCTACTGTCTTGTTATTTATTTTTTTTTTTTTTTGTTTTTTTTTTTTGGAATAAGCGGACTGTGTATTTTATTGTTCGCAAAAAATGCGACTACACCTATCCACACAAGGCATCTATCAAGTTACTGGCGATTATTCGCGAAATGTGAAAATATATAAATTTAGGTGTGTTTATGTGTATGTGCGTATAATACAAGTAATGTGGATATGAAACAAGTATTTACAGAAAATAAGTCTATAAGAAAAATACGTACATATGTAGCATATTAGGGTTTTAATGTTTTGGTATTTAAGCAATTTTACATTACTCGTATATATACATATTAGGGTGGGCCTTAAAATATGTGAATACTTATTTAGTATGGAAATATTCAGAAAAATATGTACATACCATATTTCGATTTTTAAATATGCAAATTAAAAAAAAATATATTAAGGTGGTCCATAAAAGTCAGAAAAATATTATACATACATATGTAGGTGGTATGAGTAACTTGTCTTGCTTTTTGCACTGTCCTTACAATTATATTTATAATTTCATTTTTATGAGCATTTATGGTGGTCCATAAATGTTAAATTATATCTTTAATAGGGTGGTTCTTAACAAACTATAATTATATTGTTTAGGGAAATATTTTTGCACCATATTTCACTTTAATTATGCAGCTAAATATGGAATTTTATAAAAAACATTTATTAGGGTGACCCTTAAAAAAGAAAAAAATTATTGAAAGAATTAACAGTAACTTGTAATGCATTTCGCTTTTACAGTACAGGTATATATGCAATTTTCAAGGCGATCCTTAAAATTTTTACTCTATATTTATTAGGGTGGTTTATGTACCATTTTAATATGAAATTTTATAAAAACTAAATAAATTAAGGTGGTTCTTATAAGAGAACTCAAAATATTTCGTGCTGTATTTCACTCCTTTTGTACAGTTATATTTCAATTTCATTTCTATATGTTTATTAGGGCGATTTTTAATAAGAGAACTAACACTATGAGTTATACTACATAAGAGGAATAGGTATTGATTTTGATTTTTACTAACTTTAGATAAGCCATTTAAATATATAAATTTGCTGGGGTGGTCGTTAAAACGGCGAAGTTTTTAAAATTAAATATATGTATATTTATTTTATAAAAAATATATTTATTAGGGTGGTCCTTAAAACTGAGAAAAAAATCATGATAGATTGGAGCTACTTGTACTGTATTTCGCTCCGTATGAATAGTTATGTATGTAAACATACATACATATATGCAATTTTATTTCCATAGATGTTTTAGGGTGGTTCTTTAATAGAAAATTAATATTATAAGGAACTAAAGGCTAATGAATTTATATCTTTTAATTAGCAGTTATATAAGCAATTTTACATATTTAAGGGTGGTCCATAAAAAAGATACGTAGTAAAATAATTGTTAAAAAATAACATACTTCGCTTTTCATGTCAACAATTTTTAAACTATTGATTGATATTTATTATTCATAAATAATAATTTTAGATTTTTAAATTCGCTTTTTATGTGCAGTTATATATTTCATTTTATAATAACTTACTTTACCATGGTATTAGGGTGGTCTTTAAAAAACACATAAACTTTTTCAGTCTCAACTATGACATATAACTTTTGGCGATGATTTTTCGGCACCCTTATGTGTCGTACAGTTTTATGGAGACCGAAATTGATAAATAAACCTTCTGAAGGTTCTAAGCTTGTATATATTATATTATATGTTTATTAATTACAAGCATTGAAACTAGTATTCATCTAAATAGTAGTTGAAATAGTCGAAAAGTAAATTTTGAAAATTTTTGAAATTGTAAATTTCGTTTCTACATTTACGAACCACCCTAATGTATGTATAGAAATTGAATATAGAAGAGTGTTAAAAAGGCCAATATTTTATAAAAAAAATCATCAATAAGCAGTTAAATTATAAATAAGTTCAAGCACCCCATATTGGATTAATGATATATCGCATAATTTCAAATTAATCGATTATTGCCTTCTTATCACAACGATAACAGAGGTTTGCAAATAATTTATATTAATTTTTATGGAATGAGACGACTAGACGACGTATGTGAAATCGAACAATAGTTTGGAAATATGTAAAAAGTTACAAACACTATTTACCCTTATATAATTTTAGAGAGATCGTGAATTAACGCTATTTTTAGAGAATCATTTTTCCTACATTTAATATGAGACTTAAAAAATTGTTATGAGATTAATTAAATTCCATATATATAGTAGTCAGTCCAGATTATCGAAAAAATGCGTCACACGGAACAAAAACTCATTAAAACTATATTCAAATAATTTATTCTTCATACTGAGTTATGAACGGTCTGACTCTTTTATCAGTGATCTTTGTAGTGACGTGAAAGCATAAAATATTGTTTAAGCACATAAATTAATTTCGAGGCGATAAGAAAGTATTTCAATGCTAACGAGAGTGATCAATATTTACATTACTCCACAATCTTCAGTAAGCACTTGACACATTAACAAAATCACGCTGAATGAGAGACAAGGCAGTGAAACAATAATAAAACAGTAAAAAATAAGGAAAAAAAAATTTAAATTAAAAAAAAAAAAATAAAAATAAAACAAAAAATAAAAAAAAATATAAAAAAATAAATAAAAATAAAAAAAGAAAATAAAAAAAATAAAATAAAATAAAAATAAAAAAAAGAAGAAAATGAGAATTAAAAAGACTTCATTCATAAATTCAAATGCCATAAAAAGCGAGTATTTATGACTTATGCAAATTGAAATTGTCACTCGAATGCCCTGAATTAACATTTGTGTGTAATATATGGCGTAAACAAATTTCTAAGTTGATATGGCGCTTATCAATTTTACGGTACATTAAAGGGGTATTCTAGTCTCGAAATTTAAAAAAATCTAATTTTTTTTTTACATTTTCAAAGTTTAGCGATTGAAGAATATGTGTACAAGAGGATTTTTCAAAATTCAAATTATTTTCGGAGATATAGGCATTTTTCTGACCCGGCATCCAAACTGGTTCGGCCGGAACGCGAAACTTTAAATGCGTTTTTCTCAAAACTGACTTTTTCGGAACGATACCCACGATTTCTCAGGCTCTACTGGACCGATTTACTTGAAATGTTTACAGAGTCTCCTTTATAGGCTTGTCTGTGGTTGGAACTAGCCCCATCCCCAAATTTTTATTTTTATTATTTTTAAAAAAATTCGAAATGGTCAGAAAAAGTGATCCAAAAAAAATTTTTTTAGGCAGTCACCTTTTTGTGAAATTTTTTCCCCCACTTTTCCGCAGTTCCGGCCATTGCGACATTTTTCTAGATTAATAATCTTTTTTTCTTTTTGGTTTCAGATAACTAGGAGGGTTGAAATCATGGGTATGGTCACGTGGAAATTTTTAGAGACCCCCCAATTCGTCAGCTGATAATTTTTGAAATTTTTTACTTTTATTAATTTTTAATTTTTTTCTCTACTCTTCTAAAATTAACAAATAACTAATAAAAAATGAATAATAAAAATATTAATTGCCTTTTTTACGACACTTTAAAAATTACCTAAAATTCATGCTTATAGACTAGAATACCCCCTTAATATAGAACGTGAGCATTAGACAAGTATTAAAGAGGCTGGTAATTAAGTGAGGCGCCTGAAACAAGTTAAGAATTTAGGAGTTGATGTGGTCGAGAATGTGGTCACCGAAATTCGAAAATTATTATAATAATAAAGTGTCGAAATTTTGGTTTCCGGAAAGTTCTCAGGCTTTTAAGTTTTAAATACTCTTTTTGAGGGCTTCATCATAAGTAGTATAAGGCTTTTATGTTTTGAATAGGTTTTGTGAAGCTTTCACCTAGTAAGTACCATCGTATATCGTATGAAATGAATTCTTTAATTACTAAATTCAAATTTAATACCTTAAAATACACTGTTTTTCTTTTACTTTTCAAAGCATACGTTCTTGATATATCTTCGGTTCCATTTCTGTCACAAAGGTTCCAGTCTTGTCATAAAAATATCTCTAATCAGTGAAAGTTCATTACTTTGGCAGTTTCATTGAAGAAATTAAACGACATATAAGATTGTAGAAAAAAGCTTTTGAGGAACTCTGAGAAGTAATAAAAAGCGGCTGAAACTTCTAGGGAGCTTTTTAAAACTTTCATCATTTTGTGATATTTAAATACAAAAACATAATAATACAAGAAATAAAAATGCATTTCATACTTTTAAAAGCTTTTGAACTGAAAGCTTTTTTAAAACACATCAGTTTTTGAAAATTAAGTCTGATAATTTTTTACAATATGTAAAAATATATAATTAAATTTTAAATAAATAAAGTAAATAAGTTGTATGATTCTTTAATAGTCTTAAAAAAACGCACGCAAGTATCCAAAATCAAATAAAGCTTTTTCTGAGCTTTTTTTAAATTTTCACACAAAAGTACCGAAATTTTCCCCCTAGTCTATGATTTTTTAATTCAAATTAAAACGAAAACAAACAGAGCTTTTAATAAGCTTTTTGAAATTTTCATACAAAAAGCACCGAAATAGTTCTACCAAAGCCAGTTTATGATTTTTGAATTCAGATTCGAACGAATGCAAATAGAGCTTTTTGTAATTTTCATACAAAAAGCACCAATTTTTTTAATCTGATTCGATCGCTTTTTAACAAAATATGGAAAAATTTGGTGAAAGCAATTCTAGTAGTTCTTAATTGAATTTCTTAATGGAATGCATATTTGAAAAATACGTTTTGCTCTTGCCAGAAATAAAAGCTGTAATCCGACTTTACTTCGTTATCAATATATTTTTTTCGTAGAAAAAATTAATGATAAAGTTTTAAAGAAACTGCCCTACTTCAGACGAAATATGGAAAATGTCATTAGCAGTTTTTGAAGAAAAAATGTGGCTTTGTGTCACAAAATTGCCGGTTTTTCTGACTTTACGTGTCTACCACTTTTAAAACAACCGTACCATATTCTTGTTATGTTTTTGTCTGTCGCCAAATTGTAATGAATAACGTTAATCTTTAAATCTTAACACTCAAACTTAAATTCATTGATATCCCTCCTTTTTTAGCCCGATTTCATAGAGTAAACAACAAATTTCGTACCACAAAAGCACTACAATAAGACCGAGTCTACTTTCCTAACTTTCCCGCTGATGAATGAACTATTTCTCGGAATCTTTATCTAATCGCTTATCATTCAAAAAACGTTGTAAAATAATCTTATCGTACTGACTCACAATGATGAGGTATTTGCAAAAATGCGAACATATTTTTGTTGTCACTTCAGAGATAGATTGAGGCAAAAATAATCTCTTCGACTCTATGGGAGATAACAGCAATAATCTTAATCACTAAGTTATTAATTGATTATCAATTTTGTTATTACTAGGTCTTTTTGTGAGCTTATCAGATTTGTTTAATAACATTAACAGTAATTCTTGGATCGTGTACGAGTACACTACATAAAGATAACTTTGAATTATTCGATGAAAGGATAACATGAATATTTTTCACAAATTCTTCAATGACATTCACCTAAAGTACAAAATAACTCAACATCACTTTTCAAAAGTTTATATGCGAAGAAAAAACGGCATAATAGAAACCACTCATATTCAAACAAAATTTGAGTTTTAATTATAAAGTGGTTATATCTGACAGCGACAGTTGAAAATTTTATGCTGCATATAGTATGTAATACATATGGTCACCTGAAATGTAAAGCAACGTATCATCAAAAAATTCGAAATTAAGTGTCTAATTGATTATGTTCAACATTTTCAGGTTCTGCCCTCAGATATAAACCAGTGTTAACCAATATTAACATTTTTTTTCACTCATGTTCCATTTTATTTCATGTTTCATTCATGCCACTGTAAATTTGCGAAAATGTTGTTACGTTATTTTGCATTTCAGGTGACGATATGATGTACCAAAACGTTGGCAATAAAAAACTGAATTTAGATTTTTTTATGATACGTTTTTTGTATTTTAGACGACGATAAACTAGTCCCTCGGCTTTCGAGCTATCAATCAGAAATTTTGCTCAGCTTGCATAGCTACCAAACAAACGGAACGATCCAAATCAAGGTCTTGTAAACTTTTTTATTTGGCAAGATATCTTCTCGAAAGTCGACATGCATTTTTAGCCAAAACAGCGCTATAGCCTCGGAATATATTATTCTGATCGAACTATTATAGCATATAACCGGCGTACAAACAAACCAATAATAATAATGTTTTTTTATAATTTTTTTATTGGCGAAAGGTATAGGTATATCGCTCTGGTACAACTAAAGTTGGCTTTTTTTTCTTGCTTTTAAAGTTGTATTTCCAAATTTCACTTTTGAAAGCTTTAATAACTCTGTGAGAATACATGTTGTCAGGAGTTGGAACAAGTTGTATGATTTCTCTCAGTAGAGTTCTTAATTTTTATTACTAAGTTAGAAGGGAAAATCCAACAAAGAAACAAAAGTATTTTAAAATCATTAAAAACCGTAATAAAAAGCGGCTTAGAAAAATCAAGCCATTCAAAGTTGCATACAAAAAATGTTTTCGAACTTTTAAGAAAAAGAGTTCAGTTCAAACAAATTAAATTCAAAAATCATTTTTAATATGCAAAGAAATGCCTGAAACTACTTTTAAAACTAGAAAAGACATAAATTTTCCTTGTCTTATACATGTTACACGACGAAAATGAGTAAAGCTCGTATTGAGCTTAGATTTTTGACAGATTTAGCAAAGTTTTCAGACAGGAGTTTGACAGCAAACTCAAGTAAATTAAAAAGTTACTTGTCAAAAGCCTTTTGAAGTTAAAAATAACTTTTTTTCAAATAAAAATTTTATTCGGATGATTTTTTGAGTTAAAAAAGCATTTCGAAAGTATGTAGTTATATTCAAGACAAACGTAAATTTGCTAATACAAATTTTTTTTACGAAAAGTGAATTTTACTGTCAGTAAGCGATTTTTGAATATTTCGGGAAAATTTTTATGACATCAGTGACCTTAAAGTTAAAAAAAAAATAAAATTATTTCGAAATTTAGATTACAAAAGTAAAATTCCCGATTCATTTTGAGGTCAAAAAACTATAGTGATTAATCACACTCCTTTTGTGGATTGTGAAAATCATTTCGAAATTTGAGTTACAAAAGTGGATTTTCCAATTTTTTTTCGAAGTTATAAAAGAAAAATCTGATGTCTTATCAAAATTTTTAAGACAAAAAGTGAATTGTAGCGCTTTTTGAATATTTCGGGCGCAACGTCTTGGGGGCGGCAAAACGTTCTTCGCTGTTTTTTAATGTTCAGAAAAATACTTCAACAAATTTTTTTTACAAATTTTATTATAAAAGATAAGAGTTGTACACAGTGTTACTCGAAGACTCTTCAGTCTTTGAATTTGTCTTATATCTTTTGGCTTATATCTTTCTTAAAAATAGTGATAGAACTTAAAGATGCACTTTTATAGCTTTGATCGCTGCAAAATCACATATTATATCATTGTAATTTAAAATTTCACATTCTTTTGAGAGAATCGCAAGATTGGACAGTCTACTCTGACTCATGGTCGATCTCAAGTAAGATTTGATCAATTTAAATTTGCTAAAAGATCTTACACAAGATGCAATTGACACAGGTATAGTGAGTAGTATTCTAAAAGCTGTCGCTATCGTCTTGTAGGCTTCCAGTCCCATTGAAGAAATGTATAATAAAACTTTTTCTGGCGAAAATCCAATTTGTTCCCCGTTTTTTTTCGCTCTCTTTAATAAAAGTAGGACGTCTTGGATGTCACTGTATAAATCTTCGTTATCCAAGTCATGCACTTTCATTAATAAAGCAAAATTAATATGCCAAATTTTCTATTCTACTATTGACCTTGGCATAGAAGAATTCATCGTTAACTGTGGCATCTATATCACTTTTCGTTGGACGTCGCCGTGTTAATTTCCATCGGTCAGAGTAAGCGATACAATCATGCTGCATCGTTTACCTTGCTCGCTTACCACTGTCTACCATATCCCGCTGGGAACAAATACTTTTATTTCTCCGAATTTTCAAAAATGGTGTTTAAAAACTCCAATTCGGACAAAAATTGCGGCAAATTGTGTCAAAAGTGTACAAGATATAGGGCGAAAATGGGTTTTTTTCTATGGCTTTTAATAAGATGTCTTGTAAATTTACTATCAATTTCCTCAAAAACTGTATTGTGAAAATTTTGGAGAATATGCGTGGCTTGTAGTTCCTAAATTTTATATACTTAATATCGAAGATATTTTGTAAAAATTCACTTTTGTTCGAACCACCTCATAAAACTTGTTGATAGGTAGATAAAGGGGGGCGGCAGAACATCCTTGGCCCCGGGCGCCCGAAGTTGTAGCTACACCACTGTATGTGTGTAGGTTCTGAAACGTTTTTTTAAGCCTAAAAATCGGGAAAACTGAGTTGGCAACATTTTTAAAGGTTAATAAAATATTTTTGAAATTTGTTTTTGAATTTGTGTGATAAAAATAAACCAAACCTCACTAATAAAAAAAACCATAAAATTATGAACAAAAATTATAAAATAGTATAAAAAAATTAAAAACACAATTACAAAAATAATTTTAAATTGTAAAATCATTAGGAAGCATTTAAAAAATATGAAAAAATTATTGTTTTTTATATTTTTTTTACAATTTCTAAATTTTATTTTATTTTGGAATTTTTTTTTTGTTATTTTTGTTAAATACTTTTATCATTTTTACATTTCTTTCTCCTCATCTTTAATTTATTTTAATTTATTATTTATATATTTTTTTTCTTTTTTGTTGTAAGTTACTTTTTCACTTTTAAAGGTTTCTTTACATTTTTGTATATTGTTTTTACAATTTTTTAATTTAATTTCTGTTTATACTTTTTTATTATTTTTGTTCGATTTAGTAGTAGTTCAGCCTTTTTAAATCTCTTTTTAAAATTAAAAGTTTTTTAAAATAAATTTACAAAAATTATAAATAAATTCAAATTTATTATAGAATTCGATTCTAAATGTGAGGTTGTATATTATAATTATGGGTTTCGTTATATGATTTGCAGAGCCGCCTTCTTTCAGCCGTCGAATTCGAGTACTTAGCTCAACACCATTTAGCACTTCAATATTTTTATATATATTTCACTGTTTTGTAACTCACTATGTATGCTTCACTGCACATATCCTCAGCGCACATACACCCACTCCTTTTATAACTTCATATCTCGCAGATACTTGCGCACCAAGCACATTTTGCATAATTACATTCCAGCAAATTAGCACAAATAAACGACGAGGAAGAACACTTTGCGGCATATATGTATGTACACTCAGATCGGCATATCTATCCGCATAGGTAGGAATATGTACATATGTATGTATATGTAGATATTGCTATAACCGCCGAAGATTCACTTTATAAAGTATGAATATGAGCCGGTCTCTATGCAAGTTGTGCCGTTTGCGCTAAACAAAAAGCTGGTGAGGGGCACTCGCGGTATAACTCACGCCTTTTTGGCGGCGCAGCATAAATAGCAACACCATGCAACACTACAACAACACCACGGCTGCATGCAAATTTTCTTACATGCGTGCAACTACACATATCTGTTTGTATGTGAATGTACCGCGCGTATTACAGCGCGCAGCAAAACGCGAAAAAATGTTGCATTTGCGCGCTGCAACTATTTGTGGCTGCCACATGCGTTGAACTTGAACTTGGAACACTAGCTGGCGGCAGCTAAACGCGGCGCATAATAAACGAGCGAAGAGGGGCAATAAAAGCATTAAATAAAATCGGCTGCGAGGCGCAACCAGGCGTTTGAGAGCTGTTGTACATTTGCTGTGGCAGCGTAGCGGTATGTTGTTGCACAAAAATTAACTTCGCTAACTTATAGCATGCGCTTTTGAGCTACATACGTGTTAGCAATAAACTTTTAATTTCTTAAAAAATAAAACAATAAATTTCGAAATTTTTTCCAACACTTTTTCAGCACAAAAACTGCACTTGCACCAAAAAATGCCAGACTAAACCGAAATTCACACACTTTTACTTGGAAAATGCGCGCATTTGCATTTAAATAACATAAATTTTTCTTACGCTGCACAAAACAAAAGCGAACGTAGCGCTCACACACATAAAAACTCATAAAAATGCGCTTTTAAAAACTTAACGTCGCACTCCATACAATACATACACAAAGCACAGCTGTTACAACAAAGCGCGCACCAATGAACCGAGCAATGCGTACCGGTAAACCGCGACCGACGCGCACAACGCGTTTAGCAGAGATAAGGAGATGTTTAACTCCTCTCCCACTGGAAGTGAGAGAGCAATTGTTAAACGTCAAAACCTACTGAACTTTGACAGCTAATCGAGTTCAGTAGGTTTTGACGTTTATCAATTGGAAATAGGCGATGGCCAGATTGAAATCTTACCGAAAAAATATGTAAACGGAGGGATTTGTTGCATCGTTCAAGACCACTTATAAAATATGTAAAACAATGAAAATTAAATAAATTTGTAAAATTTAAAGGTATTTGATGAAACGTTTTGTAATTTGAAGCATCATAGTATTATTTTCAATGGAAAATGATTAAAAACATTTAATGAATGAGTGCTAACAAGCGTAAGTCCTTTTATTGGATATTGAAAGGTCAAAACTCAATTGTTTTAATATACTTTAAAAAGATTTAAATAGTTTCTCCATATAATAAATAACCACTTTATAGTAATTTTTATTCGTACTAAATGTTGGGCCTTAGGTTGATAAATGCCCAAAAATTATTATTTCGTTCAATCTGGCCATAATGGAAAATGTTATAAAAAACGCTAATTTTGAGGTGCTCTCACACTGGAATAAGTTGAACATCCCTTTATTCCTGGCGTTTAGTTTAATGCAAAAGTAGCGATCGACTGACCGAAGCAAGCGATTTTGCAAAGTTGCCAACGAGCGCCGCGACAGCTCCAACGCCAGCGCCAATGCTAGCACACTCAAGTAACTTCGTGCTGTTGGGCTAGCTAGCGCAAAACAACTTACCACGCAGCGCCAGTGGATCGTGTTGAGTATGCGAACACTTGTACGCCAACTTCACAACGCTTTGCACTCACTCAGTCACTCAATTAGCTCATCTTATCGCTGCTCAGCGCACATGTAGGCAGTAGCTCCGGTTTGTTTACGGCTGGCTTATCGGCAACGAAAGCGAAATCGTAGAAAAGTGCCGGTATTGAGTGCTGCTGATACTTGGGGAAGACGAGCAAAAACTGGCATGGCTAATTCACCACAGAATTTGCATAAGTGTGGGGAAGTAAAAGGTACACTGTAAAATTGCGCGTGGAAAAGTTTTGAAGCAAAATATAACTGAAATTATTACAAAGTATGCCGACCTCACATGGTGTCAACCGTTCCATACTAACATATAATGTGGTGGTGTGGTGAAAGGCATTATCGAAAAAGTACCGCATTAAGCCCCTGGCACATGTGCAACGGATCTGCTTGCTTAGGGAAATGAAAACTACATCAACAAAGCCTCTGAAGGTTATCCTCAATATCATGATGACGTATGGAGCTAAGCTTACGTTCAGATGACTCAAGAAGAAGGAGTAAAATTAATCATCACTAAGAGCATGGTATCATACTCGACCTTGTTACTGAATTCGAACTAAATTGGCAATGCGAACGAGGAAGGAAGATATATTAGAAAGTAAGCACAACGTTTTCATTCCCCAGATGAGATAAATGATGGAATGGTTCTGTGACCGACAGTTCCAGTAGCGAAGTTTACATATTCACCGACGGAACAAAGTTTAAAATAGTAACAGGTGCGGACTTCTTTTGTAAAAGTCTCAACACAGGAAGTAATTTGAAACTTAACGACTAAAATTCAGTTTTTCAGACCGAAATTGTTGGCATAACAAAAGGTACCAAGTGGGCTTCTGCCCTAGCGAAGCTGAGAATACAATTTCCCTAAGCTGCCCGAGACCATACAGCTTATTCAATGGTAGTTTGAAGCAAGGGACCCTAAACGAACTCCAGCAATACGGGGTATACCACGTAGTTACTTTGAGGTACCCAGAAGCACAGTGGTCTAAGTGCGTCAATATTGAGCCACAATACAATTCGGTGGGCAATTGGTCCTTTGCCTCAAATTCTGATTTCAGATTGGAGAAATACGGTGTAATCTAGAATTTTGGTTTTCAAGGAAATTTTTTAGATATGATTTCAGTGTAGATTTTTTGGAAAAGTTTGGAAGCCCGCTTAAACATTTTCAATCAAGGCACAAATATTTTAAATTGTCTTCAAGTCACTGTATGTGAGTGCATTGTAAAATTCGAACCAAATTGAGCCCCTTTACATACCCACTCAATTACGCTCAACCACAACACTCATTTCGTGGTGAAATAAATTGAGTAAAATACCTAGGCTTCAACGAAAGAACTCTGACTGCCGAACCACATTTGTATTGAGGTAGCCACACTTCTACACACTCAGCATTTTGTATGTTTATTTGCACATGTTGCATGCCACAATTGTTTGTCGACAACAAAAAGGCAAACAAATGATAAAACAGTAAGTAAAAACTCAAAACCATATGGTGAGTTATGCTAGTGATCTACCGATCGTGTGAGTCTACAAATATACACAAATGTTCGCACTCTCGCAATTGATGGTATCTTCGTGGTTTTATGCGCAAGATAAGTACTAAATACATATACATATGTACACATGTACATATGTATGTATGTATATCGTTCTGTGTGATAACTTGTGAGATATGTATATGTCCACTTTCTTACTTGAGAGAGTCGTAAATGCAAAGAAAAATAAAAAAACCACAAACCGTCAGCATTTATTTATTTTAATGACCGTTTGACAATTACTTATTACTTTTTATTGACTGATAAGTAAGTCCACTGTTTTGACAGTTTAGCTACAGTGTGGCCTCGAATAAAATGTACAATTAAAATAAAATTTTTGAGTAAAAAAATTGTGGTTTTCCGCTTGGTATAAACGTGTAGGCTCGTGTGGATTGGTGTAAAGAAATGCTGAAAAAATACGATCGCGGTGCTTCAAAAGACGTTTATAAGATCGTCACAGGTGACGAATCATGGATATATGCGTATGAGCCCGAAACAAAACAGCAATCGACCGTGTGGGTCTTCCAAGACGAGCCAAATCCAACGAAAGTTGTTGGTGGAAGAAGCACTTCGAAGCAAATGGTCGCCTGTTTCTTCGGCAAAACTGGTCATGTGGCGACTGTTCCGCTTGAGCAACGTAAGACAGTCAATTCTGAGTGGCACACCACCATTTGTTTGCCTGAAGTCTTCGGAGAAATTCGAAAAACGAACAAGAGAAGACGAATCATTGTGCACCATGACAATGCGAGCTCTCACACATCGGCTCAAACCAGCGCCTTTTTGACCGGCCAAAACGTCGAATTGATGGGTCATCCGCCGTACAGCCCTGACTTGGCACCCAATGACTTCTTTTTATTCCCACACATCAAGAAAATAATGCGTGGTCAACGATTTTCTTCGCCAGAAGATGCTGTTGAAGCATTCAAAAACCATGTTTTGGAGGTGTCTCAATCGGAGTGGAAAAAGTGCTTCGAAAATTGGTTTGAGCGCATGCAAAAGTGTGTAAATCTTGATGGAGAATATTTTGAAAAACAATAAAACCATTTTCGTTGATAAATATTCCTATTTTCATTAAGCCCTTGTAATATATATATCTAACATCCGGCTAGAGAACGTATAAGGAAGCTTCACGACGCAGAGAACTTAAAAATATTACTGGCCAACTCGTACCAGATAAATGTGTTTCACCACAGCTAGCACAGAAGGAGAAAATTTAACAGTTGCGCTTCAACAGAAATAAGCATTGAATAAAAATTATGCTCAGAACTATATAATGCTATTACAGATATACCAGGGATCCGGCTTTCCAAGTACTTTACAAAAAAAGGTTGGTAGCTCCAGAGAGACTCAATGAGTTCGCAAAGGAAAGAATATATGACATGGACGGTATTCTTTGATAGAGATGATCGTTCTTATTCATATTTTCAAATTTCAAAAAGATCGTTTATGCTCATGATCACCCAAAACTATTTTTAAAGCTATTTGTAGAAAATTGTAGAAGTAGAACATTATTTTTTCAAGCATTTAGGCTCTGGATGTATGGCAACGCGTTAGCGACGGATCAACAATAGCTAACAGACTGAGCGCCGGAATCTATTGCTCGAAGTTGGCTCTCAGGCGAACCTTCTGAAAAAACGCTGAAGCTCTCTGGTGAAAGTCTGTCAGGTTAGAAAAACCGCAGAGATAGGCAACAAGGCAGGAAACTACACAAAGGAGGTCAATATATACATTGATAACCAAGATGCAATTGAAGCAATAATCACACATCGTATTACGTCAGAGAATGTCCGTAAAGGCAGTAAATACGCTGGCTGCCAAAAAGCGGTTGCATATGTACTGGGTTGCAGGCCGCAAGTGCGTTCCAGGAAATCCGTCCTTTCAGGAAGTACGCAAATCACCAAAGGATACAACGATACATAATGCAAGATCGCTAAGACCAAGTGCAAAGACCTGGTAGAAACGTGCGCATGCTATTTACTCACGGGATATTAAAAGGACTGCAACATGGTTCTTGGCCTAATGACGGGTCACAACTTACTGGCATCGCATGCGAGCCATATGGGCATGAGAAACGACGATACAAGTAGAAAGTAAAGGGACGAGAGAGACGCTGAGAGACATCCTCTAACTTCTGTCCAGTATTATCTAGAACTCTTAGATATCCAGGAGCTTCGCAGTTCAAGGGACTAGATGAACTATCAAAATTAGACATCACTTCTCTCTAAAAATGAGGAATTTTCCAGAGTGCGTTGAGTCTGTTCTAGCTCTCTACGCTCCTTTAGTAACTTTGTCGAATTTATTACAAAACTCTAACTCTTCCCTACACTATATACATATGTACGCGTATCCATGCATAACCCTACTACGATGTGTGGGCGTTCGTATACCAAACACTCGAACCTAACCTCATTTAGTACTATCAATATCTATTGCATAAAATAACAAACTATTAAAATTCATAACTGATTTATATATTTTCAAATTTTTTGATAGCAAAGGCCAAAACAATGAGTTCATTTATGGCAGCCGAAAAGAGATATTTCCACCATGGCGAGACATCTGCAGTGGCTATGAATGAAATGCTCGTTATGTGCCTACGAATGTATACTAGCGCGGCTTTCATAAATTTGAATAACGCCAACAAAAAACTATTACCTATATGTCATAGCTAAGGCCATGGGCCAGACCACATAGGTGCTCGCAGCCTCACATAAATACACATGTGAATACTATGTGTATGTATGTATGTACGTAGGTAGCAGTGGCTAGATACTCAGTAGTTGGTGCAATGAAAAATGATTAAAGAAAAGCTTAACGCATTTGCAATCGCCTAAAAGCGAGAAATATACTTACTTAACATTTCGAATTTATGCAAATCAATGGGATCAGAGGTGATAATTTATAGCCGTTGGCTGATGACTGTTGCTGCCGAATTGAGTGCGACTTGGCTTAATGTTTTCCACCAACCATAATCGTAATTTATTGTATAATATCTTGAGGTATGAGTATGTCAATAGATATTCATATGAAAATAGTTAATGTACAGAGTTGCATTTATATAAAGAGTTCACCAAAATACGCTTCAATATGGTTGAGTGACAAATGTCATAAAGTGTTTGGTATTTTTTAAACGAATGACAGTCTGTATGTAAGGTCAAGGTACTATCAAATGTTAAGAGTGAAGAGTGAAGAAGAGAAGTGATAAACTGGTTTTAAGCTTGGTAAATTGAGACTACTTATAATTTAATATTACAACGATGCTTTTCAACATTTCAGGCGTTACAATAGAGCCATCCGAGCTATGAGTAGTGACTTATGCCACCTAAGGGGTTCACTTTTGAAACATTCTTGTTAAAGAACTTAGATAATCAGTTGTGTTTTGCATTACCAACGCAATCTTCAAGACTTATTAACCCAGAACATTTTACAAATGCTCAATGGGAGCTTATCTGTAACAATATTTCCTTTAAAAAACTATTCATCTCATTTGCGTTACCAAAAGCATAAATACTTATTACAGAATTCGATGAAACATGATCACTAAAAGAACTCAACCACTCTTGCTCAGGATCTATTTACTTTGGAATTGATGAAATATGATCATTAGTGGTCATTATAATTCTCTATAAGAAGCTACACCTTATCAATGCATGACAAATGATACCATAGACCAAACATTAGGTCGGAGTCGAAAGTAAATAGTCAACACAAACGACTTATCATTTTATATACCCGGTCTTAGGAGCTTCACTGTACGATGGGGTTTCGTAATATTGCTTACAGGACTAATATGGATGCAGGCACTAGATATAAAAGCATATGCAAAACAAATAAACACTGTGCATAGGCTCACTGCTATCCGAGTAACAAGTGCTTTCCGAACGATGTCTAACGACGCTGCTGAAGTTCTAGCTTGCATGCCACCCATTGACATCCAGGGAGACGAAGCATGAACCAGCAATCAGAGTCGTCAGGCGTACAAAAAGGGTGGCAAACCTCAGGTGCACCCACAAACGATGTATGCTCTAGAAACCGTCTGTTCCGATTCCATCACAACCTTAGTCCGTACTGGCCGACGTGTACAGAGTGCATAGAAGACTCCGAACTCCACTTGGCAGTGGTTTTACGGTAGAAAATGTGCAGGGTGGGCCATATAAAATTTTAAATTTAAAGTCAATAAAAAAAAACGGCTTGATATTTTTCAAAGGTCTACCATTTATTTAAAAGGTTGTTTTATGAAATTTATTTGTGGAAAACAATTTCGATCAAATGACCACCACGGCTGAGTTTACAGTAGCTTATCCGATCCAGCCAATTTTGGAGTACTTTCTCGATGGTTTCAGGCCTTATGGCCGCTACAGCAGCTTGAATCTCGTACTTTAGATCCTGAATTGTTTCTGGGTGGTTGGCGTAACATTTATCTTTAACAGCCCCCCACGGAAAATAGTCCAACGGAGTTAAATCGCAGCTTCTGGGAGGCCAATTCACATCACCTCTTTTGCTGATTATGCGATTTTCGAAGATAGGGCGTAAAAGATTGAGTGTAGCGTTTGCTGTATGGCACGTAGCGCCGTCTTGCTGGAACCAAAGGTTGTCCAAGTCTTCCTCTTTAATTTGCTTGAAGAAAAATTCGGTTAACATTGCGCGATATCGCTCACCATTGATGGTTACGGCGGTTCCTTCTTCATTTTCGAAGAAAAATGAGCCGATGATTCCACCAAACCAAAATCCGCACCATACAGTGATTCGTGCTGGATGTATTGGCTTCTCGATGATTACGTGCGGGTTTTCTGTGCCCAAATGTGACAATTCTGCTTGTTAACGTAACCATCGAGGTGGAAATGAGCTTCGTCCGAAAAGTTGACTTTTCGGTAAAATTGACCATCCACTTGACTAACCACTTTGAAAAAAAGTTTTCAATATTTCCCAGTTTTCTTCTAATGAATAGCGACCAATTTCCTAAATTTTAGACTTTTTTATATCATATATATCAAAAATAGAATTCCACTTCTAAGGGCATCAACTTTCGTAGACGAGTTATAGAACGATCCTAAAAATTTAAGCACACGACTCACAACTTTCAAACTATTTTAATTTTTTTAAGTAAAAATGTCTTTAAGATTATAGGCCTTGCCTTACTTTTTAAAATTTAATATAACACGTTTACAAGAAACTTGCTCACCACTTCATAAAAGTAATAAGAAATCTTCTGAGAGTAATTGTGGGTAGTTTCTAAAAATCTTCCAAGCCTACGTGACATTCTCACGCTATGCCCTCGCGTCATGGTGGTCGCCTGATGGAATAATTTAATCATGCCTTCTAATGCTCTAGGCGTTTAGAGGCAGGCAGCACCTGACGTTGTCACTTTGCAACAACTCGTTTGCAAATATATCTGTATTTGCCCGCCACTGAAGATCTGCGCTTAAACATATGGGTATATTAGGGGGGTTCTTATTGTGGTTAAGCAGTAATAGTTTAGTAGTTAGTATTCCTAAGAATTAAAAACTGTCAACATAATGTTCAAAGATTTTCTAAAAACATTTACGTAATGAGAGCGAAGACAATCAGAAAAAAAAAGGCTGTTCGACGTCTTAATCTTGAGAAGCTCTAAAGTCCTTACATAATTTTGAATTCCGTGGATAAGCTATAGAAAACCGAAGCTGCTCAGCCCAATAGTCAAGTTATACAATATATGTGACCTGGTCTACGAAAAGGGGGCTTAGGTGTCAAAAAATCAATTTTTTTTTTTTTGACACCTAAGCCCCCTTTTCGTAGACCAGGTCACATATGATTGTTATGGTTTTGATTACATCACTGATTTTGTAATACAAATCCGATACCACTGAAAAGCTACTGAGGTAACTTGCATAACATTAGCCTACCAATTGTCTTCTCTCCGATAAAATTGCTCCATTTTAAACAAATGGTTTAAGAATTTCAGTCACACTGGAATCTGTGAGTGGTTCGTAGTTTTTTCCATCATTCCTGTAATTTTTACTGGAGCAAAGCATTTCGATTTGATCCCCTTTTAGCTAGCATCTTTAGTGTGCTCCACGATTTTCTGCAGTTATGGATTTCTTTTTGTAAGGATCAGCTCCACGCGGTCTTATAGCGGCTTAAAGCTTGTCGGCAGGTTTTTGTGGCATCTTTTCGCAATGGGTGAACTATCCATTTTCGCTTTCGTAATTATATATAGTTGGCTATGGATTCCAGATTAAATTTTTTCCAAAGGTCGTCATTGCTGATACCAAAGGCTTATGTTAACCAAGCGCTGAATATTTCTAGTAAGATAGTTGGTCACAAGCCTGGTTTCACATCCGTAAAGCAGAACAGAGACAACGTTGGACTTAAATACGCTGATTTTTTTTGGAAGAGTACTATAGCTGACCAAAATATCATTCCTTTCGACTTCTTTGTCTTGTGGCATGAAATGATCTGGTGCATTGATTTTGTTTCGTCGATGGTGATTTTTAAAGCCACCCGCTAGTCGGTACACTGAGAAATCTCGTCTGCTGTAGTAAAATACCCTGTAGCTTTTCCTCAAGTCCTACTATCTTCTATCAAAATTTACTTGAAATTTTAAAGTGCGAGTTTCGCTGAGTGTTCTGGACACACTTCCAGAACTTCAGCCTGGATTCTATCATATTCTCTTGATTTGTTGTTTTGAAGCTGTAATTTTACGTTAAATGTCGGACAGTACTTCGACGTTGTTTTTGAAGGCAGCTTGCTTCGTAAGCTAGGCTATCAGGCCTCTTGCGCTTGTCAAATTAATCTGGTTGTAGCGCTAGGGTGCAATGCTGTGAAGCGTAGAAGCTTTGTCATAGACACTTTTAAGGACTTTGCATGATAAGATTCCCATCACAGTTAAATCAAGGATTTCCGAACATCTACATAAATTGGATACACGTACAGAGCAGATTTTCTCGCATTTTTGGACAACAACGCGCTTCTATCAACGTAACTCTGAAGAGCAACTTTAAATAGTTTTTTTATTCATCCAGCACCACCCTAATACTTATGCGCACATAAAATTAAGTTGACGACAATTTTTTTGGTTTATTTGTCTATGTAGACATCAAAATAATCAAGAGGCTTGATAAACTTGGTTAAAAATGATTTTTCGTGTGCGAGGATGAAAGAATTGTCGCGTTGCAAGCACATATGACTACGGCTATATACTATATATGCATTTTTCTGAATGCGTTATTTATAACTGAGAGGCGTGAATGTAATTAATTACATCTATTCATTTACATTTGCGTTTGCAACATTGCGCAACATTACTTAAGTGCGTAAGTGCGTGCATATGTAATGCTTAATTAACAAGGCATTTGCAGCAACTCAATAAGACACAGCTAGCGAGGCAGCACGAGTGTTTGCAGGAAAAAATGCAATGAAAATGTTTGCAGGTAGCAAAGAAATGAATAAAACATAAATCAGTCAGAAAGTCCGAAACCTTTAGAGTATGTTTTTATTTAGTGAAGCAGTTAAATTTGGTGATTCTGTGGGGACTTAGATAAGTCTGTGAAATTTTCAATAAGAAAATATTTGTTCTTAATTATTCTTCATTAGTCCCATACCGTCAATATAGAGCTTATCCCATTAGATCGGTGTCTTGGTTTCCTAAATTTAACGAGGACCACTGAGAATTCTATAAAGATTGACCATAGAATGTACGCTGAAAACTCTAAGCTCGATGAAATTAGCTAATAATCCGCAAGAGCACCACTAATTCTCATAAATCTGAAGAAATGTTAAGGATCCACACTAAATCAAAAACATGAACGACTGGATTTGCTCTAAGAAATCCTGGATTGTCGCCGCGGTTCGAATGGTTACTATTAGTGCCAATACCTTGTACTCATCCGTAATCTAACAAACATTCATTTCACATTTCATCCAAGGTGTCAGAAAAACTCTTCCAGCTCACTGTCAGATCGACCCAGACTTTCCGTAAAACTTAGATAATGTAATATATCGAGGCTTTAGATCGCGGTTCGTATGGCTACGCTCTACCAGAGAAGTGTACTGATTGATGGCAGGTTAACCTAGACTTTTTGCAATATTTGTGCCTCAGCGTCAACCCAAGTTTCAGTCCATGTTTCTTATGGTTACGTTTGTCTGAGTAGAGCTCTCCTTTGTCGATAGCTTAGATTCTGCTGTAATCTGACAAATTCACGTTTCATCTGAGAAACTCTTTATGTTCACTGTAAAGCTTAGACAAAGTGATGGAGAAGAGCATCAGTTCGCAGTACGGAAGATTTCTCTCTCCTGTGGGACACTGCCGATTGCTGATGGCTTAATTCCGGCTTCCTAGATGCAAGCTAGCTAAAAGGACTCCCCTCTTGATGTCCATATTATGTATTGTGATGAAATAAAGTTTCAGTTCTTGGTTCGGATAATAGCCTTCATCATAAAAATACCTTTACTGTAACTGTATTTTGCACTCTATTGTATTGTGACAAATTTTGTCAAACGAAATAAAAAAAAACTACTAAAGCTTCTTGAAAGATCAAAATTATGCTCAAGTGTGAACACTCAGAAACCGTCATGTGGAAACCGTCATATAGATATCTCAATTTGAAACCCTAAGTAAGTTTTTGTATATAAAATGAGGAGTGCGCATTGCTCCATTTATGCATATTTTCCGAAACCAAATTTCCAGTGGAATCTCTAAAATGACAATTAAAAACTTGAGTCAAACAAAGGGATAAGTAACCCGGAGACTTGATATATTAGCTAGTCAAATATCTCCCTTCCGCCTTTTTGTCTTTTGAATTTCGTGGCTATGTATAAAGCGTCACAGAGCTCGTATCTGTCAATACTTTACATCTTTGAAAGGTCTTGACATAATCTACAAAACGACGGTATGCATAATTAGTTTGGATATTGCGTTCAACAGTTATAGACGTGTAAACATGGAGTTCAATAACGCCGAAATTCGCGTTATTTTAAAATTTTCTTTTGTTGAAACAAATCCGCTACAGAAACGTTCCGTGAGATTAATGTTGTTTTGGGGGATGGTACTGCATCACTTCGAACTGCAGACGAATGGTTTCGACGATTCAGAGCGGGTGAAAACGACACCATGGATAAGCCACCCGGCGGAAGACCTGTGACGACGAATACCGATCAAATCATGGAAAACATCGTGTTAGACCGGCTGTGGCATCTCGTGATATCGCCCAGAGGATGGAAGTTAGTCACAAAATCATTTTAAACCATCTGCAGAAGACTGGATACACAAAAAAGCTTGATGTTTGGCTGCCGCATGATTTGACGCATAAAAATCTTCTGGACCAAATCAGTGCCTGAGATATGCTCTGCTGAAACGGAACGAATTCGACCCATTTTTGAAGCGGATGGTGGCTGGCGACGAAAACTGGATCACATACGATAATATCAAGCGAAAATCGAAGTGGTCGAAGGCCGGTGAGTCGTCCCAAACAGTGGCCAAGCCGGGATTGACGGCCAGGAAGGTTTTACTGTGTGTTTGGTGGGATTGGAAGGGAATCATCCACTATGAGCTGCACCCATATGGCCAGACGCTTAATTCTATCATCTACTGCGAACAACTGGACCGCTTGAAGCAGGCGATCGACCAGAAGCGTCCAGAATTGGCCAACAGGAAAGGTGTAGTGTTCCACTAGGACAACGCCAGACCACACACTTCGTTGATGGCTCGTCAGAAGTTACGGGAGCTCGGATGGGAGAATTTATCGCATCTCAAAAGATGGGGGTATAATGAAGTTGCCGTCTAGATGGAAATAGATTATCGAACGAAACGGCGCATATTTGAACTAAATCCGATCACAGTAACACTTTTTCTTTAAGGACAAAAGTCAGCGCAATTCCTACAGAAATGCTATATTTACAAACTGAGCCCCACTACGCAACCTTCTCATGGCCGATTTATCGTGTATTCTTATTTGAAATCAAAAGCTTCCAAAGTCCTGAGCGGAATTTGGACTCTCGCAGACCCACTTACTCATTAAACCGCGCTCGCATGCTTTCAAATAATGAAGCACCCAAATAAAAATCCATGTTTAACTGCCTGCGAGCAAACAAGTCTGGACTTCCTTCTTGTAAAATTTAATATACCTGATATATGCTGATTACTTGCTGCCGTATAGTTATTTTTAGCCAGTCTTTCACTTACTTCCACCACGTTAATCACAAGCCGCTGTCAGTCAGTTAGTCCGTCTGGTAGTCTGTTAGCCTGTCAGCCTGTCAGCCGAACTCGCTTGCTGGACGGTTGGACTACTAAACGTTAACGGCAGCCGTTAGTCAAACAGCCAATCGACAAAGGCAGGCGGGCAAGTTGTCTTTAAGTCACCTTCATTTCTACTTTTATTATTATTATTTTTTTTTTTTTTGCTTCGGCCTGCTGACGTAGTGGATTTTTGTTTGGCTGCCGGTCATATTTTAATCCTCGATTAAGTCGTTACATTGCTGAAATTTATTATTTTGTCAGTGGCATGGCGTACAATCGACGAATATGTACTGCGGTGATTTATTAATTAAGTAATTGAGTTACATGGTCTCCGGAGACATACCGAGTAGTCGGAATCAATGCGTAGTAATTTCAGTTGGTGCTTATGGCTGTGGTAAACGTCTGGTATGCGGTAATGACTGTAACGATAGTGGTATTAAAACTTAAAAGACCCCTGCCGAAATTGAAGTGAAAATAAATCAATAAAATGGAGATAATCGGTTACGATGTTCGAAAATTTTACAGACAGGCTGTCGCTCCAACTGAACTCAATTGCAGCTGTCAATGGGTGGACGGACAAGTTGGAAGAAGGTTTCAAAACAAATAGAGCAATAGAAGAATTTGTATAGAACACAAGTAGGAGCTACTGCGGAACATAATGTCGCAAATCTTCGCCCTCCAGCAGTACCAAAGAGAAAAATATCAAAAAAGTCTATAAGCATCAAGTCAAATTTTAAAACTGCAGCCGAGGAACAATTCTCTCATTGAATACGATCGACTTTAAAAGGGGGAACATATAGTAGACTAATCTTAAAACTATTAGAAAAAAGTGGAGTTTTCTAAGAGAATGCGGTTACGAATACGTGACGACGCTTAAGAAGAACATCTAATCATTTAGGTTATACGGAAGAAAGCGCCTTTCATAGAAGGAAATAAATATAGTCCCCAGGGTTTGGAATTCTACGTGCATTGATGAGCCCAATAAGTTGAAAGAATAGATGGTAACTGTATAGCTGAAGTATAGAAGAGTTGTCGGGTACACGGAACCAGTTCAATACCGGCCTAAGAATTAGAAGTTATAGACTCTACCCAAATCTATGAAATTCCATCCTTACAACAAACCACATATAAAGCATTTTACTACAGATAATTGGGAAATGGAATATCGAACTCACCTCACAAAGCTCTCAAGCAACTCGAGGTCCCCATAAATATAACCGCTAATTTCCATTAAACGCATAACTAATTTTTATCGTTTGCAAATGTCAAATAAAGTGCCTAACCATAAACATCGACTAAATATTCGTAAGTGATGGGCGCGAAATGCTGCCGAGCTGTCAACTGTGAAATGTCAAAAGACGAAAAAGTGAACAACAAACAAATGTTCAAACGAAGCTGACAAGCCCGTTGCTGGCAACATGATGGAAGATCTTACAGATGTCGCCAAAAGGCAGCAGGAAAGAACAGCAAAATCACAACAAAAACAAAAACAATAGCGCGCAAATTAAGCGGGAAGAGATATATATATGTAGCTTATTACAACCACATATCTGCCACTTGTGCCGGCAGAAATAGAAATAGAAAGTGTCAAGCACAGCAAGCAGTCTCTTCACACAGGGAAAATAAGTAAAAGCGGTAACTTTGCAGCGCCGAAGCAACAATACCCTTCATAGGTTCAAATTTTCATACAATATAATTTTTATGGCAGCTGCATTTTGAGTGGTCCGTTCTAATCAGAGACTGTATTGTTGCCTTAGATAATAAGCCGTGCCAAATTTAGTGAAGATATCTCTTCAAATTAAGATGCTTTCTACACAGCAGTTGATTTGGATGATTCAGTTTGTATAAGCTATGGTGGTCCGATGTAGGCGGTTCCGAGAAATGAGCAACTTCTTGGAAAGAAAATCCAAATTTGAGAACGATATCTCAAAAAGTGAGGGATTAGTTGCAGTATATACAGACAGACGGGCGGACAGACATTTTGATCATTTACGTATATATGTATATATTTTAGGGGATCTACGGCGTTACCATTTTGTGATATAAACATCGTGGCAAATACTACGTAAATACCTTGCTCAGGGTATAAAAAGACTCGGTGAAGCGCGGACGTAGCTCTCTCACTCTCCAGGCGGAAGAACAATATTTACTTATGCAAACGTAAATATGTAATTACATACTTATATACAAATATTCAAAATATATTTCTGCACCGTTTTCGCTGTGACAGGCGCAGTGACTGAGTGGCAGGCCGGCGAGGCGTCTACATTTGTTGCATGCATCATCGAAAACTGTCTTGTCTGGGAAGTGCTTTTGCAAATTTACATGCGTCTTACAGGCGATATGCATATCTGCAACCTTTAATGTTATATAAGTGTGTGTGCTTGTGTCTGTTTCTTATGGACGGGTTTGATCTGCACTTTATCTGAGCCAATGAACCTGACTGTCAATCAGATGGTTTTGAGATATGTAGTTCTGATCTGTTGCACGCAAGGCGTGCGTTGTTGCATGCATTTAATAAAATCTGCGGACCTTAGCAATTGAAGCAGATTTCATAAAGGTACCAACAAGCGGAAAACTTAGAGCGGAAGCTACTAATAAGTAGACGCGCACAATTCGTGCGGAACTCCACAAGTGACCTCAATCGAACATCATCCGAAGGTCGTTAACAGTGAAAAAAGAAATTAAATTGAAGGACAATCCGCTGGAAAGCTTGCTTAGAATCTTGAGGGATGGTCCTAACCGCCCCGGATTTCTGCAAATTTCAAATGCCGTTTTTGAAAGAATGAGCTTGGTTCAGGTTGAGCTCGTAGTCCAGCTCATATGACAGTACTTTATAATAATACTGGATTTAATTACTGTGTTACTGTTCATTCGCAAGGAATTAACAAATTAATTTGTGTTTAGAAAAAGTTTTGTTACACCAAAGCTCCATAAAATCGAGGTTTATTTAGCATACTAACTTTAAAGAGTCCCGTAATGACTACCGGGTGCCAAGAACTCGCAATTATTTAATATCGACACTTTTCCAATAATAAAAAAGCGTTCTTCAGGTCGGTCCCTACTCATCAGTCTTCGGAACCTCCAATTTATTCTTGCTCTGAAAAAGCTTCCCATAAAATACAACAACGGTATGGTTTCCACACTTTGGCTGGAAACTGGATTTCAGTTAGAGTTTGCTATGTGTCTCCGTTGGCACCATCAATCACCCGCCTGGTTATCAGGAACGCAACTCTCCTCTATCTCTAGAGTTCACTATGATCGATTTTAAAACGCGCATATGGGTTTTCTAGCTATCTAAAACCAAATAGTAGGATTTTCCTCGCTTAGTGCAGGCTATGTGCTTCGATTATCACCGTCAACCACCACCACCAAAACCGCCATAACCGTCTACTTATTGACTCAACGAGTATAAACAAAGTTCCTTGTCGTTCACCATCATCTGGTTATCTTGAGTTCAGAGTGCGAAAAAACTGTAGACTCATTCGTTTGGGTTATTAACCAGATTCCAACCATAAGGTATCGCAAGTACCGCCAGAGCAAGGTTTTCAAAAAAATTAGGTTAGGTTTTAAAAGTAAAAAGGTAGATTTTGAACTTTAGATGATGTGAAATATTTTAAATAATGTTAATAATTTACCATCAAGATATATTAGAGAAGATTTTTCTGTCGGGCTTTATAATAGGACCTGTTAGGTTTGGTTCTATTAGTGGATTCGTAATTCAAATTTAAAACGACGACATTGGTGAGAGCAGTTTTTTAAAATTAACCAATATGCCACATCGGATATGATTTTTAAAATCCTTTACCCGCTACTAATATGCATTTCCGACGCCTTTGGAAGGCAAAGAAAAAATATGCGATCAGTTTTAGCAAGAAAATATTCTTGAACGCCTAAGGTACTATCATTCACTTCAACTATAATTGAAAACAACGTATTATTTCACACTTCTTTGTAGCTATACTAAAGATTAAGTTGCTGAAACACCATCTGGAGTCAGCTAGTAGAAGTACTAGACTGTAATAGACCTGTGCAGTTCTAGCGAATTACTACGGAAGAATATAGAAAGCTACCTTAAACACAGCCAAAGGCATTACTATCCGAACGAAAAAGCAGACAAGTTAGCCGAGTCAGGAGTCTTTCAAGATGAATCCGAGGCTAAGACGCTATAAATTTGCAATTAACCTCTAATGTCAGTTCTGTTTTGACATTTGTGTAGTAAACAAATGCGAAATACACGTAAATAAACAATGGTACGCTACACTGTTTCAGAAAACGGGTTATTGGTTACTATTTATTTCACCAATAATCGGTCGGTGAATTTGGCACAAAGTGAATTTCGGCGCAGATTTCCTGGCCGTCCGACGCCTACTAGTGAAACACTGCGACGTTTAGCCGCTCACCTCGAAGAGACTGGCACAACACGAGATGCTGCCAGGTGTGGCAGACCCCGGAGTAGAGAATATTGCTGTTGTTGCCAAGGATGTCATGGAAGCGCCGTCGACATCGATCAGACGACGTGCCACGCAAATGCGTATCAGTCGACGGTGTTTACAGCGAATTTTGGTACAAGATTTGAAGATGTTTCCGTACAAATTCCAGACTGTGCATCAGTTGTTAGCTGCTGACCGCCAATCGCGTCTAACATACGCTCAAGCCATCCTTAATCACCACCAAGAGGAAGATGATTTTTCATCAAAAATAATCATGAGTGATGAAGCCCATTTCCATCTTAGCGGGTACGTAAATAAGCAAAATTTACGCTTCTGGAGCACTGAAAATCCGCGTGTAACCCACAAAGAGCCATTACACCCGCTCAAAGTCACTGTATGGTGTGCTGTTTTCGCTGGAGGAGACATCGGACCTTTTTTCTTCGAAGACATGGCAGGCTACAGAGCAATGATCAACGAGTTCTTTTTGCCGCAACTTGATGAATTAGGATTGGAAAACATGTGGTTCCAACAAAACGGTACAACGGCACGCCTTGCACGTGCCACAACCGATATGCTGAAGGATGCATCACCTAATCTCCCGTTTTAGCGATTTGCACTGGCCAGCAAGATCGCCTGATTTGACCGCTCCAGACTTCTTTTTGTAGGGCTTTTTGAAATCGCAGGTTTATGTCAACAAGCCTCAGACTCTTGCAGCTCTTAAAGACAATATCCGTAAATAATGTGAGGACTAATCGCCGGAAGTTCTGGCCAAAGTGATGGAAAATGCTATAAAAAGGGCTCAAATGACAATCAACTGTGGCGGCGGCCATTTACATGATATCATATTCACGACTTGATGTAAAAAAATTTAAAAGACCAAACAAAAATAATCCACAAGCAGAATCAAAGTTTTTCATTTAAAAAAAAAATTACAGCCAAAAAATATGGGAGTTACCATTTGGAGAATATGCGTTAAAAATGGGAGTGCCGTGCAACAATATTTATGGCAGCTGCAAACTGGAAGGTAATAAGAAAATGATTCCACACTTCCTCTGTGAGTGCCCAGCTTTATCACAAACCTGAGATAAACCTCTTAGAATCCATCAGGCACCACATATTGAGTGTCTCTCCACAAAAAGCATAACGAAGATAAGTAGTTTCACTGTGGTCACCAAATGGTTTGAACAAAACGATGAAAGTATTGATAGTAAGATTGAATGGTCTTGGTTTAGTGTACTAAATATTTAAAAATGGTGCATCTAGCACTGGTTGATCCCGAAGGGGCTGTACCTACCTATATAACCACGGAAAGCTTTTAAATATACCTAAAACATCCAATAGTCAAAGTGTATTTATACCTAGAATTTAATGTAGAAATCTCGAAAGATCGAGAATAATTTAACTAGATCAAAGATGGACCACTGACTCATCAGAGCTTCTGTTGGAACTATAATGTATATTTTTCGTTTATAATAGAATCTACATCGGTGACGAATAACAGTGAGACATATTTAGCTTCGCAGAAGATGATTTTTGTGCCTAACCAAAGGCTTTTTTGATGATGCTGCAATGATGGATTATACACTTATGTAGTGTAAGAAAGCCTTTTAGACGTTTGATACACCGAAAAGCTTTATTTATGACCCACATAGTCTTTCACAGCAAGTTTTCGTGAAAAAGCATTGCCTTTTTTGTACTTAGAGTAGTCTTTCGAGGCCAAAGCTCGTTCATAAATGTCTACGTGTTTAGATTTCTTTCCCTGTCAAGTCTCAAAAGCGTCAAAAGTGTAATCGGCAAAGTTCGTTACGTTTTCTTTGTGCACTTTGCACTTTCAATAAGCATTACTAGAATGAGAATTCTTAGAGAAACCCTCCCACAGCCAGCTATTAGCGGAATTATCAAGCGCTGCATCTGCGCAGCTCCATCTCGGCGATTTGAATGTTAATTTGAAAATTATGTTTTATGCAAATAGTCGCGGATTGCGAAATATCATGTATTCCAAGGCGTGTGCGCTATTGTGCAAGACACATATGCATACCTGTATATGTGTGTGTTTTTATGTAAATAATGTGTGCACAAAAGAAATCGCTATCTTGCAATTCGAATTTGAGTATCGAAATTGAGATTTGAATTACTTGTAATCACGCGCTTCGTGCAATTCTCGCTAGCAGGTGCACAAATGCATTCTCCAGCTAAAAGTCTACACAAGGCATATGTGTGCATACGTATGTATTGGAAGGTTGCTGACATTTTGCATTAAGTCTCTGCTAGAACGTGACGATGTGTCTCAATGGTATTTCGGTTGATTGAGAAAAACTATTTGCTAATAATGTCGCATTGTACGCGATTACTTATGAGTGTAGGGACAGATATATATTTTATAATAAAGGGTGATCCATTTCGAGGTTCCTTATTTTTTTAAAGAAAAAACGCAGAAACTTCAAATCTAAGGCGTAATGTTTATTATCATTCGAAAAAAACATTCTTTGTTAATTATTTTTTGAAGATTACCTCTTTCAAATATTGGTCGCGGCTACGTCTCAGGTAGTCCATCCTTTGATCGGTGCGAGCATTTCCACTGGTAATTGACAAGTGTGATGATTTGCTCCAAAACCTGAACCGAAGGGAGTTTGTCCGCATAGACTTTGTACTTTACATATCCCCACAGAAAAAAATATAACGGTGTGATCTCACACCATATTAGTGGCCAACCAGGCCAAATTATCTGCTCACCGAAGTGTTCTCTCAATAAATCCATTGATTGATTCGATTCGTTCTCACTGGCATCAGTTTTGAATCAACATTTCTGGATGTAATGGCAGCTCTTGAATCTCTTCTATCTGCTCTTCGCTTGTTTACTTACTCATTGAACCAGAGCTGAACGAAATCTGCCTAGAAAACGTCGGATCTTCTTGGAACTTTTCAAGACCCCAGTCTAGCGATTTCAGTTCTTATACAAGCTGTATTTTCTATGGCTTCAATTTAAGATAAAATGCGACAAGTCGATCCATACGCCAGTCCGAGTTGCTGCGAACGGCGCGGAATCGACCACCATCTTCGTGTACACTCTCAACTACGCGTGATCTGTCAGAAACAGGTTATTGAAAAAAGTATCTCTACCTTGGTCACCCGTTATATATAAATATATAGGGAGACCTCAATTCAGCAAAATTCCAACCATGAATCACTTCATGATAACGGAAAGAGAAAAAGCGAGATCCGAAAAAACCACCTCAAGGGCACAAATTTACACTTTCGTACTGGACTGTGGCGAGATCATCAAAATTTATTTCAAAAGGACTAAAGAATAACGAAAGTTCATAAAGTTCTGCAATAAGCAGAAATTGAGATTTGATATCTAGAATCTATGACATCGACTATTTCTGACAGCTTTTAGTGGTAATATGTGAAATGAAAAATGTGCGCCAGTAATCCTCAGACCATAAACGAGCTCCAGGTGCATAGACACAGATTCGTGCTTAAAATCAATGCTATACGGCCCGATATCCACGAACAAGCAGTGAGAAAAAACTATGAGTGGTCAGTTTACTGTGACAAATGAAGCCGACCCCTAAATTGATCTTATATATTATACAAAAAATAGTTCAAATAGATTATAGAGAGTCAAATGAAATAAAAATATTTCAAATCGAAAGCATGTTTATATTTTTCAATGATAGTGAAACTTTGCATACGACGACAAAAGATGACGCACCCTGTACATATGCAAATGTATGACTTTATATCTCCAAATGTGAAAAATTGCTGTTGACATAATAATCCGTAAAATTGTAAATAATAACAATTACAATAACTATAATTATTTCTATATTATTGGTGTTTACATTTTTTGCTGGATTTTCAAATAGGCTTCTACTGCTAGTGATGGTATGAGACTTGATATATTGTAGGTCAACTGTCAGTTGAAGGTTCCTAAAAGTTAAAAGACACTATTTTTTTAAGATTACAGCTGAATTATTCACTGCGAAGGTATTTTACGTCAGTAGTACACACGAAGGTAAAATTTTACAAAGTGGAGGAACAATCGTAGTCAGAAAATCTTTTAGGTGTTAGACGCCTACTCAGTCCTCACAACTACATTCATTTAAGCACACATAGAATATTAATAAAGAAACATCATTGTAGTAGAATCTGTTTTAGAACAACTTAAACTAAACTATTCTTAAGGGCTTATTCTACTCTAGAATTTTGGAAAAATTCGATTTTTTTCATATATTTAAAGTTTAAACCCTTAAGAACATACCCTCTAAAGGATTTTTAAAAATTAAAAATATTTTAAGAGCTACAGTTACTTTAGTGACTCAGTACCTAGCCCGGTAGGTAGATAGACTCACTTTTTTAAACGCGTTTTTCTCGAAACTACTTTTTTCCACACGGTACCGGCATTATCTCAAGTTCTATACAACCGATTTACTTGAAATTTTGTGTGAACCTTCTTTATAAAATCCTTTATCGTTCCTACCAGCATCGTGTCAAAGTTTTTGATTTTAATATTTTAAAAAAATTCAGGAGTTTCAAAAAAAAGCGTAAAAAATGATTTTTATTTTCAGGCAGTCGCCAATTTCCAAAAATTATTTTTCGTGTTCCCGGACTATAACAGCATCCTTACTGATTAAGAATTTTTTTTGATTTTTTTTTTTCAGACCACCAGGAGAGTCAAGATCAATGTCACCAGGATGCGCCATTTTTCTACACCTGTCTCTCCCCCTCTCTAATTATTTTAATTTTTAATATTTTTTCGTAAATTTTTTTTCTTAAGAATATCAATAAAAACACCATAAAAAATGGATAGTAAAAATAGGTTTGGTTTGTTTTTTTTAATACAATCCAAAAAAATTGCCCAAAATTTGATTTCTAGAGTAGAATACCCCCTTAATATCGGTGTTGTAGCCAATGAACCTAAACATTATGAAAATGTATCTCTGTCAGAGGTAAAGACAGCTGGTGGAATATGAAATGTTATTACCCAGTGATACTATAACACAATAGACTACCCAAAAAGGTTCATCTTGACATTATTGTAAGTACTGAATAAGCAGACATCCAATGAGGTTGAAAAATTCTGGATCCCAGTTATAAAAGTTGTCTGAAAGAAAGTGATGCAAAATTATCGCATCGCACTTTAGACCTTGTGCAAGACTAAGCTACAAAAAGGAATTTTTCTGAAATCAGAAAGCATTAAGGATGAATATAGTGCAGCCTAGATTACGAAATTAGGATGTCAGACCTTGATAAATTTTTACCAAAGAAAGAAGCTGATGTATTATTGATTGACAGAAGTATTTAAGTCACAGAGACCTATGCGCTCATTCATTGTTTAAGTACTATAGATTATATACTCGTAGACAGAAGTCAAGGGAAAACCTGTGTTTTTTTTTGGTGGAAGTTTCAAATTCATTTAATAGGAGTCTATTCCAAATTATTTCGTTATATTTCAATCTTTTAAATTCTCCTTTAGGAGAACTTGCTTTCAATCTAACGACAATTGTATTAAGGGGTTATATACAATTAGGAGGTCGAAAAAAAGTAATTTTTCAAGACTTTTTTCTAAGCAAACTATTTGGTTTATTGATTTGAAACTTGGCAGGTATATTATGACAATCTTAAACTATATTCACATATTTTTTACTGCCAAAAATAATTATCGGGAACGTTGATATCGCCAATTTTGCAGAGGTCCGCAAAAAAACGGCCTCTTGCGGTGAGCACGATATCTCTGGACTGGATCATTTAAACCAAATAGATTTCATTAATATAAAAAATAATCTAGTGATTGATCGAAGCAATTAGAAAAAAAAAATTTTTTGAGAGAGAAAATGGCGGCTACTCATAGCAAAAGGTTCGATTTTCGACCAAAATTCGGGTCTTTAATTGTTTATAAAAATAAGAAATTTTCATCGGATGGGGAAATCCTTCGATTAATTACTAAAAAATATAGTTACAAAGCTTGTGTAAAAATTTCAGACCGATCGGTTTAGCCGTTTCTGCGAAAACTTGCTCACCAACTTTGAAAACATCGTTTCGAGAAAAACGAGTTTAAAGTTTTGAAAGCACTTTACATGTAGTCGGCGCGCCTTCACTAATGCGTCTATAATTTCGAAAATATTCGTCGGTTCCACTTGAAATTTTGTGTATGTATACTCAGATATATATATATATTAAGAAAACGCAAAAAACAAAAAATTGAAAATCCTAACTGTGTATAACCCCTTAATTTCCAAAGTCTGAAACAAAGCCAGAAAACCTCCTCGTGACTACTTTCCGCTAATATAACCTAAAAGTTTATGAAATATAGAGGGTTCTTTTTCACTAGGACCATATGTTTGTAAAAGTTCTTTTTTCGGTGCTACTAAGTCTCCATTCACAAAGGATTAGCCATAAGAGCTGAAGGTTATTCAGAGACATGAAAAATTGCAATTTCAAATCAATTTGTTTGCCAATAAATTATTTTATTTTAGAAAATAAAAACGTAGCATCATTAAACCAGACAAAAAAATTAATGATTTTTTTAATAAAAAAATGACAGCCTTAGAATTTTTTTTTTTTAATTTTCCAAAAACAAAATAACAGTAAATTGTTTATAAAATATTAAAAATAAAAAAAACTACAATACATAGGCTGCTATATATATTTCTGGACTAGGCAACACTAAGTGTTGTCAGGTGCAATCTGACATTTCCATTGGAAAGTTTGACATTTTTTAGCATAACATCACTCAGAACGTTTTGTCATTTAATCGTGAATTGTTTTATTTACAGGGAATTAAAAATTCATCTCGGCCAAAAAATGGAATTAACTCGTGAACATTTTCGTGCGATCATTTTACCAACTTTCGACGTGGATTATCACGACAAGAGTGCATCGATGAACTAAAATCTTTGTATGGCTATGAAGCACCATCCTATTGCACTGTGAAAAACTGTTACAACGAATTCAATCGTGGCCGACGCTCGCTCAAAGGCGAATTCCGTGAAGGTCGTCCAAAAACAGCCGTTGTGCCAGAAAACATCGATGCCGTACGTGAACTGATAATGCAAGACCGTCATGTAACATACCTTCAGATAGAGGCATGCCTATGCATTTCTCCCACCAGCATACATTCGATATTGCATGAACACCTGGCCGTAAAAAAGGTTTGTTCTCGTTGGATCCCGCACAATTTGACAATCACTCAAAAAAAGGCTCGTGTGGATTGGTGTAAAGAAATGCTGAAAAAATACGATCGCGGTGCTTCAAAAGACGTTTATAAGATCGTCATAGGTGACGAATCATGGAGCCCGTATGAGCCCGAAACAAAACAGCAATCGACCGAGTGGGTCTTCCAAGACGAGCCAAATCCAACGAAAAAAAAACCATTTTCGTTGATAAATATGCCTATTTTCATTATTAGGCCAGAAATATATATAGAAGCCCACGTATTCCTGCGACCGGGCATTAGTTTTCATGTTTTCAACAAGGTGTATAAATAAATTTTAAATCTACAGAGCGGTTTTCGAGCTATAGTGGTTAGCAATTCGAAAAATATAGTTTTGAGAAAATCGAATTTGAAGTATTAAACGAACGTTACAGAGCGCCGAGAACTACAGAATAATTTAAAAAGTATTTATCGGATTTACTTCAAATTTTCAGAGCTTATTTCTAAGATATTAGACTTTCCCAAAACCTAACCTGTGTTATAGTTATGGGTTATAACCCCTTGTAAGATACATAGAGGCAAGAATCCGAGCGATTTGTAAAGGCTAAAATATACTGAAGTTCTTCCAAATATACGAAATGGTAAGTTAGGTTAGACTTAGCGAGGTTTCAAAAGATATCTTCAATTTTGAGGTTACTTCACGCCAAGAATGTTTTTCAAACATCTTACGGCATTTCTACAGCCTTTTTCTGCGCTGTATATGTTTTTTTATTTCTTGAATTGAAAAACCTCAACTTTTGGACTACTTTCATTAGTCAAATAGATCAAAAACGGTGCCATATGGTAATTATTATGAACTTATTTAAAGCATTGTGCAATGCTAAGTATGCAGCTTATCCTATGCAAGAACATACACCCTCCAAAATCCCGAACAAGGCAACATAATGCCAACGAAATCATAAGGGAGACATCACTCAACTTGAGACATAACAATATACTTAAGTAAATATATACAACTTACAAATAATAGTATATACTTATATACATATATGTAAAGGCATTGCGCCAGCAGCCATTGAATAAAATGATTTGCTGGCGTCGACTCCCGAACTTCGCAAACTTATGACACCCGACCCCAGAGGCGATCGTTAAGCAGGTACTTTGCTGATTTATGAGCGAAGATTTAATGCGCTGTCTTGAGATTTGCATTTGAGCGTTTGGTGTTTTATGATGCCGCCGACGTTGATGCAGTTGATGTGCCACCAGTGCTCTGTGTGTGTGCGCCCGTTAAAGAATTGCGCTCCTACTACGCGCGGTGGCAAGTTGAAGTGGCGCTGAGCAAAAGTTTATAAAAATAAATCGCCAGCATCCATCGCTTGCAAATGAAGATGCTAACTGCCGTTAAGTGTGAATATGAACACATCACTAGGATAGACGAAGCAGGGAGCAATGCTAGCAATGTGGAAGCAGCCGCTGTTGGCGTCATAAGTGAAGCTAAGAATGCTGAAGCTGATTACTTGTGTGGTTGGAAATGAATGCTATTGATACTTAAATTTTAAAAAATAATTAGGGTTCAAAGTTGATTATAGAAATAAAATAATCAAGCTTCGTTACCATTACCAATACCATTACCAATTACAGTATTATTATTATTATAAGTATTTTAATGAATAACATTAATGCCAATATTAATCATATTTAGAGAGCCATTACCATTACCGACGAATCTAGCTTCAGTACAATTTTCATTACCAATCAGTAAAAAATACCATTACCAATACCAATACCGACAGGAATACAACGTACATACAATAACAAAGTACTTGCAAATATAATTACCTATAAAATTTATAAACCTTGTATAATAACCAGTAAATAGCCAATAGCATTACCAATAAAATTACCAAAACCAGTACTAACACCAGTACCTCTAAGTAGCAAGAACATAAACCAGAATTATTATCAATATCATAACTATTAACCAATAACAAATAACATTTCCAAAAAGTAATTCAAGAGCCATTAGAAACCAATACAAATACCATACCCAGTACAATTATCAATAACGCTACCAATACCAAAACCTTTATCAATACTAACACCAGTAGCTCTAAGCACCATTAACATAATTAGTATTATCACCAATACCACAAACATTACTCGATAACAGTACCATTACCAAAAGTCAATACCAGTATCATTACCACTTTGTCAATCACAAACAAGAGATTTATGCAAAGTATATTTATCAATATCTTATCTAAAACCAAGACTGGTATCATTACCATTACCATTACCATTGCCATTACCAATACTAAAATTAACCATTATAACTAGTATTACCGAAACCATTACATGTACCATTAACATTACCAATCCACAACTATTAACCCATAACAATACCATTACCAAAAACCAATACAAGTGCCATTACCAAACTTAAATACCAGTATCATTACCATTGTAAACAATACATAAATATTAAAGGATAATAGATTTATACAAAGTATATACATATACAGGGTAGGCCATTTAAAGTTGACCCATCTGGCAACGCTGTAACTTTTAACAGCGCTGACAAATCTAATGTCATACCGCGTTAGAAGCGTCATTCGAAGACAATTTATACCATGGAACAGTACACTCCAAAAGAACGCGCTGAAATTGTTCAGCTTTATATTCAAAATAACTTTTCAATTGTGTTAACTCAACGTGCGTTTCGCAAAAAAAATAAAGTGAAAAGTGCTCCAGTTAAGAACACAATTAAGTCTTTATACGCAAAATTTGTGAACACCGGTAATCTCAGTAATGCCAGTCATGCATCCAGACAACGCACAAGACGTTCTGATGAAAATATCGAAGCTGTACGAGCCAGTATTGAGGAGACTCCATCGACATCGAGTTATCGCCGCTCTCAGGAATTAGACATCTCTCGCACCACTCTCCGAAGCATAATTCATAAAGATTTGAAGATGTTTCCATATAAAATTCAAATGGCACAAAAACTAAACCCAGCTGATTATCCGCGACGCCTTAATTTTGGCAAATGGGCCAATAGGTCAACTTTAAATGGCCTACCCTGTAGTATATTAACGCTTTATTTAAAATCAAGACTGATACCATTACCATTACCAATACTTTAAAAATCAGAAAAATTCACAAAATAAGTACTTTTATCATTACAAAAATCTTTAACCAATAACAGCGAAATCAATACAGGCACAATCAATTTAAGTACCATTACCAAGACTGATACCATTACCATTACCAATACTAAGACCATCAACATTTACAAAATCAGAATTATTATCAATACTAACATCATTAACGAATAATAGTCCCATTACCGAAATCAATACAAGTACCATTACCAATACCCATATCATTATCAATACCAATACCATTACCAATACTATAAAAATCAGAAAAATTCACAAAATAAGTACTTTTATCACTACAAAAATCTTTAACCAATAATAGCGAAATGAATACAGGCACAATCAATTTAAGTACCATTACCAAGACTGATACCATTACCATTACCAATACTAAGACCATCAACATTTACAAAATCAGTATTATTATCAACACTAAAATCATTAGCCAATAATAGTACCATTACCGAAATCTATACAAGTACCATTACTAATACCAATACCATTACCAATACCAATTCCATTATCAATACCATTACCAATACAAATAATAAATATTACAACAGAAAAAATATACAAAATGCCAACACACTGTACACCGACAGCCACTTGACTACCGGCCGCCATTGCTTCCTCCTTCAATTACTTTTATTTGGTTGCAACATGTTGCTGTTATTTGCCGTAAATATCGCCTACTGTTGACTAACTACTGCTTGTTTGTGCATTGCAGCGCTGCTGACGGAGCCGACGCTTGATGGCTGCCGCATAGCGCGCTTTGTTGCATGCAACATGTGTGCATGTGCAACAGCGTAGCCATGTCAACGCGTCCGCCGCTTCCCACAGCTGCAACGGCTGTCAGCGACGTATCACAAAATAAGAACAACAACCATAGGGGTGCACCAAGAGTTGTTGATTTTCAAATTGGCAGTCGTTGCTGCGGCGCCGCCGATTGCTTGGTGGCTTAATTTTTATTTTCACTTTGTTGTTGTTTTTTTTTACACACAGCAAACATGCTAATAAATTTATGAGTGCACACGGCAATTGTCTAAATTGCAAATATGCATTGGCCAAACGCATAGCAACAACACAAGCCAACAAGAACAGCGAGTGGCATGCAACAGCAAGCGAGGCAGCAAATGCATTTCACTGTTGCTAATCGCATGCAGTTTGTGTTGTGGTTGAGTGTGCTTGTTGTATTTATTGTGGCGTTGTTGTTACATTCATGCAGCACGTAGTTGCCACTGCAACGTTTATGAATATGATTCTTTTTAGAATAACCTCAAGCTATTTTGAAAGCTCGGTGCAAGTAACTACGGACTAAGCGCGCGCAACTTGCCACAAATTGCCTTCGCTGCGCCTGTTATGCAGGCAGTGTCAATAAAAACGGGCACACAAACAATTGTTGTTGCATATGTGCATACAATATGTTTGTCTGTCAGTGAGATTTGCGCAAGTGCCACTTGAATTGCAGAATCTGCACTTCTTGTGTTGCATTGTTGCATGCGTAATGCTGGCGTTGAAGGTGCAATAACTGCTCAATGCGACTTGCCAAGCCTTCGAGCCAGCCTATTGGCTTATCTTAATGGCATTTTCGAAACGATTAGTTTTGATTATTAAAAGCTTTTAGTGGCACCACACACAAGTTTCTTCAGAATTTTGTATTAAAAATAAGTATTCCTCCATAGTTTCGGTTTCATGTGGTCGTCTGCCTTCGCGCCCAAATTTTGGTCCCATTTTTGACAAAATAAACATTTAATTCTTAAGTCGACTTCTTGGCAATGGATGGTTGAATGGATCTACAATAAGTACTTAATGTCCATGATCTCAGTTACGCCAAGACACAAGCTGATTTGAATACTTGAAAATCTAACTTTTTAAAATCGAAAAAAGAAATTCGAATCCAAATATCGTAGCTCCACCAGCGACCTGAAACCATTCACTAGATGGCTTTATATTCTTCAAACAAAATTTTGTCCTATACAAAATAAATTTTTTTTTTAATTATTGGTCTCTTATTTATGGCATTATTTTTAAAAGGCAACTGGTTTGAATATCTCACGCTGGCCGATATACATATTTCTTGTGAGTCCCTGCTGCTTTCATGGCTTCAAAACGTTTTACTCAATATAGGCACTATCCAGCCGCTTTGTGCTTAAGCCAATTTCAATTTTCAATTCAGCGAATGTTTCTGTTATAATAGCAATTACCTGTCTGAAAAACATTAAAGCGGCGGAGCCGATGGATTGCCGGACGAGCTATTCAAATACGGCAGCGAAGAGGTGAAAAAAGCATGCATCAGCTTCTTTGTGGAATATGGTCGGACGAAAGCATGCCCCACCCTTGGAATTTAAGTGTGCCCAATCCACAAAAAGGAAGACACCACAATCTGTGTCAACTACCGTGGGACAAACCTCCTCAACATCGCATATAAGGTTCTATCGAGCGTTCTGTGTAAAAGAGTAAAGCCCACCGTCAGCAAACTGATTGGACCTTATCAGTGTGGCTTTAGGCCTGGAAAATCAACAACTGGCCATATATTTACCATGCCCCAAGTCTTGGAAAAGACCCGTGAATGGAGAATCGACACACACCACCTCTTCCTCGATTTCAAAGCTGCTTTCGACAGCACGAAAAGAAGCTGCCTTTATGCCGCGATGTCTGAATTTGGTACACCGCAAAACTAATACGGCTGTATAAAAGAAGGACCTCCCCGAATCGTTCAATACCAAACGATGTTTCAGACAAGGCGACTCCCTATCGGCGACCTTTTCAATCTACTCGTGCGGGAAATAATTCGAGCTGCAGATCTGAATACAGAAAGTATGCCGAAATTATGACATCGATATCATTGGCCATAACAACCGCGTCGGTAGTTCTGGTTTCTCCAGGTTGGACAAAGAAGCTAAGCAAATAGGCACGAGGGCGAGACGAAATATCTCCTGTCATCAAACAAAAAGTCGTCGCACTCGCGACTTGGCTCTCACGTCACTGTCGCCAGTCATAACTTTGAAGTGGTAGATAATTTCGTCTACCTTGGAACCAGCATCAACACCAACATCAACGTTAGCCTCGAAATCCAACGCAGAATAACTCTTGCCAAAAGGTGCTTCCTCGGTAGACAATTGAGAAGTAAAGTCCTCTCTCAACACACAAAGATCAAATTCTACGAGTCGCTCATCACCACCATCTTGATATATAGTGAAAAGGTATTGGCGATGAGATCTGATTATTCGGCGTTACGAGTTTTCGAGTTAAAAGATCTGCGGAAAATTATGATCCTTGCGCATTGGCAACGGCAAATATCGCAGTCGATGGGACGTTGAGCTGTAAGTGACAGCGGCTGCGCCGGCTAGGTAAGATCCGAATAGATGAAAACACTCCAGCTCTGATAGTATTCGACGCAGTACTCGCCGGGGTAAGCAGAAGAAGGGAATGAATTGGCGCTAAACAGCCAAAAAGGTGAACGACTGGCGCGCTGTTGTAAACTCGGCTATAACGCGTAAGCGGTGTCTACGCTAATGAAGAAGCAGATTTCCGTCCCTACGTTATTCTCACTGTTGCTTCGACCCTAGTTTGTTTGTAATATTAATCAAGGTTGTTGGTGTACTCAAGCTTCGTGAGTTCAGTTTAGATTTCGATAGGCGAAACTGTAACTTTTTAATCAAAGGCATCAAAAATTATTCAAGAATTCATAAATACCCATTTAAGGTAAAATTGGTTTAGAATACCTCTCTATACACTGTGGAGATATATGTGATTGGAAAATATTTTCAAAAATTTAGTACTATTTTAAGAGCAGGACAACATAGTTATAAGAAATGCTACCGAAACCCCATTCTTTTGGGCCACATATAAAGACATACTGATCCCCATACTTGAGAGACATGTGGATCGTATTAACCTTGCATAGTTTAGTACCAAATTATCTACAGTTTCAATCTAATACTTTGCGTAATAATAGCTATTCTTCTCCAATCCATATTTGATCGAAAACCTTAAAATGTTTCTGAAATATTAAGTTCTTAAAGTTTGGGAGTATTTAGAACTCGAGTTCACACGAATTTAGTCACTCTTACTTGTTTTATCGTACGCTTTTATGTTAATTAGAATACAGGTGGTACCTTTGGGGAGATATTTCAGTATATTTACTTAAAATTTGCCAGATTCCTCGAGAACTTGAGTTTTGTAGGAAAGAAATTATAAGATCTGAAGATATTCGATAATTTGAGAGCAATATTGACTATAATAAGTTAAATTGAGAAAAAATATATAACAGCAACTCTTAAAAATATCTGTAAGTCACACTACAAAGTTTAAAGCTTCAAACAACCAGCTGGTCTAAATCATTTGATTTAAGCTTGGTATAAACCAATTAAATTGGCATAAAGCAAAAATATATTTTAGTGCTAAAAAAGTTGGTTGGTAGCCTCCAAATTTATTAAATAGTCTGACTACTTCAAAATAGTTACTTAATAGTCTACAAGTCTTGGATAATTGAATAAAACCAAATAAAACTGGTATAAAATATACTGGTATAAATTAAATATGCTGTCATAGTCAAAGAAGGGCGGAATAGCACACAGTTACAACATGTTATATTAACTATTAGCTAGTCTATAACCTTTAGGGATTCGATCAATCAGCTGGCATAAATACAATAAATTCCCACAGTCACAGAAATTTCATTAAAAGTTGGTAATCACCCTTAAAAATAGTAATTTAATAGTCTTCACTATTCACCTACACAACTGATATAAATAAAATAGAGTTTTACCACTCACGAGCAGACTGATATAGTCACAGAGGAACCGTATAGCAAACGGTTATAATAATTTATAACAACTTTAAGGTACTTTATTTGTCAAGCTCATTAACCAACTGGTATAAATAAATTAAACTGGCCTAAAGTAGATTTTAATAGAAGGCGGTCAGCTCAAAACAAGCTTCAAGCTCAAAACAAGCTTCAAGCCTTTTCGAAACTGGTATAAAAAATAGACTGGTATAAATAGGGAAGAAATAAAATAAAACAGTTTTTTTCACTTGGCTAAAAGTGAAATTATTAAAATTAAAACTTTTCTGAAAGTATTGCGAAAATTCTTTCATATAATGTAAGCTGACAGACTATAAGTGTATTGAACTGATTGCCAAAATGCTGTAACAGTTGGATTTGCATTCATATAGATACACATATGTATTTTATTATATGTGACCTGGTCTACGAAAAGGGGGCTTAGGTGTCAAAAAATCTATTTTTTTAATTTTTTTTTTTTTTTGACACCTAAGCCCCCTTTTCGTAGACCAGGTCACATATACATAAATACTATATAAATATTTATCTATGCATTCATACAAAATGATATGCCGAGTACATACATACATATATACATACGTTGCTTCTTGTAAGGCAACTCAACGCAAACTCCTCAAGACACTCCACGAAACATCAGTAGCTTTAGTAACCGAATAATAGAAAATAATGTAGCATACTTTTAGGCAGCCAAGTAATATCTTGGTAGTTTTCAACGCATTAAAATATGAATGAACAAGAATAGCACACACACATGCATACACACAATTAGCATTTTAGCGCATCGAAATTTATAACAAACACAACAACAACACACACACAGCAGATGAAAAATGATATTAAGAATGCTTTAAAGCCAACCATAAACATTAGCATAATTGCGCTGCGAGGACAATGGCCAGGAAGCTGCACTGCCAAAGTGGCGGATATGTTTTTCGGTATCAAGATTAACAGCTTCTGCCGCGTAGCAATTGCTTTCTCCTAATAATTTAGCAAGACATCAAAAGCATTAATAACAAAGAACAATGTTTATGTATGCATAATAAAGGTATATGTGTATGTGTTTGCGAAGTTCTTGTTGTTTACTTGCGTCACCTCACGTTTATGCTATGTGCGTAGCTCAGGTGATTAGCGCAATTAGACAGGTGCTTGTAATGATGTTTCCACTGGATTAAACACACAATTTAATGCGCGTCAACTGCGTGGGGTCGCTGCTAGCGCATCAAACACATATACTTATTTAAGCATATAAATATACATACCTACATTTGTATATATAATGTATGTAAGTACTTGGTATACTACTATTTCCTCTCCGCATAACTAATGACTGTTAATCTTCGCGTTCTGTTTTAGGGGCTGAGGTACAGTGGGACAAATAGTATCACAACTTGATTTTGATACTTCAGTTTGTATGGCAGCTATATGCTACGAGTATCTGAACAATTTCTTCGAAGATTCCACTGCCTTGGACAATAACCTATGATAACTTGGTGAAGATATCTGCTCAAATTAAAAATTTTGCCATGCAAGCACTTGAATCCGATCGTTCAGTTCGTATGACAGCTTCGTGTTATAGTAGTCTTGTATCGGCCTAGTTGGAGGATGGAGCCATGTGTAAAATTCACGCAAATGAGGAAAGTTATCCGCGCACCATTCACTTAGGAATGGCCAGAAATATTTCTTTTACATATGGTTTAAGCAGCTCACGACTTTCGGTTTTAGGCCAAGTTTACTCTGGTTCGGCAATAATTATTTATTTGTAGGAAAGCTAAACTGAGACGGCGAACCATCCCTCCCCAGGGTTGTGCGCTGAGTTTGGGACCCGCCACTTTAAAGACACCCCCAATGAAAGGAAGAAAACAGCCTCCGGTGAGAAACGCCCTTTTTGATGACAACCACTGCAAACTTATTAAGGCTTACGATTGAAGGGCATGCACCTGGAATGTCCGATTCCTTAATTGGGAAGGTATCCGCTACCCAGCTGGTAATGTCCTCGTAAGAGTAAAAGTAACATTACCGCCGTCCAAGAAGTGTGATGAAAAATGATGTTAGAAAATGAAGGGACAAGGACTGAGACGGCTATGCCAGCAGCACAAATTCAGTGTAGGAATCGAGGTGGGAGAGAGATTCCGTCGCCGACATTCACCTCAGTGGATGAACGTCTAGCCACAATCCATATCAAAGCGAAGCTCTTCAAAATATATTGCTGATTGGCACAATTTCCCCGACGGAGGAGAAGGACGATGAGCGCTTTGAGCGCACATATGAAAGCTGCCCCGCCACGATATCAAAATGGTACTTGTCGACTTTAACCCTAAGGTGGGCAATGAAGGAATCTTCGGCACAATGGTCGGAAATTTCAGCCTCCCTAAATAAGTTGAGGTTGATCGACTTCGCCGGTACCCGAAATATGGTTATCTGTAGTGCTAGCATAGCCTTCCTCGCTACGTTACAATTCGCCACAACACGTGAGGAATGATAGATAGGCCGAAATGCGAGAGTACGAAGAGCTTGACAAGCTGGCCGAAAGGTTTCAAATTCCGAACATAGTCTTGTATAATCCCCAGAGGTGATCTAGTGACTGACGCCCAGAGAATACTGAAATTATGGAAGGAGCACTTCTCCAGCTTGCTGAAAGGCAGTGAAAGCGTAATACCAGGAGATGGTAAATCATAACCACTACATCAAGGAGCGTCGTCGGTTTTCTTCTTTCTCTTTAATGGTTTTTCTCTAATAATATCTCCAAAAAAGGCACCAAGGCTTGATTTCAGACCGACTCTCAGTCATTCAATGCTAAAATTTTGCCTTTCAAGAATGTTAAGAGATCGCCACATGCCATAAACAAAACTAACTGTCAAACTTTTATAGTACTCGTAAACAAAGCTTTATACTCCTTTAAAACTTCGCGAACTAATATATTTTTCAGTCCACAAACACCGCTCTTTTATTCCATAACTCTCTCATCTTTCTACTCTACTGCACTTGCTCATCAAGCTCGCCCCACTGTGCGCTAATAACACAAACACTAAGTATGATAATCAGTATAATATTACCGTTAGTGCGTGCCTTCCGCAAATCACTTGCCCTTTCAGCGGCGTCGGCTCATCAAATGAAAGCGAGAGGAGTCAAAGGGCGCCTGGCAATGCTGAAATTCCATTAGTGGCAAGATGGCAGCGAGCTGTGGGGGTGGGTGTTAGCACAAAATATTTTAAATGACCGCCACGAGTAGTTCTAGACTAGTAAGCTCATAGTGAGATAATCGCAATCTCCTTACACTCCTTTACTACAAATATCCCCGCAATGACGACATGCGGCGCATCACAAGCACAAAATTTCCCTCCAACTCGTTGGCATTTTCTAAGCGCGCCAGTTCGCAAAAGAAAGTGTGTCTATTTACCTATTCAAAAGAAGACATTTAAAGTTACTTATATTGCTCAACCTAAATTCTCTCTCTTTGCCTCAATTGTTTTCATATCCTGGCACATTAGCGCGAATAGCCTTTTTGCTTTTGTTGAGGACTAATGTGAGCTCATTTTGGCACTTATTTTTTAGCGTCTTTGCAAAGGAAGTAATTATGTTTTTAGTGCAAGGCTTCTTTTCGAAAATGATGCTGTTTAAATATAATGGATCTGCATTATTTGAATTGCTCATTTATGAAAGAGTGCCATTTAAATGGGGAGCAAGTTTAGATTGAACTAGAATTTCATATACTATACTATATATACAGTATAAGTATAAATATAAGTATAAGTGTTAGCAACAAGCTTGACCGAGCTTCACCTCTCATTTGTATCTAAGTAATATCCTTAATGGGTCTGGCAGTGAACGAGGGCAAGACGAAATATCTCCTGTCATCAAACAAACAGTCGTCGCACTCGCGACTTGGCTCCCACGTCACTGTTGACAGTCATAACTTCGAAGTTGTAGATAATTTCGTCTATTTAGGAACCAGTATTAACACCACCAACAACGTCAGCCTGGAAATCCAACGCAGGATTACTCTTGCCAACAGGTGCTACTTTGGACTGAGTAGGCAATTGAAAAGTCCTCTCTCTCGACGAACAAAAACCAAACTCTATAAGTCACTCATAATTCCCGTCCTGCTATATGGTGCAGAGGCTTGGTCGATGACAACAACCGATGAGTCGACCTTAAGAGTTTTCGAGAGAAAAGTTCTGCGAAAGATTTATGGTCCTTTGCGCGTTGGCCACGGCGAATATCGCATTCGATGGAACGATGAGCTGTACGACGACATTGACATATGTAGTTCAGCGAATTAAAAGACAGCGGCTACGCTGGCTAGGTCATGTTGCCCGGATGGACGAAAACACTCCAGCTCTGAAAGTATTCGACGCGGTACCCGCCGGGGGAAGCAGAGGAAGAGGAAGACCACCACTCCGTTGGAAGGACCAAGTGGAGAAGGACCTGGCTTCGCTTGGGATATCCAATTGGCGCCACGTAGCGAAGAGAAGAAACAACTGGCGCGCTGTTGTTGACTCGGCTATAATCGCGTAAGCGGGGCCAACGCCAATTAAGAAGAAGAATATCCTTAATGCATTTTAAGAGAATTTTTGATGTGAAGAAATGTTCTCCTGGACTAGAAGTTATCCTCCAAACCTATGTTAGGTACTGCTAAGTGACAATACCAAAAATACCGACCGCCGTGGAAACGGTATCGCTTGCTCTCTCTAAGCAAACTCTAAGAGAGTAATATTAGAGCAGTAAACGCAAAATTAGTGTGCAATTTTCTCAGAACCAGTTGCAGTTTTTGATGCTTCTTGAAATAATATTTTCACACAGACTCCACAAAAGGCAGTTTTTTTTTTCAGTCCACAACAATTGCGTTGGATTCGTAAATATATTCTACTATTTTAACACCTTGTTTGTCGGGTCATCCTCTTAACAAGGTCCCACGTAAATAAGTAGCTTATGGAACCGTTATTTGGTGAAAAAATTGTGAAGTCAAGGAGTCGAATAAGAAATGATTAAAGTGCAGTTTCCCTTGTTAGGTAGTTAACCCTTTCGATCCGAACGGGTCCTATGTGTCCAAGTGTATTTTCAAAGATACCTAGCGTAGAAAATAAGTGGTTAAACAACTTTAAATTAGTCCCTTTTCGTAGCTTATACTATTCTTAACGGTATTTGTTTACATTAGTGGTATTTTAAGTAATAAACACGTGTTCATTTGCCAAAATAGAACGAATGGTTAAATGCGTATTTCATAATTCGCAATTAATTTTTTGATATTTGTAAGTTTACTGTTTCTAAATCGGCTGAAACCTTAATAAATAGTTTTGCTAGTGTTCTTGACATATTTTGAAGTTGGTGAGTACTAATATTTTATTGTATTTTTGTAATTATTGGTAAGTATAAGTTTGTGGGATGTATGTGTCCCATTAGTATTCTTGTTGGGCTAAAAATATTTCAGTCAGGATCCGACGCACATATTTATTGTCAACGTTTTATTTCAATTAATAATTTTATAACTTTTGTACAGACTAAAAATGTCAAAATCAATAGATCGCAATGCAATTGCTAATATCTTGGAGTCTTCTGATGAAGGTGAAGACTTTTCGGGCGTTAGTAATGATGAATATAAGCCTTCAGATGGTGAGGAGTCTACTACTGAAAGCAGTGATGCTGAGCATATTGATCATCTAAACGAGGATGTAGGAGATAACTTACAAGAAGTAAACTCTGCATACTGTTTTCATAATACCATTTGGTCTGTTTTAAAACGACTGATAATCCTTACGATATATTCATGAAAATTTTCCCAGAAAGCCTTTTTATGCGTATTACGCAATGTACCAACGAACGAATAGAAATTTTTTGAAAATCTAAACCGGTGCATAAAAATACAATGCTTACAGATATTGGAGAAATAAAGATTGTTCTTGGTTGTATGATCATTATGTCATATAATCGTCTACCATCCATTAGACAATATTGGTCAAAACATTTTTTTATGGGAAACGATGTTATAAAATCAGCTATTACACGGGATAGATTTCAGCTATTGTCATCGAAAAAGTATTTTGCTTCACCTGAAAAGCCGGAGCATCTAGACTATACTATATTGAAGACGTGTTGGAGTGCCTGAAATCTCGATTTTTAAGTTCAAGGATGGAAAGAGCATACCAGAGTATTGACGAAAGTATGACGAAGTTCAGGGCCGATCTTCTATGAAACAATATTTGCCGTTGAAGCCCACTAAACGTGGCATTAAAATGTGGCTTAGGTGTGATGCTCTTACCAGCTATACCTACGACTTTAATATCTACTGCGGTAAAGAAAAAGGAGTTGTCGAAGGAACTCTTGGAGAACGCGTAGTTAATAAATTAGCTGCTACAATGCAAGAAACTAATGTCACATTATGCTTCGATCGGTTCTTAACCAGTATCAACCTCCTTGAAAATTTGAATTATGCCGCGTTGGGAACTATTATGTAATTAATATTAAGCTCAAGAAGGGTCAATGTATTTTCCGAGAAAGCAACACAGCTACAAAACGGCCAAAAAGTCAATGTAGACTGCCCCGAAATGATAAAATTTTACAGACAGATAATGGGAGGGGTTGATCGAGCTGACCAAATCGCAGGCCAATACGAATTGGACCGGAAGTCTACCAAATGGTAGAAAAAAGTTTTTTATAGACTACTTATGATGTCTTTTGGAAATTCCTGGGTAATCAGTTCTCAACTGGGACGAAAACAAAACCCACGAATTGATTTTATGATAGTTTTGGCTGAAAACATGACTGAAGAGTGAAAGAAGAAGGCATCTGTTCGTCGCAGTGGTATATCTGGTAGAAAAAGAAAAATAGGTGCTGGGCACCTACCGATACAAATTTACAATCGGAGGCGTTGTGCTGGATGCGCAGAACAAAAGAAGGAGAGACGTACCAAAACAATATGCGAAGAATGTCAGATTCCTCTCTGCAACGACCGTTTAGCACCTTATCACAAATAAATACTAATTTTCAAATATTTTCATTAATTTCAAATTTATTTTATTTTATAGTCTAATATGAAATATGTATTTCACTTTTGTTTACCGAAAATGTTCATTGATTTACAAATAAAGTTAGCTTTCATATAAAACCAGTTGAAATAATATAATATGTATGTAAGCCTTGGGAGCATTAAATACTGATCGGGATACATATGTCTCATCAAAAAATACTGACGGGACATATTTGTCCCAACCCCTCCCTCCACCTTTGATTCATTGAACTCGTTTTTTAACGCAAAATACGTTTTTCCTATAACTGTCGTCTCGATTTATTATGCGAAATATATTTTATTTACTTCAACGGCCATTCGGATCGAAAGGGTTAAAGTGGGATACAGAACTGAACCAGTAACATTGACAATGCTTTGTTAAATGCCCATAAAGAGAATTTTAATAAGAAATCCGGGAGCAAGCGTCCTCAATTCCCACATCATTATGCTAGTGGAGCTTTGGAACTAAGCATATTGAGCTTTCACGCTCATAGGGCCCATGCCCATAAAGATTAAATGTATAAAAGGAGATGCTAGCTTTACTGAGAACACAGAACTCACTGAATCTCTTCCGCTCAATCTTGAGCCAAAAGGAACTTAGGACGGCGCATGAACTGTAGGTAGCCCAACTCGGGTCAAGTTCCCGCGTAGATCAGAATTCAGTAATAGATCACATGAAGAGAAGGAGCACTGATTCGTTCCCATTCTACTGACAATGGGGCTAACGTACACTTCCTTGCCAGCTCATCACTTCTGCAGATGCCTGACCGCTGTGGCCTGTCACGCCTACTTGTGTTATGAAAAATTTACCCGTTGCCATTGATAAAGGTTGAGCATTCTTTAACCAGATCTGAACGCCCGGTTAATGAGTTCAAGGGTTTCGCCCAAGCTTTAAACTTTAAACCATTCGTCACTGCCGCTTTCCTTAACGGCTTCAAATGTATGTGGGGAGAGAAATTGCCGCCAGTGTTTCGTTTGGCGACTCCACGACCCAAAAGATCCGGTATAAAGTCAAAGAGTGTGGGGATTTTCGTAGGTTCAGACATGTGTTCATTTGAAAACCCGGATTCTCCGAGTCTGATAGCAAATATTACTTTATGCAAATATTTTCTTCTTAAGCCTCATCCACCACACAAATTAGCCATAGAACATAATAGGCTTGACTATGGTGAGGCAGAGTTAGAGGACGACTTTCTTGAAAGACCACACCTTTGCCACGGCTACTGTGCGATAGTACAAGACACTTTCTTCTTTGCTCTCTCTTCGATATTATACTTCCATGAAAGCTTCCTGATTAGGGCGAGCCTTAAATACTTCCATGTCTCCGCAGAGAGTAAGGGAAATATATGTTATATGTATGTATACAGAAATTATGTAAGTCCCAAGTTATGCGATTATGGACACCATTAAATATTCCACGTTATAAATAACGAATTAAATTTCTTAAAGCCAGCGCAACATAATGATGAGACACTTAACTCATCGCACAGACAGACGACACACTCAAAAGTTGCGAATATTATTATGAACGACAACAATAAAGCGCAATGATGCCACAAAAGGATGCTTTCAACGCGGCGGCGGTCGGTTGGCTGGCTGGCTGGCAGCTGGTGGCCGAGCCAACGCCATAAACTTTAAATAAGTAACAGGCAAATAATGGAGTAAGAAAACCGGCTGCCAGGAAATTACTTCAGTGGCACGAAGTGGCATGCAACAGCATTGTGCGCAACTAAGTGGAAATTGCAGGAACAACAGGCTGTGAAAGTGTGGCAAGACGTAGCGGCGCAGTGAAGATGACAATGAAACGATGAAGTTTCAAGAAAGTGGAAATGAGCGCGAAATGTGCGAAAGTGGCAAAGTGACAAAGCCATAAAGTGGCAGGCGTGTGAGTTGGCGTAGTGGACATGTTGCATGGCAAATGTGGCATGTGGACGCAGCGCATTTAAAAGCTTAAAAGCATTTAACGGCATGTGGCCGTGACACTACCAACAAATGCCCCCACATGCATACATACATACGAACCCATATAAAAGTAGCTTTGAGCTAAAATCAAAATTAAAATGCCAGCAAGCGTACAACGGTAAACGGCTGCTGGAAATTGTGCTGCTAAAATGTGTGTAAAAAAGTGCAAATAATTTTGAAGTATCTGTTTAGCTGAGAAAATAATGAAAAAATCCCGTACTTACCGCTAAGTAAGCGCTTTGGCCGCGTAGACGCGGTGGCGGCTCGGTGAAAGGTTCGCCATTTGCTGCGGCCTTGTCGCGCCTGTAAAAAAAATTGAAGAGAAAAATTACTACAAAAGCGCAATAAGAAAATAAACAAAAGAAAATGCAATGTTTATAAAAAAGAAGAAAAAAGTTTTTTCTAGAGAAAAGGTATTTTGCCGATATGGCATCTTGCGGCCAAAGGAGCTCACTTCACTTCACTTGCTTCATAGAAGACTTGCAAGAACACAAACACACATATCTAGACACATTTCTTGCTTTATTTGCTTAAGATTCGGTCAGCATTCTTCTTTAACTTGCCACACACTCATTGCCTCTAATCTTATTGCCACCCCAAACCCACATTTTCCATGTCCTTCGACTATAAATAACAAGTAAATGTGCGAAGACGATTGCGAATAACCATTCTCTCTGCCATTTTTCATAAAATTATATGCCAAATGAAATGGAAACAATAATCATAATAAGAAATAGGCAATAATCATAATCAAAGGCGCAGGAAGCAAGAAAACAAGGTTGCCAGCAGTTACATAGTTCAGTAAAAAAAATAAATAAATTTCTTTGCAATCGACTTTATTCGCCGTTTAAATTCCCACCACATGACAGCCTTGGCTCCTTCTCTCATCATATTGTCAAAATACAGAGCCGCAACACATTTCCCAATTTGCTAGCCGACAGTTACCAGGGAAAGGACAAGAAAACGTTGTTGATGACATAAAAGAAAATCGGCCAGCCAGATGTCAAGTTTACATACTAAACCGAAATGTTCCCCTAGACGTAGGGAAATGCCGACGAAGAAGTTTGAGACGTGTCAAAATACAGCTTTCCATACCATTAAAATGCTCTTGACGTCTTCTGTCGAATGCTTGCCGGTCAAGCAACACAATGCTTTCTTCTCCAGGCAGTTTCAGCTAGAATATTTTCGCAGAAACCATCGCTACAATTGTCTGCTTGAAGCAGAGCCCCTTCCTAAAAGCAGCTATAGGTTTTTGCTTGATTGCGACGACGACATCAACCAATAATAAGCCTGATCGACCATGGACGCAATAAGCTTTAGATACGCATTGACCGCCATTTACAGTAGAGCCATCAGCACCTTCATCGGCTCCCTCCCAGAGAATGACGTACTTGAGATCAAACCACCCGCCATAGCAGACGAAGACTTATCCATAATCGTATGCGACATACCAATTAAATGTCCTGTGTGCAAAGGGTTCTCGCATGACTCTTGCCATTTCGGTCGCTGATTCGAATACCAAAAATATATATCAATACATAAAGGGTTTTTTCAACCGAGCAGAATGTTTTGTGATCAGCAAAATCTTATGAAAATATCTAAAATCTTCAGCTTTTTGAAATGTAAACGTCAAAGTACGATCAAACTTTTGTTAAGAAATATATAAAACCTTCTATTAAGTTTTATAAGAAGAAAGACTTTAGAGATTTCAAAAAACAATGCATCTACTGATGACCTATTACTTCGATAAGCAACTGCAACTCGAAATGGGATTGACTTTTATTTACTGATTTTTATTTATCGGTTGGATACCTGCTAATCGACTGCACAGCAGTCTGTAGACGCAGGATTAAGGCCCTTGGATCCATGTTTCCGAATAGGGATCGCATCGCCTCACTAGCATCCAGCAGAATATTGGACTTTATCAATGTGCTGGGGCTAGGTGAGTCCTTGTGATTTAGGAGAGGGCATTCCTCATTCATTAATCTAATCTACCGCTTGGACAGTTCTCAACGTCTTTACTGACTCTTTCTAGTAGAAATACTTGAGATTGAGATTGTATTAGCTCTAATAAAATCTGGTATCCACTAAAGAGTATTATATATCTTGGTAGTTTATTATTTTTGCTAGAATAACCAGTTTCAAACCACAAAAAAAACTATCTCATAACTAAAAATTAAATACAAACTAAGCTCTAAAGACATATCATTTTAATAAGCTGGCAACCCTTAAGTGTGCAAACGAAGTTAAGAAGCATGAAAATAATAAAACTATAAGATGCTGAGGAATGTCGGCAGACACACTAAAATAAACTTGAGGATTTGTGTCTACAGCCTACTTCATAGGCATTTCAGAGCGGAATAACTACTAAACCTAACCTCGTGAAATTATATAATAAAAGAAATTAGTTTGTATAACAAAAAAGCATATAGAGACAATCAGCGACAATCAAATAGAAAATAGCCTATGTTCCTCTTTAGCTAAGAAAATGCCTTGGGAGTAAGGATTTGTATGCAGACTTTTTATTTGAAGAGCCGAGTTATATTGATTCATATTATGGGTTCTTGCCTGAAAATTCATAGTATTTTTATCTAGTAGGAATAGAAACTATGAAGCATAAATTATGTAATGCCACATCTATTTCTAGAAATTGTATGAAACTTCATTTCATAAGAAATCCAACCCTTCCAGCACCCTTCCAGAAAATGTCCCCTCTTTTGGTGTAGACTAAACTCAAACTATTTCTATACGATACATTGCAGTTCAATTATGTATAAAGTATTTAAAGCATATCCTAAAATTTTTGGTTTCAAGCAAAAATTTCTATGTATACTCAAAGATGTTTGGATCACATTGGATCCAATAAAGAAGGAAAATGGATTACAAAATACTACTGTGCCCAAAAAATAAGATGACATTTGAATTTAAACAGCGCGCATCGAAGGATTTGGAGATTTTTTTTTTTTTTTTTAGGTTGGTAGTATTGTCAGTCACATTTATGTCAAATTTCATGTCTAAATATTCATTAGTGTTTGAGATACGTGTCGTTTTGTGAGCTGCTAAAAGTGACTTTTTCGTTTTTTGCGATGTCGAAATTTGTTGAGCAAAGAATTTGCATTAAATTTTGTTTACGGAATCAATTTTCTACTGCGGATACGTTGAGGATGGTGCGGAAAGCCTTTGGTGATGAGGCTATGTCTAAAAAAAATGTCTACAAGTGGTATAGTGAGTTCCAAGCCGGCCGTGAACGTGTCGAAGACGAAGAGCGTCCAGGGCGACCATCAACCTCAACCGACGAAGCTCACGTTCAACAAATCAAAGATTTGGTGTTGAAAAACCGTCGATTAACAATTAGAGACCTTGCTGATGAAGTTGGCATATCGAAAGGCTCAGCCAATACCATTTTGAAGGATGTGTTGGGCCTCAAGCGCGTCAAATCTCGACTGGTACCGAAAACATTGCATTTTTCGGAAAAAAGGCGTCACGTTGAAGTGTGTGAAATGATGCTTTCCTACTACAAGGGTGTCATGAAACGCATTATAACTGGTGATGAGACTTGGATCTATGCTTACGACCCCGAAACAACCGATCAATCGAGCGAATGTTGTGCCAAAAGAGAGCCGAGACCAAAAAAATCGCGCCAAAGTCGCTCAAAAATCAAGGTCATGTTGACTGTTTTCTTCGATTATCGTGGTGTTGTGCATTATGAATTCCTTCCAACCGGTCAAACAGTCAACAAGGAATATTATTTGAACGTTATGCGTCGTTTGCGTAACGCTATCCGCCTAAAAAGCCCGGAATTGTGGAAAGACAATTCTTGGTTTTTACATCACTATAATGCACCATCCCATACTGCCATCGTAACTCGTGATAATTTCGCCAAAAACTCAACCCATATCGTTCCGCAACCACCGTATTCCCCTGATCTGGCGCCATGCGACTTCTGGCTGTTCACCAAGCTCAAAAGACCGCACCGGGGACACCGTTTTTATACGATAGAGGAGATTCAAGCCGCAGCGAAACCCGGAAAGTGACTACAACCAGTGTTTCGAAGATTGGAAAATCCGTTGGCATAAGTACATTGCATCGGAAGGGGACTACTTTGAAGGGGATGAAATGGATTTGGAAGAATAAATAAAGAATTTTCAAAATAAATACAATGTCACCTTATTTTTTGGGCACAGTAGTACATATGGTACGAATGTTGAGATGCCTAGAGAAAGTTTCGACACTATATAAAATCTGCTCATCATCAAATATGTAAACTCGTGCTTTACAGAGGAGTTGAAGATCCGATAGTTCGATATTTATATATAGGATATAAATAATATAATTATATAATATGAAGCCTCGGTGCTAGTGCTTGAAAATGTACAGGGGTCATAGGAATTAAGCCCCAATGTAAACTATTTACACATTTTCAAGACTACCAGAGCTAAATGATCGCCATTTTATCAACATCGTTGGGAATGATGGTCCCCACTGGCAGAGAGATCGTACCAAAAATTGTCACTAAAATCTATTAAAACTCAGCATTCTCAAGTTTTCTCAGGTCGTTGCAAGTTTTTTCGCCGTAAAGTCAACTTCATAATGAATTTATGTGGCGCGATTGTTTTGAATGATTACAAAACATATGCTCTATCTAAAAACGTTGCGTAAATGCATTAAAGCTCGGTATTCTGAAGTTTTCCTTGCAAAATATTCGAGTTAGGTAGCTTGTTATGAGATATGGCTAGCTATGGTCATCAACATGATAACTGAGTTTAGTTTGATAATCTCACTTTTCTCTTAATTCAAAAGTAACCAAACTATAAGCTGACTCCAAAAGTTTTCTCTGAGATCTGTGAAAGCTCAGTTTTCTTAACCAATTGCAAGCTCTTCGTCAAAAAATCTATGAAAGTTCAGCTTTTCCAGGTCTTTTTTCAATAATCATGTACTTTCTTCAATATTTGGATTTTTCTTTCAGCAAGCTTTTTTTAAAAAATTAACGTCAGAAATTAGAAAAGCTAGGGATATTCGATGCAAATGCTCAACTGATACATATACTATAACATTTTTACATCGTAGCATAAAATGTCTTGCTATGCTGTCTTAGCGATTGAGACTCGAACATCTTTAACCTTATATCCAGAACATACATATGTATTTACAAACCAAACATCGTAATGAAATCTCAGTTTTCAATAAAAAAATATGAAGTAGTTGAGGTTGTATACGTTTAGTAATCCTAGTAAGCCATTCTTAAGTTAGCCTTTGGAAGAAGCAAAACTGCAATTATTCATACTTCATTGCTGGGTTGTGGAAATTCAAACAAAAGCGTAGTTTGGTACCTAAACAGAAATAAGAAACCAATCATGGTAAGCTTAAGCAGCTAAAGGTTATTTTTGGAAGCTTGACCATACTTCCCTAGAGTATTATACTCTGCCCAAAAAAGGTGACATTGTATTTATTTTGAAAATTCTTTATTTATACTTTCAAATCAATTTCATCCCCTTCAAAGTAATCCCCCCCGATGCTATACACTTATGCCAACGGATTTTCCAATCTTCGAAACACTGGTTGTAGTCACTTTCCGGGATGGCCTTCAGTTCCGTCTTCGCTGCGGCTTGAATCTCCTCTATCGTATAAAAACGGTGTCCCCGGAGCGGTCTTTTGAGCTTGGTGAACAGCCAGAAGTCGCACGGCGCCAGATCAAGTGAATACAGTGGTTGCGGAACGACATGGGTTGAGTTTTTGGCGAAATAATCACAAATTACGAGGGCAGTATGGGATGGTGCATTATCGTGGTGTAAAAACCAAGAATTGTCTTTCCACAATTCCGGCCTTTTTAGACGGATAGCGTTACGCAAACGACGCATAACGTTCAAATAATATTCCTTGTTGACTGTTTGACCGGTTGGAAGGAATTCGTAATGCACAACACCACGATAATCGAAGACACAGTCAACATGAAATTGATTTTTGAGCGACTTTGGCGCGATTTTTTTGGTCTCGGCTCTCTTTTGGCACGATATTCGCTCGATTGATCGGTTGTTTCGGGGTCGTAAGCATAGATCCAAGTCTCATCGCCAGTTATAATGCATTTCATGGTAGTCGGAAAGCATCGTTTCACACACTTCAAAGCGACGCCTTTTTTCCAAAAAATTCAAAGTTTTCGGTACCAGTCGAGATTTGACGCGCTTGAGGCCCAAAACATCCTTCAAAATGGTATTGGCTGAACCTTTCGATATGCCAACTACATCAGTAAGGTCTCTAATTGTTAATCGACGGTTTTTTAACACCAAATCTTTGATTTGTTGAACGTGAGTTTCGTCGGTTGAGGTTGATGGTCGCCCTGGACGCTCTTCGTCTTCGACACGTTCACGGCCGGGTTGGAACTCACTATACCACTTGTAAACATTTTTTTTAGACATAGCCTCATCACCAAAGGCTTTCTGCACCATTCACAACGTATCCGCAGCAGAAAATTGATTCCGTAAACAAAATTTAATGCAAATTCTGTGCTCAACAAATTTCGACATCGCAAAAAACGAAAAACTCACTTTTAGCAGCTCACAAAACGACACGTATGTATCTCAAACACTAATGAATATTTTGACATGAAATTTGACATAAATGTGACTAACAGCACTATCAACCTAAAAAAAAATAATTCTCCAAATCCTTCGACGCGCGTAATTTAAATTCAAATCTCATTTTCTATTTTTTGGGCACACTAGTACATAAATTAGACCGAAGTTTGAAGATAAGTATTCGCACTTCAGCTAAGCTTCTGGTGAGTTTTTAAAGCTCAAAAGCAGTTTGGAATGATTCAAATATCGTAAACTTTGTGGAAATTAAAATGAAACTATTCACTGTGAGAAGACCTACTTGACCAAGCTGGCGAAAAGGATTATTAGTGCGGCACACTGACGGAACGATAAAAGTAAGCCACAATTATTTAGTATTTATTAAACCACCAACACTCATATAAAGCACCGGTGTATATCCACATCTCTGTAAATCCCTACTCTGTTATGTTGAATTGCGGCAAAATTGCTTCCTTACTGATTGCGAAGCTTCACTAATTTCATGTGCATTATCACACGTGCTTCACGCCCCCACTTCATCACATAAGCATGTCAAGAATCATATAAAAATATAGTTTAGCACAATTCGTACATTATTTCCGGTTTCCTGTTGTCATCACCGCTACTCAACCCAACAACCCTGCGCCCACACTCTATAACTATCTCCCACCAACGCTGTCTACCGTTTGTGCGACAACCTTCAGTCATGTCCTGCAAATATTTACTGCCACAGAACCTTTTCGCTGTTTTGTTTGTTGTGTGTAGACGGGATGTTGGAAAAATGTGCTCATAATGAGTTTTTGCGGTTTGGCGATTACCCAAAGATGAGTGGAGCGCCGAAGGTGGCGCGCTGTGGGTGGCAGCGGCACATAAGAAAGTGTGGGCGCCAGCTTGATACGAAATGCCAAATGCCTAAATATGTAGGCATGAGTGAGTCGCTTGGCTGCCAGCTGACCAAATGTGCGCTGCACTGCTCGCCACTAAGCGCTTTGGTTGTCAGTCTAAACGCAACTGCTCTCTCAAACTCATGCCTTCTCTCTCAACACTCCACGCATAGTATTTTATATGGGTAATGTTTGTATTTGACCGCAGCACTCGTTAAAATTCTTTACGTTGCTAGTTATTTGGCAGGAACTTTTACTCCTTCCAACCTCCCAATCCTCCGCCCACACGTCGCGCCACATCCCTTAAATACATTCGCTATTATTTGCTACAACTGCTTTTGTCACTATAAATATGTCTGTATGTGTTTGTTTGGCTTGCTGTTGTCATGTTTTGACTTCAAATGGCAAATGTTTGTCGATTTTCGTCGCCCTTCATTACTTTCAACTTGTCTTCCAGCGCACTCAATGCTTTCGACGCAGGTCAAATCGCTTTGGAAAGAGATTTATGCGACAAGTTCAAACAAAAGTTAATTAAACAAACTGCTGTGCGACGCTTAGTCGGTGGGTTGGCCGGAGGTTAAACTTTGTCGAAACAAGGCGCTTGTCGCCATAGCGCAAAGTTTGGTCCAATATGTGAGGTTAGACTTCGAATGGTGCGAGAAATCTTCAAAATGAAATACGATTCCGGGTAGTGTGGATGTGTGTGTATGTTTATACATTAATATTACTGTTATAAATCACATGGATATTTAATTTTAATGGCCGCGTTTATTACAAAAGTATCTTAAATTTTCGAGACAGTCTATCATTTTAAACAAAGATACATTTTAGAAATAATATGATCGTACAAATATTTGTCTTCTACAAACCATTAAGTAGTAGCTTACCCTAAAAACTAAAGTAGGATAAAGCTACCAATGTATATTAAACTGAGTCACGACTTGCTCTGTACCGTGAAACCTTTTATTGGATTGCATAAAACCAACCCAACTAAACTCCCAGAGTTTCTGGCGTCAATCAATGTGACGGCCTGCCGTTGTTCGGATGGAATACCATACCTCTCCTATTGGCCACTCCCGGACGTCGTTCAGACGGATGCGTTAGAATCTGCTATCTTTATCGATTGGAATTGAAGTTATTGCGTTTTAAGTGTCAGTATGTTTGTGTTAACGGTGCGAAAATGAGTTTCGAACAAAAAGCCAACATTAAATTTTGTTTTAAAATTGGTAAAACTTTTACCGAAACGTTTCAATTGATGAAACAAGTTTATGACAGTGATTGTCTATCCCGTAGCAGAGTGCATAAGTGGTTTCAAGGTTATCAAAGTGGTCGTGATTACATAAATGACGATCAACATGTGGGCCAATCAAAATCCGTGATCACCGGAAATGCCATCGAAACTGTGCGTGAATTCATCAAAAATGAGCCGAAATCATCATTGAAATTCATGGAAATGGAATTGAACATCTCCAAAACATCGATTTATCGCATTTTGACCGAACATTTGGGCTTACGAAAGGTGTGTGCACGGTTTGTTCCGCACAAATTGACTGACGACCAAAAATTGCTCAGAATCCAACATGCGAAGGACATCATTTAAGAGGTTTATTTGACCAAAAATCAAATTTTAACCATTAACCACTCCCCGTATTCACCTGATATGGCACCGTGCGACTTCTTCCTTTTCAGAAAAATGCATTTTCCCATGAAAGGAAAGCGTTATGCAGACATAGAGGCCTTTCAAAAGGCTTACACCGGCGTACTGGCGGCCATACCAGCCAACGAGCTAAAACACTCACTCGACATGCTTTTGGACCGTGCAAAAAGCTTAATTGAAGCAGAAGGAGACTATTTTGAATAAAATAAATTGATTTTGTCGAAAAAAACATTTTTTCCGTTTTTTAAGTCCTCTTTACTTTGGAAAGCACCTTGTATATCCGAAAAAATCGAATACCTTCGAAATACTTATCCGATCGGAAATCTTCAATATCTGAAGTTGACTAGACTACAGCATTGTAGAAATTTGAAGCCTGTTTTAATAAGATCTGGAAAAACTCAAAGGGTAACTAGAAATACGAATATTAAGATCGAATTTTGAAAAAAATTTTATCGTCAAAAGGTTCTGTTAGGATAATACCGTGGTCTTCCGAATATTTATCGCTGAAATAAAAAAATAATTTGACGATTTGTGAAACGAGAAACAATAGGCCCAATGTACGAATTATATTCTGAGCAGACTGAGCTTGCCACGAAGTTTGCACCGCCCAGAAGCAAACGTCAAAGACTCTACAAAATATATATAGAAATGGTCAGTATGATGACCTGAGTCAATTTTGCCACGTTCGTCTGAATTTACATGAACAACACAAATCATTTAGTGCATGTTGACTCATAGCTTGACGTTAACCATATTTCAGTGCAAAAGAATCACTTTTTGCGGCCATTAGCACCTAAACAGGGTGGCCGGGAAGTTTCGAGATAACGATCTGAAGTTTTTTCCGGGTTCTTTTCTCCCTAAATAGCTTTGTCGCAACCGCCCATATCAGGCCACTATAGCACATAAATATACGACTGTGATACAAACTGAGCAATCAAAATCATGGCCTTTTATTCAAAACTTTGTTATTTGAAGAAACGTCTCATCGAAATTTGGCATAAATTATTATCCAAGGTAACTCAACAATTCTGGAATTTCTTATATCGGATTACTATAGCATATAAATGACAGCTATAAACTAACCACTAAATATCAAGTTAAACATCTTTTTATATTTTATTATGATATAAAAAATGCAGCTGTGAAGGGTATTAAAGCTTTGCTGCAGCTGAAGTTAACGTTTTTTCTTTTTTTCTTTCGCTTTTTATGAAAGCAGTATCCGTTATTCAAAAATGCTTGTACTTCTTTATTGGCGAAGCCATCGCTTACGCGATTATAACCGAATTGACAACCCAGCTGTTCTTCCTTTCCTGTTTGGTGCCAATTGGAGATTCCAAGTGTAGCCAAGTCCTTCTTCACCTGGTCTTTCCAACGGAGTGAAGGTCTTTCTCTTCCTCTCCCGACGGATACTGTGTCGAAAAGTACTACTGTGTCTGAAGTGCTTTCTTCCATCCGGACAACATGACCTAGCCTCTCTTGTTTCGATGATTTATGTCAATATCGGCGTATATCTCGTACAGTTCTTCGTTCCATTGTCTGCTGTATTCGCCATGGCCAATGCGCAAAGGACCATAAATATTCAGAAGAATAAGTGCCTTATTTGGTTCGTCGAGAGAGGACTTTACTTCTTAATTGCCCACTGAGTCCGAAGAAGCATCTGTTGACAAGAGAATTCAGTTTCAAATTTCAAGGCTGATATTGTTGTGGATGTTGACGCTGCTTCTAATATAGATAAAATTATTTTTAAAAGTTATGACTGTCAACAGTGAGGTGGGAACAAGTCGCGAATGCGACAATTGTTTGTTTAATGACAGTAGATATTTCGTCTTGGTCTCGTGCACTACCAGACACATTTGCTTCGCTTCTTCAAATTATATAAATATGAGAAATGGAACTGATTTATTATGAAATGAGTTAAAATATGAAGAATTACTTTTTGTAGATGGGAGAAGTCTAGCCTGCCGAGTTTTGTGAAATCGTGTGGAAATTTTAATGTTTCCTTTAATTTCGTTTCCCCAAGAACAAAGCCAGTCTTTTAAGTAGCTGATTTTGAATACAGATTTTCTCTTTTGCTATTGAAAGAAATATTTCGCTTTTCCTCGAAAGCATTGATTATTTCCACAGACAAACTTAAATAGAATCGCTAAATACTTCATCCTTTCAGCGCTGTCAGTTTAATGTCAGCGAATTAAACGCATTTATATGCATTACGGCCCACTTGCGGCGAAAGCGCACAAGCACAGGAAAAAAAACAATGCCCAAAAGAACAAAACAAAAATGTGCAGCAATGAAGGCGCCGCATTAGAAAAGTAAAAGCTAGAAAGCAGTACGGGAGTGCTGGAGGCAAAAAACGAAAAGTCAAAACGCAACTCCAACCGAAAGTTCAACTCTAATTTTGGGAAAAGAAATTTAGTGGAGCTGGAGGCAGCCACAGCCGCAGCCGCAGCTTTCAATGCCAATGTCAGGTTAACAAATCGCTGCAATTTAACAAAAAACCAGCAACAAAAGGCAGGCGTTGAGAGTTAGGACCGGGAAGAAGCAGAAAAATGCACAAGCTTTAGCGTACAAGGGCAACTAAAAATGTTTAGCAGCATTCCAGGCGTGCAGCAGAAAGGATTTGCAAGCCACAATTGTGTGCGGTATGCAAAAAGGGTGAGCATACCACCTCACCCCGGACGCACTACGGTAATTGTGAAACAGACAATGACAGCTGCGAGCTGAGCTTGCGTTGTTACCGCATGCGGCGTGGTATGAAAGACCCGGCTGCGAACAATACTGTTGCATTATTTCAATAGCAGCACTCACACTCGTGCGTGTAGCGCTACAAAAGCCACGCAGACACTTTGATTGTTGCAGAAGAAAATGGAAATTTGGAGAAGCAGAAAAAAATATGTGGCTTATTTGCGGTGCTCACACTGCATTTTCTTTGTACTCGATTTTTTGTTGCCTTTTTTGTATTTTTTTTTTTCTTTTCTGGCATCACTCAAGTGTAAAAAGTCGCCTCAAAATGAACATTCGCGGTGGAAATTAATTATAGATACACAACCGAAGATTTATGCCTTGCATACTAATGATTGCCTTTAAAGATACGCTGTGAAACCTTTCCGAATGGAAATTAAGTTTTTTTGAGAATAGACTTGCAAGGCCAAAAAACTATAATATCCTACACTTATACATAAATATACTTTTACACAAGAACCTGATTTTGATATGGTCACTAGGGTGATTAAAAAAAAATTTTTTTCTTCGATTGGTACTTGGAAAAATAGATTCCTAGACACCTCTAAGAAAGCCTCTCCAAATATGAATTTTTAATTGTAACGGGAAGGTCCTCCTACATACAGTTTTCTATTTTTTCTTATTATCAAATAGAAAAATTTATATCTCGCTTCCAACTACTCGAAAAAATATTTTGTTCCTTAGATTTTGTAGGAAATTGAATGCTCTTCAAAAAGGTCTCCTATGATTTTTTCGTAAACCCAACCGTTTAAAAGATATTAACAGTTAAAGTCTGATTATTTTTGGAAAAATTCTTTATTTCTTATTAATTTTATAACTCAATGAAACAAAAATATTTTGAATGATGAAACTCATAGTTTTGTAGGAAATTTACTGCTCTATAAAAATGCTCTATTATGATTTTTCGATTAAGTTAAGCGTTTACGAGATATTCATCGTCAAACATCAATGCATATTAGGGTGGATTAAAAAAATATTTTTTTTTTCGTTTGGTACTCTGAGAAATAAGTTCCTAGACACCTCTAAAAAAGACTCTTCAAAGACCTATGAGTATCATCATTCATAATGTTTTTTTTTTTCGTTGAGTTATAAAAAAAAAATTGTTTGAATCACAATAATGGTCACGATCTGGAAAATTTGCTCAGATATTGTAGCGTTACCTTCGACAATAAGATAACTTTTCAAATAAATAAAAATTCATACAAGAGCATACTTTAATCGATCAGTTAGTATGGCAGCCTATACTGGTCAAATATTCGCGGTTGCAACAAATAAGTAGCTTCTTAAGAAAAATCGAAGTAAAAAAATTTCAGTTGCATATCTCCAAAACTGAGGGACTATATGCAGACAGAAGGGTTAAATCGATTCAATCCATTACTCTGATAATTTATTTATAGACTTTATAGCATCTCCGACGATTCCTTCTGGTATCACTGACAAAATGGCAAACATAATACTCCCTGTTCCGGGTATAAAAATAATATTGAAACCTAAACAGAACACAAGCCGATTAATTCTTTCTTAATGTTGGAGTTACTGTTGTTGCGGCTGGAATCCTCAGCGGAAAACGTATTCGTGGTCGTTCCAGTTATGTAAACCTAATTTTTTTGATGTTTAAACCTAGTATATTGTCTCCCGAGAGTGTCTAGAACAGCATGTTGATGTTATTATGTCTTGTATGGTGTGAACGGTAATTATTTTTTCTAGGTTATCGAATTGTAGAAACTTGATTGAAGTAAAATGTAGTAATATAATGTTGTCTTTAGTACTAGATGCCAGCATAGGAAAATTGATGAAGCTAAATGGCTGTCTCCGGATCGCAAAACCACCAACCAAGTCAATCATGTTGTGATAGACGGAAGACACGTCTACAGTGTCTTAGACGTGCGTACGCTTGGAGGTCCAAGCTTATTGCAGCGAAAAACGCAGTGGAGAGAAAGAAAGATATAGAATAGACTGCCTACCTCGCAACGTTACACTCGACCACAACACGTACGGAATGAGGTAGGTACCGAGAGTTGACTAAAGCGAGCCCATTTGCAAAGCAAAAAAGATAGAAGCCGAAATACGTGTACGAAGAGCTTGACCAGCTAGCCGATAGGGATAATGCTCGATATAATACGAAAGCATGAAACCAAGAGGCGGTGAACCCAAACCCGAATTTCTTACCTAATCGTACCCTTGTCCGACCATGGAAAAGTCCGAATAGCAATAGCGGCGGGGTCCGATAGATTGCCGGCCGAGCTGTTCAAGTACGGCGGCACAGTGGCAGAGAATCAGCTTCTTTGTAGAATATTTAAGAATACACGTAGAAAATTTCAAATCGTTACGGTGAATATTTCCGAAGTTACGCGTAAATTTGAAAAGGAGCTTCAGAGTGCTTAAAAGTACAAGGCCAAACATTAAATACGTTTTTCTCTCAATTGTGTTTTCAAAGTCAGTGACCAACATTACCGGGAAACGGATAATCTCAAATTTAAACACGAGCCTACATTTAAAATAGTATTTATAAATTTAGTAATTAATCGAAGATTTTTTTCTCAGCGAAATTTTTTTTTTTTTACAAATAATTTAAGGCCGAAATTTTGGTAAAAAATCGATTTTTTTAATTGAGAAATCACCTTTTTGTCAAAAAAATTTCTTTTACTAATTCCTTCGATTAGGGTTAATATTTTATATAGGTTATTATTTTAATTTTTAATATTTTTTTGTAAAAATTTTTTTCTGTATTCTTAAGATATCAATAAAAACATCATATAAAAATGGATGGTAAAACTATTTTTGGTTTTTTTTAAATAAAATTCTAAAAACTGCCCAAAATTTGATTTCTAGAGTAGAATACCCCCTTAACTACTAGATTTAACATTACTTCAATGAAATCTGTTTGGTTATAATTTCAGAGTATCTAGTTCAGAGATATAGTGGTCACCGCAAAACGTCTTTTCCCGGAAATCACCTGTAGTTTCTTTCCAAATAAATATTAATACTAATACTAAGTCTTAAAAAACAATTAAAAGCTACCGTAATAAGTGGGCAAATTTTTGATCAATGAATTAAAAAATTTTCTTAGACAAATTTCTTAAAAATTCGCTTTTTCAACCTTCTAACTGTATACAAGCCTTTAATGACTATGCGAACTGGCGAGATCCTCGCTAAAAACTCATTTTCTTTGCTTAGTACTAAACAACTCTCTTGTCACAATGTTATTTTTATATTCCTAAAGTGGTATTAAATCAGGTATATTATGCATGAAGGTCTTGTAATTGTCCATCTCTTTAGCTTTTGTTAAAGTTGTATATACGTATACACACATATAGTATATAAGTTTGATAAACACTAGTAGGCAATTTTCGTTACTTTGAGCGACCTTTTAAATTTACGTAATTTAGTATTTTTAAATAAAGAAAACTACTTAATCCATTGTAAATAGCGTACATCGTTTCGTGACTCTTTGTAGTCTTAAACTATTTCAAACTTAAATACACCCATTAAGGAATTCACGTGATTTACTCATTTAACACCTTTTCAAAAAACACTTGTCAAAGAGAGAAATTTGCGAGCACAAATAGATGAATATACTGTATATATATATACCACAAATATATAAAATTTATATACAATTTGGGAAATTACTTAAATTAGTTAATTTTTTTTCAAAAGTTAAATATTGTGATGTTCGGTTTTTAACCTTTTCAACTGTCAACGCATTTCAATGTTGCAACAATTTTTTTCACATTTTCTTATATTTTCGCTGTATAACTATTTAATTAGCGACGGCGTGAAATGATTGCCACACTTAACAACAACATAAATACATAATTCGCACACATAAAAATTACATTATCAACCAAGATATTGGTACTTGGAAGTACATATAACAATGATTACCCAGCAAACCAAAGTTAACTAAGAAGCTATGAAATGCTGTCACCTGTAAATATTTTAAAAAACTTTCATTATATAGGGTGGGCCATATAAAATTTTAAATTTAAAAAGTCAATAAAAAAATGGCTTAATATTTTTCAAAGGTCTAACATTTATTTAAAAGGTTGTTTTATGAAATTTATTTGTGGAAAACAATTTCGGACTTTGACCACCACGGCTGAGTTTACAGTAGCTTATCCGATCCATCCAATTTTGGAGTACTTTCTCGATGGCTTAAGGCCATATGACAGCTACAGCAGCTTGAATCTCGTACTTTAGATCTTGAATTGTTTCTGGATGGTTGGCGCAACATTTATCTTTAACAGCTCCACACAGAAAATAGTCCAACGGAGTTAAATCGCAGCTTCTGGGAGGCCAATTCACATCACCACTTTGCTGATTATGCGATTTTCGAAGATAGGGCGTAAAAGATTGAGCGTAGCGTTTGCTGTATGGCACGTAGCGCAGTTCTGCTGGAACCAAATGTTGTCCAAGTCTTCCTCTTCAATTTGCTTGAAGAAAAATTCGGTTAATATTGCGCGATATCGCCCACCATTGATGGTTATGGCGGTTCCTTCTTCATTTTCGAAGAAAAATGGGCCGATGATTCCACCAGACCAAAATCCGCACCATACAGTGATTCGTGCTGGATGCATTGGCTTCTCGACGATTACGTGCGGGTTTTCTGTGCCCAAATGCGACCATTCTGCTTGTTAACGTAACCATCGAGGTGGAAATGAGCCTCGTCCGAAAAGATGACTTTTCGGTTAAAACTGACCATCCACTTGACTCACCACTTTGGAAAAAAGTTTTCAATATTTCCCAGTTTTCTTCTAGTGAATAGCGACTCATTTCGTAAATTTTAGACTTTTTACTGAATACCTGTCACTTTCCGAATGGTATTTGACGTTTCCAATGTCGAAATATAGATAATTCAAATTTAAAACGTTAGATGGCCCACCCGTTACATCCTCATAAGATCGCTTTTGCAAGAGAGGACAAAAGAGAGAAAGAGAGCTATATCTGCTTTGAAGCCGTACGGTCAAGCCATTAGGTTACAAGATGTCGCTGAAGCCTTATATGAAGGAGGATAAATACAACAGAATGTCCTTAAACACAAATTTCGCTGGATTCTGGCTCAAGTATATTCCAATAGTTTTAAGAGCTCATGTGATTTTAAAACTTTATTGACTTATTGAACAACTCTAAGAAGCACATCTATTGTGACAGCCTAAAAAATACGGTTTTTGGAAATTAAACTACTGTATGAATCTGGAGTACATGCGATCTTCGACGATGCCGAAAAGAAGGTATTTCCGTGCTGCAGTGATTTTGGCCTTCCTCGTGGATGAAACCTAAAAAAATTCTACCGGAATATATTGTCCGTACAATGACCTAAGATCGCAAAAACAAGCCAAAATTGATAAAATGGCGGTGGTGTTTAAACAAGAGTTGGATTTTACTAAAAAAATATTATCGTTTTTGTCCTGCCAAGACTCAATTTATTATATAAGTAAGATCAAAAAACTCGTAAGCTATTGTACGAACTATACAAAAAACATGCAGACAAATTTGAAAGCAATCGAATGATTAGTCTTCCCAATCGGATGGGAGAGTGGAGTCATGCGTAGAAGTTCACGCAAATGAAAACAGTTTCACCATTTACTTGGGAGTGACCAGAAATGGTTATTATACATATGGCTCAAGCAACTCACGATTCCGGTCTTAGACCAAGTATCGTCTGGGTAGCCTAAGAACATTCGTTTAAAGGCGAGTTAAAGGGAGAAGGCGAAATATCCTTCCGAAGGGTTGTGCGCTGGGTTTGGGACTTGATAAGAAAATAAAATCCTCGAATGAGAGAACCACCTTTTTGGTGACTTCGGGTAAACGGTCAAGCAAATTTGAAAAACATTGCTTTGAGAAAAGCTGGTTTAAAAATAAACTAATAAAGCTGATTGAATTGAGCAGCTACTACTTAGAAGGCTGTAACTGACAAAAATATTTAATTTGAGATATCGGTTTCAATCCTCATACATAGTTGTTATTGAAACTGTTATCTAAGCCATAATAAGGGCTGAATTTTAGGTTAAAATATATTGATTTAGAAGACGAATTGTTGGGGATTAAAATTACATGGATAAATAAGTTTAAGTAGGTTTGTAGAAATATACATGTCGCAGTATCTACAAATAAATTAAACCTTCTCAACGGAACTTGCATTCGTTGATCTATAACTTGTCTGTACAAAGAATAATCCATTTCGCTGTTCCGTACTTTTTTAAAGAAAATCACAAAAACTTCCAATTGAATAGAGAATGTTTATTATCATTCGAAAGAACATTCTTTGGCATTTATTTTTTAAGGAATGTCTCTTTCAAAAGTTGGCCGCGACTCTGTCTCAGATAGTCCATATATTGAGTCCAATTTCCTATGACTCCTTCGAGCATTTCGACTGGTTACTGGTGGATGACACGCGTGATGTTTTGCTTCAAAGCCTGAATCGAAACGGGTTTATCCGCATGAACTTTGCATATCACCGCAGGAAAAAGTCTAACGGTGTGATATCACACGAACTTAGTGGCCAATTGACCGGCATAAAATGTGAAATTATCTGCTCACCAATTTACATATCGCTGTTATGTAAAGTACGACCAGCTGTCCATATGAGATAGCTGCTTAATTTTCCCGAAACTCTTCACAATGAAAGTTGAGATATATTCCTTATAAAGTTCAGTTAGCATAACTTAGAATACTACGTGCATTCTTAAGAACCCTTAGCATTACTGTTGACTGGGAGATCTTTAGAAGCATGACCTAACTTTTAGTACAGCTGAAACCCAAAAGCTAGCTGAAATGAAATATGTTGCTAGCACCTCAAATTCAGTGACATTTCACGCTTCGGTGGCGACGCCAACACAATGTTGCAAGCAAATATTTCTTCTACTTCATGCAACACTATGCTTTAAGCATTTTATTTGCAGCTAAATAACCAAAATATTTATTTTACCACCAACCGAAAGTGACTGGCATTTATAGCACATGTGTACTAAGCCGAGAGGTTTTGAATGAAAAGTGAAATGATTGAATTATGAAAATGCACCTACAATTTGAAATTACGGCGCGCTCACTTATTTTTATTATTAAATAATTTTTCTTGTTTTGTTTGCGGTTGCGCTTGTTGGTGGTTAGTCAATTGAGTTAGCGTCACTAATTGCAGGCGATGACGACAAATGCGTAGGCGCTGCCACTAAAATTTACTTTGCCATGTAATCTAACAATTGCGAAGAGAGTAAGAAAGGCGAAAGAGTGGCCGAGCTTTGATGCACAGTAGTTGGAAACCGACTAAAAATCGCGACTAAATAAATGAAGGTCGCGAAGAAATAGTTAAGGACAGGGTTAGGTTTCTTATGTAAAGGTTCTCACATAAGAGCCCAAAGGCTTAACCACTTAACAACTGTTTTGCGAATGAGTCTTTTAGAAATGAAACGTCTTTGTTTAGCTTTCCCTTAAGTCCCTGAATTTAGTTAATTGTGTCGAACCCTCAGCCGATCAATCGCTAAATCAATTGTTGGCGTGGCAACCGACCTCGTCGAAATTTGTATGACGGTTCCAACGACAGTCATGTCTAAGTAACCGTCCAAGGATTGTCAACTCGGCATCTTCCTTTAAAATTATTTCAAAAACCTTTCTGTCAATACAACAACGCAGTTTTTGGAACAAGCTTTATCGTAAAAGTATAAGTTCGATTACTTGTCTTCTCAGTTATCGTCTTTTGCAATCGCGTTAGTGTAACACTTCTGAATTTAAAGACAAAAGTGTTGTCCACCTGCCGACTTCTAAAAAAAGATTGATTGAGATCTCTCCGGGATGCTTTATATTTGATGTTCATGTAATACTCACCATCATATTCGGTAAATGCCTAAATACCATATTATTGAATAAACATAGTATAACCCGAGAAGGAAATTCAAGAGGTCAGAGAACACTAAAATGCCTACAAGCTGTTCGGTTTCGAGTGAGCTAAAAATTTTTAGTCCATCGAATAATGAAAGATAGCTTCATATAATACGAGGTGTGTTCAAAAAGTATCGCGAATCGTAACTGACAGTTTTCTTCGATTGCAGGGGCGTGGTGCATCATGAGTTATTGCCACAGGGAAGAACGGTCAATAAGGAATATTACCTGCAAGTTATGCGTAATTTGCGCGAAGCAGTCCGCCAGAAGCGCCCGGATTTGTGGAAGAACAAAAATTGGCTTTTGCACCACGATAACGCCCCTGCTCACACACATCGTTGCTTGTGCGCGACTTTTTGGCCAAAAATAACACACTAATGATGCCGCAGCCACCGTATTCCCCAGATCTGGCCCCCTGTAACTTTTTCTTGTTCCCTAAACTGAAGAGGTCCATGAAAGGACGACGTTACGCTTCTCTTGACGAGATAAAGACGGCATCGAAGGAGGAGCTGAAGAAGATAAAAAAAAATGATTTTTTGAAGTGCTTCGAAGATTGGAAAAACCGTTGGCACAAGTGTATAATATCTCATGGGGATTACTTTGAAGGGGACAAAATAGATATTCATGAATAAATAAATAATTTTTGAAAAAAACACAAAATTCGCGATACTTTTTGAACACACCTCGTATGTGTATGAGTATGAGTATATGAAGGTTTCCAGTCTTTCTCGTGTTATATATGGGGCTCTAATAGCCATTTTATAAAGAAAATCAAATCCCATTGATTGGAATATCGGTTCAACGACCAAATATACAGAGATGACGTTTCATTTAGGTTTAAAAGCGATTCTATTTAGCACCAAAAGAAGTTCGTTGGAAGATTTCCGATACTCAACCCCTTGATCGTAGACAGGGGATAGAAAGCAGAGGATAGAAAATGCAAAAGATCTCCCTTTCGATAAAAGTATTTAATAGAGAGGACGTAAGCTTCAGATGGAGTTTAAAAAAAAACTTCGCGAAAAGAAATGAAACAGGCACGAATAAAAAATACATACGAAAGAAGAGATTTAACAAAGATTTTGTTAATGAAATACAACAACACTGTCGTTCATAATTGCTTTCAAAACTAGGACAGTTTCACTAAGGGGCTTTTCAATAAAAAGTAAGAGGCTCTTCAATAAAAAGTAAATGGAATATTTTCTATAGGTTTTACCAATGAGAAAACTAACTTCGTCTTCTAAATACCCCACTTTCTTTGTGAATATAAGTCACAATTCTTTGAAGATGGTTTTATGTGCGAATCACTCACCTGCAGCACACTGTGCGCCCCACTGAGAGCGCTAAGGCCATCTTCTTCAACAGTTTTTCCTTTACTACCCAACAATTTGCTGCTGAAATTGTCCTAAACAACAGTGATGAATGAAATCATTAAACCAAAGCAAAAAAATAAAAAAAACACAACAACAATACGTAACATAAAAAACTAAAAGTAAAACCACAAAGTCAATGACTTTCTTATAAAAGACACTGCACGCAACAGCGAAGCCTTTAGTTAACGAATTGAAGTGCGCCGCTGTTGTACTTAAGTAACTATAGGCCTTTTCGTACTTCGGTCTTATTCGGTAAAAAAAATCTGAAAGGATAAAATCTCTTGTGATTTCGTGGTAGTGATACATAACATTGCATAATGTTTCGTTATCTAAACTTTACAACAACTGCCAAGACTAGAGTAATAGTTTTTGTGTTGTTTCTCGGTTCATTAACTCGTGCTGAAGAACGCGCTACATCGGCAGCTTCCGTTATAAGCAGCTCGAACCAATCAACGTCTCTTGGTTCGGTTTCCACGCGTCAAATAGATGGTTATGTTAAACGGAATGCAAATTTGAAGGATTTATCGACATCAAGTTCGGCCAAAAGTTATGATACACCACCAGAATTTTATAGGTGGGTTATTCTTTTTGAGTAATTTCGATCAGTAGAAAGATTGAAAGACATTAAATAGTCTAAAACTATGGAATTCATAGTGTCGTATACACAATTTATTATAGTGACTTCGGTAATAACGGTTAAAAAATACAAGGTAAATAGGCTGATTTTTCGTGAGGACACGAATAATCCCTCTTAATCAGCTAGAAATTAAATTCGAAGGCGAGATTTTGAGTAATTTGCCCTGAAAATTTTGTGATAAGAATTCTGTTACAGGAAAAAGTGCCAGATCTTTTGAAAGCTAATTATTGTATTAGCAGTATGAATCCTTCGATTACGGCAACTAGTCAAGTATCTTCTGTCTACATAAACCTGTCTGTAGTTTGCAGAGAAGCCTAGTCCCACACGTTGGTTGTCTAATTTTAGTTGATGTATAGTTATGAGATCTGTCTGAGAGCTAGACAAAATGAAATAAGGAACGAGATTGTTAAATATGATGAGGAAGGAATGTTTATGAGGGTTTAACAACAGATATTTGCATACATACTACTGTGCCCAAAACATTGACATTTGAATTTAAACTGCGCGCGTCGAAGGATTTGGAGAATTATTTTTTTTTTACGTTGGTAGTACTATCAGTCACATTTATGTCAAATTTCATGTCAAAATATTCATTAGTGTTTGAGATACGTGTCGTTTTGTGAGATGCTAAACGTGAGTTTTTCGTTTTTTGCGATGTCGAAATTTGGTAAGCAAAGAATTTGCATTAAATTTTGTTTACGGAATCAATTTTCTGCTGCGGATACGTTGAGGATGGTGCAGAAAGCCTTTGGTGATGAGGCTATGTCTAAAAAAATGTTTACAGGTGGTATAGTGAGTTCCAAGCCGGCCGTGAACGTGTCGAAGACGAAGAGCGTCCAGAGCGACCATCAACCTCAACCGACGAAACTCACGTTCTACAAATCAAAGATTTGGTGTTGAAAAACCGTCGATTAACAATTAGAGACCTTGCTGATGAAGTTGGCATATCGAAAGGCTAAGCCAATACCATTTTGAAGGATGTTTTGGGCCTCAAGCGCGTCAAATCTCGACTGGTACTGAAAACGTTGAATTTTTTGGAAAAAAGGCGTCGCGTTGAAGTGTGTGGAACGATGCTGTCCGACTACCAGGGTATCATGAAATGCGTTATAACTGGCGTTGAGACTTGGATCTATGCTTACGACCCCGAGACAACCGATCAATCAAGCGAATATCGTGCCAAAAGAGAGCCGAGACCAAAAAAATCACGCCAAAGTCGCTCAAAAATCAAGGTCATGTTGACTGTTTTCTTCGATTATCGTGGTGTTGTGCATTATGAATTCCTTTCTACCGGTCAAACAGTCAACAAGGAATATTATTTGAACGTTATGCGTCATTTGAGTAACTCTATCTGCCTAAAAAGGCCGGAATTGGGGAAAGACAATTCTTGGTTTTTACACCACGATAATGCACCATCCCATACTGCCCTCGTAATTCGTGATCATTTCGCCAAAAACTCAACCCATATTGTTCCGCAACCACCGTATTCACCTGATCTGGCGCCATGCGACTTCTGGCGAGCTCAAAAGACCGCTGAGGGGACACCGTTTTTATACGATAGAGGAGATTCAAGCCGCAGCGAAGACGGAACTGAAGGCCATCCCGGAAAGTGACTACAACCAGTGTTTCGAAGATTGGAAAATCCGTTGGCACTAGTGCATTGCATCGGAAGGGGATTACTTTGAAGGGGATGAAATTGATTTGGAAGAATAAATAAAGAATTTTCAAAATAAATACAGTTTTACCTTATTTTTTAGGCACAGTAGTATGTGAAGTTTAGTCAGGGTATCGACCTAGCTGTATTTACCATCCCGCAGAAAACAAAGCTCACCTGAAGGCGCTTCTTGGAATAATGACTAAAAAATTGTGCATCAATATGGAGATATGTATAATTCATATATTTTGGATCATGGGCTCGAAACTCCGCTGAACCAAAATATTCAGTGTTTTCATATTTTTGTAAAACTGCTTCAGTTAAACGCTAATCCGTTTTATGTGAGAACGTGAAAGCCCCTTAGAGAGGTTGAATAACGAACAACAAGAACAAAAGACACCGCAAATTGGAGCTCGGGTGAGCATTTAGGAAAACTAGTTAAAAAAAAGATGAAAACTCAAAAATTTAACCAAAACAGCGATGAATGTGAGGAACTTGGCTCTGGGATCATGTCTATAATTTATGTTTTAACTGCAATTTTTAATTTTTGCAAAAAATTTAGGCTTTTTTCAGATAAAAGTAAAAGTTGGCAGACATTCAAAATATTTACTGATTCCACATTTTTTTTTTTTTTTTAATATTTTTGTTGTTTTTTTTTTTTTTGCTTTTTTTTAACTGCAAACTAAACCTCAAAACACTTACCAACACTGCTTGCATTCATTGCTATTTATAACGGTACAAAAGAGTAGCTTTAGAATTGCAAAGTGGATTAGGTGGCAGCGTTGCGTTGAGGAAACATTTAAAAATGTCAAACGAAATAAAACAGAAAAACGTTTACATTCAACTAAAAATGCGACAAACCACATTTTATGAAAAAAGCAGGACAAAATGTTAAAAAGAAAATAACAACAAAAACAACACGGGTAACGAAATAGTGAGCAGCAATGAAAGCTAACACCTTAATGCCCATTAGAGCCGCCACGAAGAAAAAAAATATCAGAAATATCCTTCCTGTTCTTTTTGTTGTTGTGTATGCCAAGCATATGTTGCATGTCCAGGCACGTTTGAGGCAGGAGTTTGCCTGAAATCCAGCAATTTGTCGCTTTCACTTTTATTTGCCACGACTAGTCGTTGTTGTTGCCATTTATAATCCCCTATGCACGACAAAAAAGCCAAAGGCTAAAGCAACAATGCGACAAATTATGAACACGCGTGACAAAACATGTGGGCGAACACACACACAGGCATATAGTATGGTACAGCAAAACGGTCACCGTGAACTTTGCAAAATTTGTGGGCGCAGATTCCAGCAGACCGGTGTTAGCAAATGTCCTTTCTGACACACACACGCACTCACTTCCACATGTCTCCTCGTGCCCGGCAGCATTTTAAAACTGCTAGTCACATACTCAAAGCAAAGCCGCGCCGAGACGTGCAGCGTCATGTCCAGTCCAGCCGACCCGGCGATAAAATATGGCACACAAGAGACCACAGACGTGGCGCTTTGATAACCCCTTACTTACATAGTTGGTTTGTTGGTCCCCCAAACGTGTCTCTCTTCACTCTGTTATCACATTTGCCCTTGTCACGTTCCTTCAATGCTCTTTCAATGGTGTCTTTTGTAACAGTAAACACAATGATAACGCAATAAAATGTAGAAAATATGCTCATTCACAAATTCTTTTAATCAATTTATTTATATCCCCTCCTCCCAGACACCCTTTGCCATTATCACATTTGACCACGGGACGTGAAATCGAATTTCTTTAATGGCATAAGTTCTCAATGGAATTGAAGTGAAAAATAAACTTGAAAAGAAGGCAGGAAGTATCGTACGGTTTGGTTGTGGGTTGCTTAAGTTGAATTGAAAAAATCTGAAGGTGAGGGCGAGTAAGCAGTATCCTCTCTATAGGTCACCACTTGAACTATTAGCGAGCGGTTTACTCATTCAGTTCTCAAACTAGTATAAGATTCATCTCTTCTTTAAAAAATACTATATCTTACTCTTTAGAGCTTTTACCACACTCTAGCAGCTTTCATAAGCTTTTAGATCCAGAAAAGCTTTGTATGTCATAACAAATGTGAAAGCTTCAACTCAACCAAAATCACAACGTTAAGATAACCTCAAAGGTGAGTTCACGAGTGCTTAACGCCCAAAAAGCTTTCTAAGTGATGAAATGTGAAAGCTCACACTTAACCAGAACCGCAATTATTAGATATCTTTAAAGCATTGCATTACTAATTCCTTTGAAAAAAGACGAAACACATTGGGAAAGAAAGAGAATATAACCAAATATTACAGGAATCTTAATTTAAGGGCGATATGAAATCGATAAGTGCTAGGGAAGGGTTGGTTCCAGATTTGTCAAATAAAAATAGTTAGTTAGACATTAGGGATCATTCTAAACAAATTTCCCTCTACACATAAAAAGTTTTCACTGATTGTGCGCTTTCTCTTTATAGAGGTCCAGGTTCCACCAGCCAAACATCATCTCCGACAACAGGCTCGTCTTCAGCAACAATCAATACACCATATCATAATCGCGACAGCGCCACAGCAAGCTTTATCTCCAAACCTATCAAGTTTCCAGATCTTACCAGCCACAAAAAATTCCACAACAACGATCCCAGTCAACAACTTGCGAACTCTTTCAACAGCTGGCAACAACAACGCGGACAAAGCGCACAGGACAGGATCAGTGTGAGTAAGTAGTGCTGTACCACAAAATCTCCAAACTGCAAAGTATTTTACCACTTTTTCTTTAATATCACTACCAGAACCTTACGGCAGCAACGAGGTACATGGACTAACTTCGGGTTATACACCTGGCGGAGCCGGTGACCACCTCAACTACCATGACATACGACCCTACACAAGCGGTGGCCACTACATCGAATACAGTCCTACACATGCTGGTGGACACTATGGCGCCAGCGGTCATAGCGGCTACTATGGCGGAGCGCACAGTGCCGAGGCCGGCGCTATACCCTTCGACGTGTACGGCGGCAAAGGCAGCGGTCACTATGCGGGCGCCGGTGGTGAGTACTCATACACTTACCCAGAAGTGCCGCACGAAACGGCAGCGCATAAGGGCCAGCACGAGCTGTCGCAGAAGGCTTTGTTGGCTAAAAGTTTTCTCATACCGCTCGCAAGCGCCGCAGTTTTGGGCATCGCCGCGGCGTTGGTCAGCAACCCACTGCTCCTGCAATTGGGCACAGTGTCTGGTGTGCCGGTGGGTGTAGTGGGCAAAAGACGGCGTCGAGATTTGCGAAATTTGAGTGCAGCGAAAGCGGGATTAGTAGCGAGTGAGCTGCCGCAGTCTGAAAGGAAAGCTACGACGGGCGCAGATATGGCTTATCGTGCACAACATCTGCGGGCCAAGGCACGCGTATAGTTGAAGACTTGAGTGCAGCAGAAACCAGTAGAAAGGAAGTTGGAAGAGACGGTAATTTAATTTTCGTTCTCTTGCTCCTCTCTACGATAAGGCGGCACAGTTGCGCGCAGCATTGTGATTGAATGGTGAAGTAGAAAAGGAAGCGATTGCGCTTAGATAGTAAAATACTCAAATAAAGACAGACCAAATCTTGATAAACCATAAGGCAAAATGAAAAAAACAAAATGAAAAAAGAGAAATAAATATAATATTATAATATGTTACACATACGCACATATTTACTGGATCCGCTTTCATTTATTTGATTGTGTTCAAGGTAAGCGCATTAAGCAAACTCTTTACTGTTATCCCAACTTAACCGTTATCTCTGCAATAGTAATGTCTACAAACCACTTTTCTCTCAACTTCACTTCTGCTTAAGCGTTTGCAAATCTTAAAACTTACTTCTAACCCTAAGCGAATGGAAGTTTAGCCTGAGGGCTTGATATGTTCACTGAGGCACTCGTATGTGTATAAAAACTTACCGCAAAATCACTTCGTCGGTCGTCATGTCAACAATTACTGTAGCGTGCTTTCAGGCTGCTTGTATTGCAATTTGCATTAGTGTACAGTGAAGGTCATTAAATTAGGCAGCAGATCAACTGGAAATGGAAGAAAATTGAAAATGTAAAAATATTTACAACAAAATTTTAGGTAGTAATACTAAAACAAGAAAATTGTTCATTTCAGTTGCAGCAAAGCTATAATAGCTTCACAAATAAAAAAGTGTCCATAAAAGTATTTTATTCTGAACACGGTCAGATTGTATGACAGCTACGAGGGCTGCTATATATATTTCTGGCCTAATATGAAAATAGGCATATTTATCAACGAAAATGTTTTTTTTTTCATTTCGTTGGACTTGGCTCGTCTTGGAAGACCCACACGGTCGATTGCTGTTTTGTTTCGGGGTCATACGCATAGATCCATGATTCGTCACCTGTGACGATCTTATAAACGTCTTTTGAAGCACCGCGATCGTATTTTTTCACGATTGTCAAATTGTGCGGGATCCAACGAGAACAAACCTTTTTTACGGCCAGGTGTTCATGCAATATCAAATATATGCTGGTGGGAGAAATGCATAGGCATGCCTCTATCTGAAGGTATGATACATGACGGTCTTGCATTATCAGTTCACGTACAGCATCGATGTTTTCTGGCACAACGGCTGTTTTTGGACGACCTTCACGGAATTCGTCTTTGAGCGAGCGTCGGCCACGATTGAATTCATTGTACCAGTTTTTCACAGTGCTATAGGATGGTGCTTCATAGCCATACAAAGATTTTAGTTCATCGATGCACTCTTGTCGTGATAATCCACGTCAAAAGTTGTGAAAAATGATCGCACGAAAATGTTCACGAGTTAATTCCATTTTTTCGCCGAGATGAATTTTTTAATTCCCTGTAAATAAAACAATTCACGATTAAATGATAAAACATTCTGAGTGATGTTATGCTAAAAAATGTCAAACTTTCCAATGGAAATGTCAGATTGCACCTGGCAACACTTAGTGTTGCCTAGTCGAGAAATATATATAGCAACCTATGTATGTCATAGTGCTACGATATGGGCGCTTACGACAAATGGGCAGCTTCTTGGGGAGAAAAAGACTTATACCAAATTTCATAACGACATCTCAAAAGCTGAGCGACTAGTTCACGTCGATTTTATAGACCAAAAAAAAAATGTCCAAGATCTGCCACCAATAATATCAAAACGATTTCTTAATTAAACAGCAAACAAATTTTAAATTCTGTGTTGTTTTACCTCGATCATACGTTCTACGAATAAACAGAGAAAAGAGACAATAAAACCTAGCGGACTGTGCAGTGAACGGCGCTTTAAATTTGGCCTTCTTAATAACACTAAATTTTAATATTAAAACGCGTTTAATTGAGTCAAATTATAATGAATATTAAACATAAATGTAAATCACAATAATTAAAGCGATCCTCCAACTTCTTTGCTTTTCCTTTGCTTCAAAATATTCCTCAGTTTCAAACAATACTTCTTCATTCAACGAAAATTTTTTATCAGCCAGCCTTTTTTTGAGATCTGAGAACAGGAAATTGTCGCTGTGGGTCTATAGAAGACGGTGGATGCGAAAGCAATTCGAAGCTTAATTCATAGATTTTTGTCATCGTTTTCACTCAATTATGACACAATACGTTGTCAAAAACAACACTTTCGTTTTCTTCAAATGTGACCGTCTTTCGGCGATTTCGATCTTCAAACGTTCCAATAATGGTGTGTAATAGTCGCTGTGATGGTCTTACCTTTTGCAAGGTAATCAATAAAACTTATTCCATATTCGCATCACCAAAAACAGACGCCACAAACTCGCCAATCGTCTACTGGGTTTGTCCATGCTTTTAAGTAGGTTCATCGTGTGCCCTTCACTCAGATGACTTTTGATTGGACTTCGGAGTGAAATGATGGAGTCACGTGTCATCTATTGTCACATATTGACGCAAGAATTCGGGTTTATTTCGATTTAACATCTCCATTGTGTTATTGGTCAAAAGCGAGTAGATGTAGCCCTCACTTGGCACAGAGCTTGATATTCTTTGAGTGCCGCTTAGCTCACACAACTTCATTTTACGGTGATCCAAAATTATTTTGTGGACTTTTTTGATGTTTTCGTCGGTAACAACCTCTTTTGGATGTCCATTGCGTTCACCGTTTTCGGTGCTCATATCATCACGTCTAAGCAAAGGATACCAATCCTTGATGGTTGATTTACCTGAAAAGTGTCCGGAACTCGTCATCAAGCGAATCATCTACTGTAAGCTGTTCCTTTACAACCAAGCTCTTCCTTACGAACCTTTCAACAATTCAAGGCCGTTGAACAAAAGTGGACACCATAGAAGTTCTGAGAGCTTTGTTATGGGGATCTCATGGAAGATATACACTGTGCCCAAAAAACATTGTATTTATTTTGAAAATTCTTTATTTATTCTTCCAAATCAATTTCATCCACTTCAAAGTAATCCCCTTCCGATGCAATGCACTTATGCCAACGGATTTTCCAATCTTCGAAACACTGGTTGTAGTCACTTTCTGGGATGGCCTTCAGTTCCGTCTTCGCTGCGGCTTGAATCTCCTCTATCGTATAAAAACAGTGTCTCCGGAGCGGTCTTTTGAGCTTGGTGAACAGCCAGGAGTCGCACGGCGCCAGATCAGGTGAATACGGTGGTTGAGGAACAATATGGGTTGAGTTTTTGGCGAAATGATCGCGAATTACGAGGGCAGTATGGGATGGTGCATTATCGTGGTGTAAAAATGAATTGTATTCAAAATTCCGGCCTTTTTAGGCGGATAGCGTTACGCAAACGACGCATAACGTTCAAATAATATTCCTTGTTGACTGTTTGGCCGATTGTAAGGAATTCATAATGCACAACACCACGATAATCGAAGAAAACAGTCAACATGACCTTGATTTTTGAGCGACTTTGGCGTGATTTTTTTGGTCTCGGCTCTCTTTTGGCTCGATATTCGCTCGATTGATCGGTTGTTTCGGGGTTGTAAGCATAGATCCAAGTCTCACCGCCAGTTATAATGCATTTCATGACACCCTGGTAGTCGGAAAGCATCGTTTCACACACTTCAACGCGACGCCTTTTTTCCAAAAAATTCAATGTTTTCGATACCAGTCGAGATATGACGCGCTTGAGACCCAAAACATCCTTCAAAATGGTATTGTCTGAGCCTTTCGATATGCCAACTTCATCAGCAAGGTCTCTGATTGTTAATCGACGCTTTTTCAACACCAAATCTTTGATTTGTTGAACGTGAGCTTCGTCGGTTGAGGTTGATGGTCGCCCTGGACGCTCTTCGTCTTCGACACGTTCACGGCCGGCTTGGAACTCACTATACCACTTGTAAACGTTTTCTTTAAACATAGCCTCATCACCAAAGGCTTTCTGCACTATCCTCAACGTATCCGCTGCAGAAAATTGATTCCGTAAACAAAATTTAATGCAAATTCTTTGCTCAACAAATTTCGACATCGCAAAAAACGAAAAACTCACTTTCAGCAGCTCACAAAACGACACGTATCTCAAACACTAATCAATATTTTGACATGAAATTTGACATAAATGTGACTGACAGTACTACCAACCTAAAAAAAATAATTCTCCAAATCCTTCGGCGCGCGCAGTTTAAATTCAAATGTCACCTTATTTTTGGAAATTAGATATTCGAGTTTTCCAATAAGGTCGATGATTTATTTGTAGCATTATGAAATTAACAAATTATTGAACAAAACGCTTTATATTTAACTCGGATCTCTTGAACTATGCTAAAGGAACTTCATTGCTGTTACACCTAACTGCATTTGTTTTCCTACCCGTAATCCTTGCACTTGAATCCGCATGGAAAATAGTATTGAATTAACTGGAGACCTTTGTTTAAATGTCTTTTTGTAAAAAGTATCAGTTTTGGACTATTTGATCCATTACTTAAATAAATATCTCGCTCCTAAAGTACATTCCAAAGACAAGTCTTAACCACCCTTTAAAAAACTATTGGAATCTTGAACAAGGTATACCCCTTATCGAGCTGTCGAATTAAATTAAATCTTTTGAATTGAGTTTTTTGTTCGTCGTAACTCAGAATCCGGCACTAGAACTAAAGGCCACGTTTAGATTCCGGATTGAATAATTGGGTGAACAGGAGGAAACGTCGGAGATCCTCTAAGGTATATACATTCATAGATATATAAATGATCAGAATGATGAGATCGTTTTAGCTATGTCCGTCCGTCCATCCGAACTAGTCCCCCAGTTTTCGTGTTACCGACCTGAAATTTTGCACACGTCGTCTGATATCGGACAACTACAGCATTTACTCGTACATAGCTGGCATACAAATGGAATGATCGGAATTAAGGTAGTAGTCTGGTAACTTGGGTTCAAAAAATCGAAAATTTTTTTTGCTCAATTAGAAAGTACAATGTCTTGAGAATATACTGTGAAAATTTCAGACTGAAATTCGAAATATTTCGGGAGTTTTAACGAGTTTACTAGAGCGCCTCGGAGTCCTCTCTCTCGGAGTTGTTGAACTTCAAACGCGTTTTTCTCAAAACATTGTTCTTCTGGTCGGCCCGGGTCTTAGCTTTTCTTCTACTAAACCGATTGCTTTCAAATTTTAACAGGTTGTTCTACACACTTATAGTTCTCGTCGGTTTTAACGAAAATTGACCTAAGGTCACGGTGCATTCCTCATCTTTAAATGTAATCTAATCTAATTTAGCTGCCATATGAACTGTGTTGTATGAAAAATTTTTTTATTTCAAGGTATCGTTCCCAAATTTGGCAAAGATTATTTTCTCAGACATACCTATAATATCTTAGCATATTGTACAAATCAGACTAGTATAGCATATAGCTGTCATACAAACTGAACGCTCCAACTTAAGCCACTATATGGAAAACTTTTTTAATTTGACATTATATTTTAATCGAATTCGGCACGGATTTTCGTACAAAGCAATGGTATAATTTCCGCAGAAATTGTTAAGATCGAATCACTATAGCATATAGCTGCCATACAAGCTAAATATCTATACTATTTTATACCATACAAGATTCCATCTGTGAAAGGTCTTAAAGCTTCAATGCAGCCGAAGTTAAGGTTTTTTCTTGTTTTAAATAAAATCTTGCTCTCAAAGACACTGTAGACGATTTGTAGAGTTCACCCACCCATGAATGTAAACAGTATCTGCCACAAAGATCAAAATCAGCATATCCTACAACGCATAGCACCATAAATCGCAAGCAGGGAGGCGCATCGGGCAGCATGCGATCGAATGCAAATGTTCGTATGTGGGTTTTTGAGACTTATTTATACATATGTATATATATATACTCGTATATATATGTATATTATTTCAATGCATATATGCATGCGTTAAGCATATCTACAAAGGTATATATATTTATGTAAATATGTATGTATGTAACCCATGGTGTACTCATTTATTTATATGCAACATTTCATGGTCGCACAATTGCGATGAATCATGCAACAGGCTGTGTTGCATGCGCATTAATTTCGTATGCATGCGGTAAGTTCACTTGCATATATGTACATATGTACATACAAACAGACTCACATGCGTACTTACATATGTGAGTACTTTAGTACTTATGCACACACTTAACTGCTTATAAGCATATATACAGCCGTATGAAAATGAAATGGAAATTGAAAACAATCAACAATTGTAGCAAAAGTCATTGCTGTTGCAAGCGAGGGCGTTCGCCGCTGCGCTGCAGATGTTGCAAGAACGACGAGTGACAATAAATTAGTTATCATACCCACACATCTAAGCTTATTTGCATGCGACTGCAACAATAAATATTTACAAACATATTTACATATGGACACAACCATACATACATACATACATACATACATACAAACAAATATATTTATGCATTTTCAAGTAGTGCAAGTTGCTACAAAATCAGTAATGCCAATCTGTTCAATACATTTTTTAGGGATTTGTGAATCTATGAGAGCAAATGCTAACAACTAACTACAAACATACACGTCATTTTTGAAAATTTGACAATTTTTTTTCAAATAAATAAAAAAAAATATAAAAATATCGGCCCACTCCGGGATTAGCAGGGATAGTTGTCAAATTAATTAAAGTTTTTTTTGAGGAAAAAAAAAGTGGCGAACTTCTAAAAAATGGCGAACTTCCAAAAAATGCCGATTTTACTTAAAAAATCCGATTATTTTATATAATTGATCGTATTAAATTTTTTCCGTGTATTTTTTCGAAAAGTTCATTCAAAAACAAAAATTTAAAAAACAGGTCCACAAAAGTCAATTTCTACAAAAGTTATGGCTATTTGAAAATAAAAAAGCCATTTGTTTTTTTTAAATTCATAACTTTTTTGAAGTTGGACAAAAAATGTTGAAAAAATTCTCAAAAATGTTTTTCAAAGGGTAGAAAAGGATGGATAAGTTTCATGAAAATCTAAAGGGGTCGGGTTCAAAAGTGGTCGATTTGGTATGGAATACCCCATATTAATTTGAAAACAGTATGAAGTTATTTTCATTCAAAAAAACTTTTTCTCCTTGTTATGCCAAAGTATTTTCACCCATAACATTGAGTAGTCGAAAAAGTCTTTTTGTATTTTACCAATAGATGTCGTTGCAGTCGTATGTCACCAATGCTACCAATCACATTGTGTCATATCATACTCGTATATACATAGCTGGAAAGGTGAAATTTTAAGCCTCATTAAAAAAATTAAATTCGGGGGGGTTGAAAAAAGGTTACAGCTGTTCAAAAATGAGTGAAATTAATAAAGAAGTTCGCTTTTGAATTTTTTGTAAAAAAATGAAATAATGCCAAGCAAGCCACCAATGACATTTGTGAAGTTTACGAAGACGATGCTGTATCAGTTCGTGTACCACAACAATGGTTCGCTCGCTTACATTCTAGAAATTTGGATGTGAAAGATGCACCTCACTCTAGTTGACCAATCGTTGAAAAAGTCGATGAAATTATGGAAAAGACTGACCAGGACCGTCACATAAGCAGCCATGACATCGCTAAGGAACTTAACCTTGATTATCAAAGAGTTTTGAACCATTTAAAAAAGGCTGGCTACAAAATAAAACTCGATGTTTGTTGACGATTCTTAGCTGAAATGAAATCGAACCATTTCTGAAGCGAATAATAACAGGAGACGAAAAGTCCAAGCGTGGTGAAGCTCTACAAATGGTCGCAAAGCAAAGTCGCAAAGAATTGACGCCTCGAAAGGTTATGCTGAGTGTTTGATGGGATTAAAAAGGCATCATCCACTATCAGCTTCTCGAGCCTGATCGAACGGTTGATTCTATATTTTACTGTTACAACTGATGTAATTAAAGCAAGCAATCGAAAAAAACGGCCAGAACTGATCAACAGAAAGGAATTTGTCTTCCGTCAGAACAATGCTAGACCACACACATCTTTGATGACTCGGCAAAAACTGGGAGGGATTGGCTAGGAAGTTTTGATGCATCCGCCAAATAGCACCATCGGATTACCATTTGTTTCGGTCAATGTAAAACAATTTCATGGTGAGCCTCACCATGGCAGTCAAGGAAAGCGATGAGTGCTGCTAATTTTTGACTAACTCTGGCGTGCTTTTTTCGGGTTCGACTCTTTTTTAAAGCGCTTTTTGCCAAATTATTGATCATATACCCACGTCTCGACACCAGTATTGATGCGTTTGATGAATGTAGGGTTTTCAGCTACGTTGTCGAGAAGGCAAAAGAGTCAGGTTTCTGACACGAGTCTTTGATTGACACGCTACATACCCAACACGACGGTTTTCAAACACTATTTATTTGACTTTTTCGATAAGAAAAGTGAATAAACGACGCGTATGAGGCAAGTTTTCGATGACTTCACAACCTTCAATGAACGCCTTGTGTTTGCGGAATAGGAAACTCCATAAAACAATTTTGAAACATTTCATTTCAATTGAAAGCACAAAGTTGTTAGAAATCATTGTACAATTTTTTTCATGGTAAAAATTGACATCCAAACTTTGTAATTTCACCGTAATTATTTATCCACTCTGTTTGCTCGCGCAGTTTAATTGGAACAGTCCGGGTCAAATGTGATCCGAAAAAATAAATTTAATATATAAAATTATGTGGAAATTATATTGTGAATCCCGAAAATATTAACCAGTACTTTATTCACTAGGGTCGAAAAAATCTTCAAACAATCAAGCCATATTTCTTACTTATTCATCCAACTCAAGGCACTGTACATAGATGTAATACGTAGGTTGCTATATATATTTCTGGACTAGGCAGCACTAAGTGTTTCTAGGTGCAATCTGACATTTCCATTGGAAAGTTTGACATTTTTTAGCATAACAGCACTCAGAACGTTTTGTCATTTAATCGTGAATTGTTTTATTTACAGGGAATTAAAAAATTAATCTCGGCCAAAAAATGGAATTAACTCGTGAACATTTTCGTGCGATCATTTTTCACAACTTTCGACGTGGATTATCACGACAAGAGTGCATCGATGAACTAAAATCTTTGTATGGCTATGAAGCACCATCCTATAGCACTGTGAAAAACTGGTACAACGAATTCAATCGTGGCCGACGCTCGCTCAAAGACCAATTCCGTGAAGGTCGTCCAAAAACAGCCGTTGTGCCAGAAAACATCGATGCCGTACGTGAACTGATAATGCAAGATCGTCATGTAACATACCTTCAGATAGAGGCATGCCTATGCATTTCTCCCATACATTCGATATTGCATGAACACCTGGCCGTAAAAAAGGTTTGTTCTCGTTGGATCCCGCACAATTTGACAATCGCTCAAAAAAAGGCTCGTGTGGATTGGTGTAAAGAAATGCTGAAAAAATACGATCGCGGTGTTTCAAAAGACGTTTATAAGATCGTCACAGGTGACGAATCATGGATCTATGCGTATGGGCCCGTAACAAAACAGCAATCGACCGTGTGGGTCTTCCAAGACGAGCCAAATCCAACAAAAAAAAAAGAAAAAAAACAATTTTCGTTGATAAATATGCCTATCTTCATTATTAGGCCAGAAATATATATAGCAGCCCTCGTAACTATCTGACTCGTGCAGATGCTTTTCAGCTTTAGTAATTGTTCCTTTTTTTAAAGGGTGGAAGCTTCTCTAGCATTCGTACGATATGTTAGTGAGATATGAAAATTATTAAGCGATAAAAAACTTTCAATATTTTCTATATGACAAAACACTGTCCGGTGATTTTTACTGTGGTAAAAATAACACGCTTGAAAATCGTGAAAATGTTGCCAAAATGTTTGTAAGAGCCTCTGTAAGAGCATTTGTTAAACATCGACCTAAATTGTTAAGAAAAAAATATTCTAAAGATAAGTGTCTAATGATCGTTAGAACATAGGAGACAGCATCCATCCACAGCTTTGAAAAACTACACAAAATTATCAATGAAAATACCATATCTTACAGGTGAACATTTTAGCCTGAAAACTTTGGCGTCAGACTAGGATCCAAAGATCTGATTTTTTTGTAAAACCAGTGTCGAAGAAAGGTCACAGAAGAAGAAACCTGAACCTCCTAAATGGACTGACTTGGTTTCCTATGAATTCGCCCTGTTCCCGAAACTCCCCTCGTAAGTCTTTGAAAGCAGTGAACATGACATTCGTGAAAAAAAGCCATCACACATCTTTATTTACAATCTGTCTGTATTCAAGACAATAAGCAAATGTTCTAAAATATACATAACTTTGTACAAAAGTAATAGTTTATTCTATACTTAGCTTAAGCTAGTGAAAAAAAAAAAAATAATGATTACTTATTTCCTGTACGGGAGGTCTAGAATATGAAATCGTTTCAGTCGAAACGTTTCATCTGTTTCATCCAATAACGCAATAGCTAAAGGGTTGGAATGATTGCTCAGCCTTTCAAGATATCTAGAACTAAATTTCCTAATTTCGTCTCTGACACTTGGTATATTTAGGTCGTTGTTAATTGTGATATTTGAAACAAACCAAGGAGCATCCAGAATCTTCCTGAGGGTTAAGTTCTGATAACGCTGCAATATTTCAATATTTGAGTTGCTGCAAGAGCCCCAAAGCTGAATTCCATATGTCCAAACCGGCTTTAGTATGGCTTTATAAAGTAAAATTTTGTTTTCAAAACTCAATTCAGATTTGGGTCCAATAAGCCAGTACATTTTATTAGTCTTTACTTTAAGCTCTTTTCGTTTTGCCTTAACGTGATTTTTCCATATTAATCTTCTATCAAGATGGAGGCCTAAGTACTTCACTGTATTGCTGTTAGGAATCTCTTCATTGTTCATAATAATGCTTGGACAGGAGTTTTTTTTCATTGTAAATGTGATATGTATAGATTTATCTGTATTAATGGCCATATTCCATTTTTTAAACCATGCCTCAGTAATTCGTACCTGATCCTGAATAATTTTCGACGCTTCGATCCTAGAACTGCTTGCCCCAAGCATTGCAGTGTCATCCGCATAGGTGGCGACTAAGACATTTTCAAGGACAGGCATATCTGAGGTATATATTGTATTCAGGATCGGACCAAGAACGCTTCCCTGTGGAAATCCAGCACTAATAGGATATATTTTCGAATATTCGTCTATCACTCTTACGTAAAAGTGTCTATCTAGAATGTAGTTTTTCAGAACAAGGAAAAACGGAGCAGGGAGCACTTTTTTTAGTTTATAAATCAACCCAATATGCCAGACTCGATCAAAAGCTTGTTGAATATCTAAAAACACTGCGGAACAGTAATCTTTACTTTCCAGCGTATTACTAATAAAACGAACAATGCGATGGCATTGTTCAGGAGTACCGTGTTTGTGACGAAATCCGAATTGATGCTGCGGAATATTGGAATTTTTCTCTAAAACTGGTAACAGTCGTCGCAAAAGGATTTCCTCAAATAATTTGGAGAAAGTTACCAGTAAGCTTATCGGTCTGTACGACTTCAGCATTCTTTCAGGTTTGCCTGGTTTGCTGATCATAATGATTTCCGCGCACATAACCAGGGGATTTGGCATTATTGAGCATTTCTATCTGGTTACGAACCTCACATTGTCTTATAGGTTTTACATGAAGATCCATTTGACAACGGCTTTCAATAAAATTATTTATTTCTTTAATGACAGAAGGGCAGCTAAACTCAAATGGCTGGAAAATGCCTTCTAAATGCTCGGCAAAAGCTTCTGCTTTGGCAAAATCGGACCTACACCATGCTCCGTTAATATCTTTTACCGGATGGTTTCTTGTTTTTGGGCGTTTTATGGACTTCGTTGCTTTCCAAATAGAGTGATTGCTGGGTCGTGTACCTAGACTTTTTAAAAAGTTAGCTGTACATTCATTTTTGAAATCTGAGAGTCGTTGCTTTAGCTCTTTTGTTGCCCTGTTTAAATTTCTTTTGTCAGAGGGGTACCTACTTGTCTGCCATATCTTCCTTAACTGTCGCTTGGTCTGAACCAGTTTTCTTATGTCAGCTGAAAGGAAATCGCTATACGATCTTTGGTCAATTGTCGCGAAGGAGTGGAGATGGCGGCTACTTCATGGATTGAATTGGTCAAACTTTCCACAGCCTCATCCAAATCTCTACCAAATTTTAAGCAAATAATTAGGTTGATATTTTCATCCAGGCAGTGTTGAAATTTATGTATATTGGTTGTTTTAGAAATGATACTGCTCTTTTTCATATAAGTGTGCAAAAAAGTGTTACAGTGAAGAATGAGTGGAGAATGGTCCGAGCTTAAATCATTGGAATCTGTTATATGGAGGCAATTTTTCGGAATTCCATTATATACGACAAAATCTAGCAAGTCAGGAGTTTTACAAGGATCAGAAGGCCAGTATGTCGGGTTTCCTGTGGACAGTGTTGAAAATTTCTTATTGCTAATACACTTATGTAGCTCTTTGCCTTTTGGGTTGGTTAGCCTGGAACCTCACCATGGATGCTTAGCGTTAAAGTCACCACCTACTAGGAATCTTGGTCCCAACGACCCAAAGAAAGCATCAAATTCATGAGCCCTGATGTTATGGCGAGGTGGTAGATATATTGAGGATACAAGCACCTCGGAAGAGTCACATTTTATTTTTATACATGCTGCCTGAATATAATTTTTTGTGATGGGCTCTTCAACAGTATACTTCATATTTGCCTTAAGAGAATAATATTTAGAGGATGAAAATTAAGCATTTAAATAATTTAGTAGTTTTTTCACCGATTTCTTACTTTATTCTTCTAATAGACATCACTGTGCCCCCCCTGCATATTGCCCGTAAGCCATTAGAACGCAAATTGAGGCACGCATCTTATTGAGTTCTGCTTACCACATGCAGACATACAAACATATATGTATATGTATGTAAATCAGTAATTCTGCGCCTTTGTTTTCTCCCAAACAGTGGCATTTCGCATTCAACATGGCTTGCGCGAAAATAAATCGATTGTGGCATTTGCCAATAAGCAAATTTACAATCTGCAAACATGCAACAATTTGTTGCAACGTACATACATATGTAGTGTATGCACTTGCTGCCAGTGTGTAATAAAAGCAGGCATACTCCAAGTTCCAGCCACTTTTCAAAATCCAGCAGAGAGTGCAAATAGCGTTGCCCTGTTGGAGATCACTACCGAGTAACGGCTGAGTGGCCGAAGGTGAGCTTGAATTTGCTAGAATAATATACTAATAAATAACATACATACATACGTACATGCATATGTAGATTCCATTGAAGAATTCAATGTAAATAACAGAAATTGAAAATATATTTCCCGGTAGACTCTGTGGGGATGTTTTCTTGATTTAACGAATACAGAAAACAGTTCGAAAGCGTAACTTCCTTCTTTTTCTTTACTGGCGTTAGTAACGTTTAGGCGTTTATAGCCAAGTTAACAACAGCGCAACAGTCATTTCTTCTTTTCGTAATTTGGCGTCAGTTCTTGGTACCAGGTCCTTCTCCACCTAATCTTTTCAACGGAGTGGAGGTCCTTTGTTTCTCTGTATCCACCAGCGGGCACTGAAGCTGAAAACTTCAGAGCTGGAGTGTTCTCTTCCATCCGAACATCTTGACCCAGCCAGTGCTGTACTATGTCAATGTCGCCGCATATATCGAAAAGATCATCGTTCCATCGACTGCGGTATTCGCTGTTGCCAATTCCCAAAGGACCATAAATCTTTCGAAAAACCTTTCTCTCGAACACTCCTGGTCGCATGATACGGAGTCCTATTGTCTGAAACCTCGTTTGGTATCGAACAGCTAGAAGAGGTTGTTCCCGATCCTGATGGAGCCTTTGGAGTTGCTTAACGTCAGCCTATACAGCCATATTAGATTTGCAGAGATACCAAGTTCAGACATAACGACGTAGAGACAGCCCCGTGTCGTGCTGTCGAAGGCGGCTTTAAAATCGACAAAGAGGTGGTGTGTGTCGATCTTTTTTTCACCGGGTATTTTCCAAGATTTGGTGCATGGTGAAAATCGGATTGATAGTAGCTTTTTTAAGTCTAAAGCCACACTGATAAACTCTAAAAGTTTATTAACGGTGGGCTTCATTCTTTCATACACTACACTCAATAAGACTTTATAAATATGTGATATTAAAGACGCCTCCCACCGTATGTGGGGAGTTTGAATAGCTCGGCTGGTAATCCATCAGCGCCTGCCACTTTGTTGTTCTTCAGGCGGGTAATTGCATTCGAACTGCAACATAGTCGGGCTATAGAATGTCTTTTCCATTGTCATTGATTGGGAGTCCATCTTGACAACTTTGAAAATACAGTTTTGAGAAAAACGCATTTAAAATTTTAAGTAAGTATGGTATATAGCTGACCTCGAGCGCGCAACTTTTCAAGGCTCTATCTCCAAAACTATTACTCGGATCAACTTGAGCATTTATGAACATATTATAGAGATGTTATACAATTTAATAAGGTAATCAAAAATCAATTTCTTGAAGCCGGGATTCTTAAAACTTTTTTACTGAATTGCTCTGCATCTTCAACCTGGTCATAAATATTCCCAGCTGATATTATAGAGATCTGTAGCACTGGTTGTCCTTATTTTAAAACAAAAAAAAGGTAACATTTGGTTAAGGGGTATTCTACTCTAGAATTTTAAAAAAATCGTTTTTTTTTTTTAATATATTTAAAGTTTAGACTTTCAAAAATATGACCTTGGAAGGATTTTTCAAAATTCCAATTATTTTCGGAGATACAGTCGATTTTGTGAGGTAGCGTCCGTGTTCACAAGAACTGTCTCCTAAACTTTGAACGAGTTTTTCTCGAAACTACTTTTTTCCACACGGTTCCGGGATTATCTCAAGTTCTATACAACCGATTTACTTGAAATTTTGTGTGAACCTTCTTTATATAATCCTTTATCGTTCCTTTTTTTGTGTGAACCTTCTTTATATAATCCTTTATCGTTCCTACCAGCATCGTGTCAAAATTTTTGTTTCTAATATTTTAAAAAAATCAGGAGTTTCAAAAAAAAGCGTAAAAAATGATTTTTATTTTCAGGCAGTTGCCATTTTTCAAAAAAAAAAATTTTCGTATTCCCAAATTTGGGGACTATAACAGTATCCTTACTGATTAAGAATTTGTTTTGATTTTTTTTTTTTCAGACCACCAGGAGAGTCAGAATCAATGTCACCAAGATGCGCCATTTTTTTACACCTGTCTCTACCCCCCTCTAATTATTTCAATTTTTAATATTTTTTTGTAAAATTTTGTTTCTGTATTCTTCAGATATCAGTAAAAACACCATAAAAAAATGGAAATTAAAAAAAATTTTTTGGTTCAAAATTTGATTTTTAGAGTAGAATACCCCCTAAAGTCAAATGTATGCTTCGAAAAAAAAATTACCTATTTTAAATTTTTATATTGGAAACATAAAAGATAAGGATTTGTACAGTACTTAATTTAGATAGAGAAGAAGAAAAGTTTACAAAGGAAAAGCTCCCTTAAAGGATAGTATTAAAACTATTATTTCTCAATTTTCTACTTATTTTAAAATATTCATTCTTTGATACAAAAGGTTGTTCTTTATACTACGTCAGGATTCTACAAGGTCTGTCGCAAAAGAAACAGTACTGTTAAAAAAACAACAAAAAATTCATATTTTTCAAAAGTTAATGTATATTTTTTTATTCAAAGTAGTTTCCTTGTGCTTCGATACAGCGTTTAGCCCGGTCAATTAGCATTTCAAATGAGTGTTTGAGGTCATTTTTCGGAATGCTCTTGAGAATATCGCTCGTCGCCTTTTGGATAGCTGAAATGTCCTGAAACCAGTGTCCTTTCATGGGCAAATGAAGTTTTCCAAATAGGTAAAAATCACAGGGTGCCAGATCAGGTGATTAGGGTGAGTGATTAATGGTTAATATGGAGTTTTTCGTCAACAAATCAGTGACAAGCGTCGACCGATGACACGGCGCATTGTCGTGCAACAGGCAACAGGACCCTGCCTCACGGTATTGTGGTCGAGCCCGACGAATGCGTGACAAAAGACGCTTCATAGAACCAAGGCAAAACACATCATTAATCGTTTTGCCAGGTGGGACGAACTCTCGGTGTACAATACCCTCGGAATCGTAAAAACAAATCAGCATTGTCTTCATTTTTGACTTCTGAAGACGACTTTTTTTGGCCCGACTTCTGATCGTCACAGAGGTCCTCACGACCTTCTTGGAATCGCTTAAACCACTCATGCACATTACTACGGGATAGGCACTGATCACCACACACTTTTTTAATCGTTTGAAATGTTTCAGTAAACGTTTTCCCAAGTTTAAAACAAAATTTAATATTTGCTCTTTGTTCAAAATGCATTTTACGACCGATGACCAAAAGCTGCTGTCACTTTTTGATCGATAACATCGATTTTAGTTATCCAATTGTCTTAAAATTTTTACGAAATGTCAACAAGAGATCAAACTTTTTATTTGATATACCCACCAATAGGTGGCACCACCCGAAACAGTTATATTTGAAAAGTTCTGTTTCTTTTGCGACAGACCTTGTATATAAAACGTCAAGCAGGGATTTTGGCATTAAAACAGTTTCATGAAAATCCATTATCTTTTCGGAGTTAGTTTAAGGTTTCATAAAAGAATAGATGAAACTATAAATTTCCGTTATTCCGTATTCAAGGATTTACTAATAGCAATACAGTGGAAACCAATAACCGAAAGATATGTTAAAGCTTTTGTTTAATAAACCAAATAACGTTAAATCACGTTCATTACTGATAATTGAATTACTTAAAGAATTTTTTAATTAATTACTTGCACACAATGCGCTGGAAATTTTATAAAAATAGCAAAATTATGTGTATATAGAATAATGTGAAGATATTGAACAACGGCTCCAAGAGCATTGACTCATTCGAAGAAATATTAATGAATTATTTATAGAGGGTGCTCATCACCAAAGAAACATGCCGTTTCGGTAAGCGAGAGATCTATGATTTTTAATTGAAATGCAAAGAAAGATATGTATGTATGTATTTGTTGTCCCCAGATATCCTTATACATAAGTACAATTATTAATAACTGGCACGCGACCATCACTGATTGCTAATAAAATTTGAATGATATTTCAATGAATATATGTATGTATGTTTTCCAATATAGTGTCTTAAGAAGCATATTCTAAGAAAAAACTTTATAGCAGGTATAACCACGTATTTTGTTAGCTAAACTTGGCTAATCTACTCTTTGCAAAGAGTTGCCAAGCATGAAAATTAATATATCAACGCTGAGGTCTCTGCTGCTGAACTAATGCCAACATCGAACTAATTACCATACATCTCCAAAACACCTTTACTCCTAACGAGCTTAGTAGCATTGCAGAAGTCAACAAAGTTTTAGATGTTGCTTTTTAGATGGAGCTACCAATCGCTGAAATAGATGCTTTAGAAGTACAGCAAGAGATCAAAGCGTTGGCAAACACCAGTTCATGACATGCACTAGCCCTTAAAGCACTACCAGGAAACTGAATCAGCATGATCGTTTAAATCTTTAATGGTATGTTCATACTTTGCTATTTTCCTTCTTAATGGAAATGAGCTAAGATAATTTTGATTCCGAAACCTGGTAAAGCTGAGCATCTGGTCCATTCATTTCGACCGATTAACCTACTGGTAATTGCCTCGCAAATATTTGAATCAATATTTTTGCGCAGCCCTTCGCCTCTGCTGAAGGAGAAACATCTCATTCGGATCATCAGTTTGCCTTCAGAAAACTTTATAGGACAGTTGAGCAAAGTCACATACTTAGTAGAACACTTTATAACTGATGCATTGGAAAATTGTAAACATTGTTCTTCAGTTTTTCTCGATATCCGTCAAGCATATGGTAAGGTCTTGCGCCCAGGCCTATTATACAAGGTAAATGAAAATCTGTCCATGTCTTATTATCTACTACCCTTGTCATACTTCGACAACCGGACGTGCTCAGTCAAGTGTCATTATGCCCAGTCGGATCTGAGACCTATACGCGCTACTATACCTTAAGGCAGCGCTCTTGCGCCTGTGATCTACATACTTTACACAACTGACATCCTATAGATTAACTTTGACTCCACAATTACGGGGACCTATGCGGATGACACTGCACTGCTGGCTTCGAATAGCAATTCTACTGCCTCCAGGAAACTTCAAACGCAATTGACCGCTCTAGAACCGTGACTCACCTAATTGAACATTAGCGTTAATACTGAAAAGTCCATACAAGTGGTGCATACGCTCAGGCAAGAAATATGTCCACTAGTGGCCTTACATGGTTAGTTGCTACCAAAAAGCACAAGCGCAAAACATCTGCGGAATGTATTCGATAGAAGGGGTATATGTTTCAACAAATCAAAGCTTTGCAGTTGAAAACCCGTCGATTAACAATTAGAGACCATGCTGATGAAGTTGACATATCGAAAGGCTCAGCCAATACCATTTTGAAGGATGTTTTGGGCCTCAAGCGCGTCAAATCTCGACTGGTACCGAAAACGTTGAATTTTTTGGAAAAAAGGCGTCGCGTTGAAGTATGTGAAACGATGCTTTCCGACTACCAGGGTGTCATGAAATGCATTATAACTAGCGATGAGCCCTGGATCTATGCTTACAACCCCGAAACAACCGATCAATCGAGCGAATATCGTGCCAAAAGAGAGCAGAGACCAAAAAAATCGCGCCAAAGTCGCTCAAAAATCAAGGTCATGTTGTCTGTTTTCTTCGATTATAGTGGTGTTGTGCATTATAAATTCCTTCCAACTGGTCAAACAGTCAACAAGGAATATTATTTGAACATTCTGCGTCGTTTGCGTAACGCTATCCGCCTAAAAAGGCCGGAATTGTAGAAAAAAAATTCTTGGTTTTTACACCACGATAATGCACCATCCCATACTGCCCTCGTAATTCGTGATCATTTCGCCAAAAACTCAACCCATATCTTTCCGTAACCACCGTATTCAGCTGATCTGGCGCCGTGCGACTTCTGGCTGTTCACCAAGCTCAAAAGACCGCTTCGGGGACACCGTTTTTATACGTTAGAGGAGATTCAAGCCGCAGCGAAGACGGAACTGAAGGCCATCCCGGAAAGTGACTACAACCAGTGTTTCGAGGATTGGAAAATCCGTTGGCATAAGTGCATTGCATCTGGAGGGGATTACTTTGAAGGGGATGAAATTGATTTGGAAGAATAAATAAAGAATTTTCAAAATAAATACAATGTCACCTTATTTTTTGGGCACAGTAGACATACATACATAATGATAATAGTGAATTTTTAGAGAAAAAATCTGAAATGAAAATTTTTGCAGAGCAGAACTCCGAGCCCTGGAGGAATTGTCCTCGAACTCTTCCTCTCTATAGCTCACCATCTACACATCACATTTTTTGTCGGTAGCAATTCAATCCATCAATAAAATAATAGATCAAAGGAATATTGAAGGAAATAACTCTATAAAATGCTTTCTTACAAGAGAAAATTGCATTTTCATTCATTTGCATGTATGCATGTGTGTTATGTAATTCAATAATTTCTTCTTTCTCATTGCGGCAATATTATTGTGCATGTAAATTGAAATTATTTAGCAGTTATGCGTTTGCATACAAATTTAATTCGTTTACAACAAACTACAGCAACAATACATACATGCATGCAGACACGACGCCAGTCTACACATCTAATTAAGTGCCATAAATTTATTGCTTGCGAACTATGCACGAGACGTATGTACATACATATGTATGTGTGTAAGTAAAAGTCATTGCACCTCAACTTGTAAATTGCTCATAAAAGCAATAATACACAGCAATAACTACAATAATAACAACAATCCGTAGCAAAGCAATCCACCGACGAACGAATGAAGGCACTTTGAAAGAGCGATTTGCGCCCAGCAGGAGAAGAAGACACGGCGGACAGCAACGTGCAACAGTAGCAACAAGTTTACGAATTTGAATTGGAATTAGTCTACTTTTATTTTCTCTTTTCATGTATAATATAACTCGAAGGTATTTCTTTAGAGTAAGTACAGTTTGTTATAAGTCTTTGCGTCATTTTGTTAAGAAGTTATAGTATAAATTCTTCTATTTAGTCTTTCTTCAAGTTATAAGCAATTAAGTGGTTTGAAGGGGTCCACTATAGTACAGTGCAAATTTTAGTTTTGTCAAAATTGGAGTAACCACCTTCCACTTCTTCACTTGGTCTATCCAACAGAAAAAGAGTATCTAGGAATGCCTATACCACTGCCATCACCTGCAGCCAGCTTCCATTCGCACTATTTTACCTTATTGTAAGATCATCTATCACATTATGGCATATTTCAAACCAGTCGCCATCATCAGTTTAATAAAAGTTTAAAAGAACCTTTATTTCGATTGAAATAATCTTTATTTTGAACAACACAAGAGTCGCTCGCCAACAACAACATCAGCCTCGTAATCCAACGCAGAATAACTTCAACAGGTGCTGTTTCGGACTGATTAGGCAATCGAGAAGTTAAGTAATCTCTCGACGAACAAAGAAGATCAAATTCACAAGTCACTCGTCTCAGTGTTAAAATAAAAAAGATTTCTACGGCAGATAAGAACTACCTCGCCAGAACAAGTTCTGTGAACACCTCTTCGGTTATTTCTCTATTGTTTGAGTATCTAAAGAGGTCATATTTAATTTTGACTGTTCGTAACATTAGAAATTTTGGCAGAAAGTAAGTATGAAATGAGACAATTTATTAAGGGGGTATTCTAGTCTAGAAGCATGAATTTCAGGTAATTTCTAAAGTGTCGTAAAAACAAGGCAATTAATATTTTTCGTATCCATTTTTTTATTAATTATTTGTTAATTTTAGAAGAGTAGAGAAAAAAATTAAAAACTAAAAAAAGTAAAAAATTTTAAAAATTATGAGCTGACGAAGTGCGAGGACTCTAAAAATTTCCACGTGACCATACCCATGATTTCAACCCTCCTAGTTATCAGAAACCAAAAAGAAAAAAGATTATTAATCTGGAATAATGTCGCAATGGCCGGAACTACGGAAAAGTGGGGAAAAAATTTTTCACAAAATGGCGACTGCCTAAAAAAAAAAGTTTTTTTGGATCACTTTTTCTGACTATTTCGAATTTTTTAAAACTAATAAAAATAAAAATTTGGGGATGGGGCTAGTTCCAGCCATAGACAAGCCTTTAAAGAAGACTCTATTAAAATTTCAAGTAAATCGGTCCAGTAGAACCTGAGAAATCGTGGGTATCGTATCGAAAAAGTAAATTTTGAGAAAAACGCGTTCAAAGTTTCGCGTTCCGGCCGATCCAGTTTGGATGCCGGGTCAGAAAAATCGAAATTTTTTTTTAATTTCTGGACTAGAATACCCCCTTAAGCTCAAAATAAGCTGTTTATTTATTTCATAAATAAACCCTTCTCTAGATAAGGTTTTTTTAAAGACAATAATCTCACATCATCAAAGAATGTCCTTAGAAGCAGGGAAGTTATATATACAGGGTTTGTTCGGACAGTAATAGGTCTGATTTTCTTCCGCCACGACTGTACTTCTGAGTGTGCGCGTGGTCAGTTGTCTCCGAGCACCTGATAGTCAGAACAAACATTTTCGTGCAACATGTTTCTAATACAACGTTCGTTAGAGCAGAGGCACGCGGTTTTGTGTGAAACTTGGTAAATCGGTAACAGAGACGTTTAATATGATCAAACAGGATTACCCAATTGATGCTTTAGCAAGAAGTGGAGTGTTTCGGTGGCACCAGGCCTTTTTGGAGGGCCGGGAAGAGGTCGCTGATGAAAACCGTGCTGAAAGTCCTGCGAATTCGATAAACACCGACGTGCTCACTGATGACCAGATACTGACCTCCAATTTTTGAATAACATAATCACAGGTGATGAGTCATGGATCTTTGAGTGTGATCCTTAGACAAAGAGGCAATCTTCTGAACACATTTAGACCTCGGCCTCCAAGCTATTCTGGAGAATGCCATGTCTTCCTTGACGCCTTCAATACTTGGAAATCTCGCTGGCAACACTGCAACGACACAAAAAGAGCCTATTTTGAAAGATTTTAAAGAATTGTAACGATTGATTGAATGAAGTCTTTTAAATCGAAAGCTTTCGGAAAGCGACTAAAATGATCAGGTCACACCTTAATGGAAATTAGATGAAAGCTGGAAGCGCATTAAAGAGACACTGGAACACCTCCTATACTTCTGTCTAACCTTACCTAGAATTTAGATCTTTCGTTTCACTATGCTATAAAGGAATAATTCTTCGTAATTAGAACACCTATCGAAATTTACCCATTAAATCAGCGCAAATCTGACAGCTGATTATGAAGAAATATGGACTTAGTTACAGAAAACATTCCGAGCAATTTTTTAAGCTAAAATTCCGGTAAAATTATATCAATTTTCGAAATTTACGCATCAAAGGAGAGCAAATCTGAGAGGTGATCGTAAAGAAAAATGGATTTGAAAGATCTTCAACAATCTATCGACAAATGACCACAATTTGCCACAAGAAATTTTTTCAGACGGAGTTTTAGTAAGCACTTTATCTACCATCTCGGGATATCAATTGGCCACTCGGGGCGACGTTTTTGAAATTATGCATATCTAATGTTATAAAATATACAATTATTCTACAAAAGTGAATGAGCTCTACGTTAAAAAGTGTCAGAAACCATTACCAAGGCCTGGGGAAAACTGTGGTCAAAGTATAGACTTCTGCGGTCTTTCTGAAATCTTGTGTCATAAATTGTCAAAAAATATCAAATATTCTAAAAATTCGCGATTTCTTTATTATTTTTGCAAATAAAATGATGTTGAAATTTGCGGTATAGAATCCGGAACTAACATGCTACGAGAATAAAGTGGTCTCACATAAAATCACTTACTTTAAACTTCTGAAATGGACTCCGAAAAAGCCACTGAACTTTGCTGGAACTTCTATAAAGAAAACACTGCACTTACTCTGCCTATTTTAAGAACCTCTCTTATTCACTATTTGCCTTTTCTTGTTGCAATGAGATTTTCTGCATGTTCCAGACGCTTACATAATTTCAGAAACCCGTATGTGACTCGCATAAATTATATACACGTCAGTAACAGAAATGGAATAATATGCAGCGCTTTGCAATTAAAATGCATGAAAATGGAGAATGAGGAAATTTAAGAAGAAAGAAACTACAAGAGAATAAAAAGTAAACAAGATCGATGAACCACTTGACCAAATACGATTGGCTGAGGTGTGAAGAACATGTGTATTGTGAAAAGCATTTAAAGTCCATAAATAAATAAACAAATTACTGCATTAAATGTGTCGGCTTTCTTAAACACACAAAATATATTTGTGGAGCGTTTGGTATTGTGAGCGCTCTATTAGTAGGAATTCTTACCTCGGCACATTCCCAAAGCGGTAAAGCAACAAAGCGGATATGTGAGAAAATGTGTATTGAAAAATAATTGTTAACACCTCAGCTTTTGTTGTAATTGAAAAAATAGGCGCTTTGAAGCACGAACAACACGATCCACGCTTTCAAGGCCAAGCTCGATCCGACGTTGGGTTAGCATTCTTTGCTATCTGGCTTTCCTGGCGCTTAGCAACTACTTATTAATTCCTGCTACAGCTTTTCTATGCACTCCCGCCGCTATTCGTGCCACTTCGCTGGCATTCTCCGCGACACGATTTTCCGCAGGCCAATAAACTTTTACCGAAATAGTTGTCTCGTCAACGCCAAAGTCAATAACAGCACCATACCACCTCCAGCAGTGGGGTCAGGTGTATTCTGCCATGAGAGAAAACTAGATTTTCTCAAGACACTTATGTAAAAGTATATACTTTATACATATACTTGGCGGTTGTACGCTTGTATGCCTTGTTTTCCGGTTTGTACCCACTTATATGATCTTCTATCGCGATTGCTGACAGCGCTGCTATCGACAGTCTGTCCAGCAAACATTGTGTGAGTTGACTCCCTGTAGGAAAAACAATTCGGTGGCACAAAAAGAGAACAAACGTGAATTACGGCTTTACCGCAACTATAATACCCTATAACTATAAAAGGGCATAAAAATATCTTTATCTTGATTTTGATCGGCCAGATTGCATGGCTGCTACATCCTATAGCAGGCCGCTAGCACGCTCGACGATTGGAATTAATGTGTGCTCTGCTCTATCCACAAAAAGGGAGACCCTACAATCCAACTACCGGGGATAACCTTCCTCAACATCACATGCAAGGTTCTATAGAGCGTTCTCCGTGAAAGATTAGAGGCCACGGTAAACATACTGATTAGACCTTATCAGCATGGCTAGAGGACTAGAAAATCAACAACTGATATTCCCCATGCGCCAAATCTTGGAGAAAACCCGTGAAAAGGGGATCGACACACACCACCTCTGCGCTTTTTACAACACAAAAAGGAGCAGCCTTTATGCCGCTATGTTCGAATTTGGTATTCCCGCGAAACTAATACAGCTATGGAAACTATCGTTGAGCAATACCAAAAGCTCCGTCAGCATCGGAAAAGACCCCTCCGTTCGATACCAAACGAGGTTTCAAAATAGGTGGTTCCTTATAATGCGAGGGCAAGACGAAATATCTGCTGTCATCAAACAGTCGTTGCACTCACGACTTGACTCACACGTCACAGTTGACAGTCATAACTTCGAAGTCGTAGATAATTTCGTCTATCTTGGAACCAGTATTAACACTAGATAGATAGATAAATGGTATTATGAGGAAATGCACCGCGACCTAGGGTCTATTGTGCCCTCTCCTGTATCACATGTCGCTACATGGGCACTACTGAGGTGATGTGATCCCTGCTGATATAAATTGAATCCAGGGCCTTGAGCCTTTTTCCACAGATTGATGTGCAATCCAGGTTTAGGTGTGCTGGTGTTTCCTGTTCCAGGTCGCAGAACCGGCAGTTAGCACAGGAGACTATGCCCATGTTAAACAGGTGTTTCCTGAGCCTGCAGTGCCGTGCGTAGATCGCGACGAGGGGACGGAATTTGTCACGCGGGAGGCGAATTAGTTCCTTGAAACTGGAGCGATTGTACCCTCGTAGAAGACGCTTGGCGTGGCGCATACTTGCTGCCTGTTGTCAATGCCGTTCTCTCTCCACTCTTTCCTCCGTGCGGAGCAGCTCCTTAAAAGTGTGGGATCCTACCGCTATGTATGGTTCTGGTCCCACCACCTTGGACGCTGTCGCAGCGCGGGCCAGTACCACGGCATTCTCGTTTCCTTCTATTCCCTTGTGCCTTATCACCCAAATTAGGTGCACCCGGTTGCGCAAGGACAGGCGGTTTAGCCTTTCTATGCATTCCTCTACTAAAAGCGATTTGGTCTCATGTGATGAGATCGCCCCCGAAGCACGGACATAGGCAAGTCTTTGCAGCTTTGACAGTCTCCGGATCACCGAAGACTGCGCCGCTTTGGTGCCCAGGCAACCGCTCCATAGGTTACGATAGGCCTTACTATCATGGTATACAGCCATCTAATGATACTTGGTTTACATTCCCATGATCTGCCGGCCAGGCGTCTGCATACCATAAGTGCTCTAGTTGCTTTGGACAGCGTTAAGTCCAAATGCCTACTCCACCGTAATGATGAGTTTAAAGTGAGGCCAAGGAATTTGACTTCCTTCGACATTTTCACCTCTGTGCCTTCTATTGTTAGGAACCTCAGGCTAGGAAGAGATCTCCGCTTTGGGAATGGGATCACGGTGGTTTTTGCTGGGTTGATATTTAGCCCTAGCGTGTTGCACCATCCTTTCGCCAGGTTTAAGCCCCTTTGGACAATGTCGCAGAGAGCGTTCTCAAATCTGCTTCTCGCCATTATGACAATATCGTTCGCGTACCCTTGACAGCGGATTCCATTGCTGATGAGCAACTCGAGAAGTTCATCTACTACCAAGCTCCATAGCAGAGGGGATAGTACTCCCTTGTGGTACCAAGATGAATCTTGCTATCTCCCACAGACATTATTAACACTAACAACAATGTCAGACTCGAAATCCATTGCAGAATAACTCTTGCCCACAGATGCTACTTGGAATAGAGTAGGCAATTGAGAAGTAAAGTCCTCTCTCGACGATCAAAGACCAAACTGCACAAGTCATTCATCATCTACGTTCTGATATATGGTGTGGAGGCATCAACAATGGCATTATCTTGTGAGTCGGCCTTAGAAGTGTTCGAGAGAAAAGTTCCACGGAAGACATATTGTCCTTTGCGAATTAGCAACGGCGGATATCACAATCGATGGAAGGATGAGGTGTGCGAGATATACGACGATATTGGCATAGTTCAGCGGAGCCGAAAGAAAGTTTGCGAGATGTTTCAACCTCTGTCTTGCAACGACAATGGCTGGACAATGAAGGAGAAAGGGCCTGAATGTTTCCATCTCCATACAGCTTTGACAACTTGCTGTGAAAAAATAACAAATCAATTTGTATAATTTGGTCCTTAACTTTTCAATTGTAATAGGTGTTCCAGTTCCATGACACATTTCCTAAATAATTTTGGATGCTGCTGCTGGGTTTACAGTACTTGGCCGGATAAAATTATATGTATGTAGACCCGACTATCTTGGGAGCTTTCTGTTCTTTAAGAATTATATTAAGATGATGGAGCTGACTGTCAAGCGAACTTTCTGCTCTTACGAAGAGTGGCTTTCATATTTCGGAATTAGAGATCAAAAACAAACATTAATAATCGATATTATCCACTCAGGTAATATAAACTTTTACATACATTCGGAGCACTTTTGCCACTCTGATTGAGAGGTCTCCACTAGTACGCCTCTTTACGTGTCGAAAATCGTCAACCTCTTTACTTTTTCCGAGTGGGAATAAAAATAAGTCATTCCGTGCAATGTCAGCATTATACGACGGAAGACTCATCAAATCAAATCGATGTGTGAGAGCTCGCTTTGTCGCATTGTGCTGAGTGATCCGTTTCAGTGTTTGGTTTTTCTGAATTCTTGAAAGAAAGCTGGCAAACAAATGTTGTTTACCACTCAGAACTTATTGTTCTACGTACTTCTAGTGGTATGGTTGCGACATGTCCAGTTGTTCAAAAAAAAAAAAAAAAACAGCAGGGAAAAATTCTTGCAATATTGAGTATATAGTATACTGGTCCCTCTAATCCCTATAAATGTCTCTATCTCACGATTGGTCGCTTGACGATTTCACAAAATTAGTTTGCGCACAGCGTTTATGGTTTCCTGACAACTGATTTTGGACGAGCTTCACGAAATTTGTCATGGAGTGATGTACAAACCCGGTTGAATTCACCATACCTTCGATAAGCACTGATCCTTGAAGGAGCTTCATCGCCAGAAATTCAACAAAATTCATGGATGCACTGTTGCTGTGTTGATCAAAGTTGAAAGTTGTAAAAAATAATCACGCAAAAATGTTTGCGATTTAATTTCATTTTTTGCCAGAGATGAATATTTTAAGTTACTGTAAAGAACACAAATAACGCTCGCATCTGGAAACGTGTGTAACTTAAAAATGTGAAAAATTATTTTTATAAAAAACGCATACCACTGAGCAACGAAACCTCTAAACAATTTTTATTGGTCCATCAATATTTTTACTACTTTATACTACATACTTGGAATACAGCTCAGAAGCTTAATGGATGGAAAATCCTTGGTGAGGCACAGCACCAAAGGGTAGGCCATCTAACGTTTTAAATTTGAATTATCTATATTTCGACATTGGAAACGTCAAATACCATTCGGAAAGTGACAGATATTCAGTAAAAAGTCTAAAATTTACGAAATGGGTCGCTATTCACTAGATTTTTCGGACGAGGCTCATTTCCATCTTGATGGTTACGTTAACAAGCAGAATTGTCGCATCTGGGGCACAGAAAACCCGCACGTAATCGTCGAGAAGCCAATGCACCCTGCACGAATCAGTGTATGGTGCGGATTTTCGTCTGGTGGAACCATCGGCCCATTTTTCTTCGAAAATGAAGAACGAACCGCCTTAACCGAACCGAATTTTTCGTCAAGCAAATTGAAGAGTAAGACTTGGACAACATTTGGTTCCAGCAGGACGGCGCTACGTGCCATACAGCAAACGCTACACTCAATCTTTTACGCCCTATCTTCGAAAATCGCATAATAAGCAAAAGAGGTGATGTGAATTGGCCTCCCAGAAGCTGCGATTTAACTTTGTTGGACTATTTTTTGTGGGGAGCTGTTAAAGATAAATGTTACGCCAACCATCTAGAAACAATTCAAGATCTAAAGAAAGAGATTCAAGCTGCTGTGGCTCCCATAAGGCCTGAAACCATCAAGAAAGTACTCCAAAATTGGGTGGATCGGATAAGCTACTGTAAACTCAGCCGTGGTGGTCAATTGTCCGAAATTGTTTTCCACAAATAAATTTCATAAAACAACCTTTTAAATAAATGTTAGACCTTAGAAAAATATCAAGCTGTTTTTTTTATTGGCTTTTTAAATTTAAAATTTTATATGGCCTACCCTATAGTAAGCAACAGAAAGAAATAATAATAACTTTAGAGCTAGTATACAAAACCGTTAATTCCTACAAGGTATGTTGATAACAGTCATCAAAAATGAGCGCCTGTGGGTTAGGCCTAATTACTCACAAATTAAATAAAACTACTTAAGTATTTACTTAAGTGCACCGCAATTCTTGCTGACTGGTGCGTGCATATGTATCTAAGTATATTTGTATGTAGATATTAGCTTGTGCAACAGTTAGCCACATACCTGTACTGGCATGAACCCATTAAAAAGCGAATTAACGCGTTGGAAATTCATTTGCAGCAAGAAAATTTTTCTAGCTAATTCTGCAGCCATTGGAGAGGCCCAAGAATTTTTTTCTTGTAAAATAGAGTTATTGTCGGTACAGGTGGGTAGCCGGTAGTAGAGGGCAGTGTGAATAATGCGCGTAGCGGTAAGAGAGTGTATATATACATATATGTATGTATACATAGACAGATGTATGAATGTGTAATGCTTCCGATTTGTCTATGCAGACTTACATTTAAACAGTCATTATTATAATTAGCGTAATTTCAGTTATTATATACAAATATACATACATATGTATGTATGCACGTATGTATATCTAAAGCATAATAGAAGAGTTCAATGAGCCGGCTGCCGACACTGACTCTGTTTGACCTACTCATGGCTGCATAGACATATAAAACAAAATATGTGCACGATATATACTTACATACTATACACACTTATTTACATACATATGCAGTATTTATAAATTTACATAGTAGTATACATACTTACATATATGAATATTAGGGTGATAAAATAAGTTCCTAGACACCTCTAAGAAAGCCTCTTCAAATATGAGTTTTTAATTGTAACGGGAAGGTCCCCCTACATACAGTTTTCTATTTTTTCTTATTATCAGATAGAAAAATTAATATCTCGCTTCCAACGACTTGAAAAAATATCTTGTTCCTTAGATTTTATAGGAAACTGAATGCCGTAAAAAATGGTTTTCTATGAATTTTTCGTAAACCCAACCGTTCAAAAGATATTAATAGTTAAAGTTAGATTATTTTTGAGAAAATTTTTTAGTTCTTATAGATCTTATAACTCAATGAAAAAAATCATTATGAATGATGAAACTCATAGGTTTTTGGAGAGGCTTTCATAGAGATGTCTAGGAACCTATTTTTCCGAGTACCAATCGAAAAAAAATTTTTTTTTTTTGAATCACCCTAATGAATATACTTCTAATGTGACTCATTCAGCATTAGCGAATACTTTCTTAAATAATTTTAACAACCGCTCTTTCTCTTGTAATTAAATACTTAAATACAAACATAATAAACTCATTGAACTTTGACACTTGAAGCATGAGTTAATCAACAAAATACCAATCTCTCTATATTAATTCACATGCACATATAACAGGTCAATTGAAAAGTCCCAGGCCTATCATAGTAAAGCACAATTCTGTGGCAAAATTCGTTTTTTTTTTTTTTTATTCAACAAATTTAGTTCCCTTCAAGGGCAATACACTGATTATTATAGCGACCCGCCAACTTTTCGTTACCATTTTTGTAATACTATTTTTCCTCTGCTTCAAAATAGGTTTCAGTTTCGGCGATCACCTCTTCATTCGAGGAAAATTTCTTTCCAGCATTCTTTTGAAGTCTTATCAGCCGAACATTATATTAGTTCATCTTAAACCAGTCACGAAGGTTTAGTCATTCAATACTAGGCGAAATAGTGAACCAATTGCACTAATTTTTGAGCTAATGGGTAAATAGGCAGACCACGAAAATGACGCCACGAATAATCCCACTTCTACACTTCGCTGTGATGAGCAGAACTAAAATATACAAGGTCTGTCGCCAAAGAAATAAGACTGTTAAAAAAAAACAGCAAAAAATTAATATTCTTCAAAAGTTATATTTTTTTATTCAAAGTAATTTCCTTGTGCTTCGATACAACGTTTAGCCCGGTCAATTAGCATTTCAAATGAGTGTTTAAGGTCATTTTTTGGAATACCCTTGAGAATATCGGTCGTCGCCTATTGGATAGCTGAAATGTCCTGAAACCAGTGTCCTTTCATGGGCAAATGAAGTTTTCCAAATAGGTAAAAATCACAGGGTGCCAGATCAGGTGATTAGGGTGAGTGATTAATGGTTAATATGGAGTTTTTTGTCAAAAAATCAGTGACAAGCGTCGACCGATGAGACGGTGGTATTGTGGTCGAGCACGACGAATGCGTGACAAAAGACGCTTCATAACACCAAGGTAAAACACAGCATTAATCGTTTGGCCAGATGGGACGAACTCTCGGTGTACAATACCCTCGGAATCGTAAAAACAAATCAGCATTGTCTTTATTTTAGACTTCCGAAGACGACTTTTTTTCGGTGACTTCTGATCGTCACAGAGGTCTTCACGACCTTCTTGGAATCGCTTAAACCAATCATGCACATTACTACGGGATAGGCACTGATCACCATAAACTTTCTTCATCATTTGAAAATTTTCAGTAAACGTTTTCCCAAGTTTAAAACAAAATTTAATATTTGCTCTTTGTTCAAAATGAATTTTACGACCGATGACCAAAAGCTGCTGTCACTTTTTGATCGATAACATCGATTGTAGTTATCCACCAGAAACAGTTATATTTAAAAAGTTCTGGTTCTTTTGCGACAGATCTTGTATGGTTCAAAAGGGGCCAGTCACAAATTTATGGAGGCGTCAAATTTATGGAGGCGTCAAAGAGTTAGTAGTCCAATGGACCTTTTAAGTTCAACTCTGTGACAGAAAGATTTTAGCAGAAGTCAAATATGTTACTTTTAGTAGTACTATAAATCGGTAGCAGAGACTATGAGGATTATACTAAATTGACTTTGACTAAGATAATGGTCCAAAATATAAGAATTAATGTAGTAAATCTTCGGAGCTGAATAAATTTTGTTAAAATATTTGTTGGTAAGAATTTTTGATTTTGGGGTCAGAAATTTGGATCTCAAGATTTGTTTTATCTCTTCGTTCGGATAAACGATGAACACTCTTGAAGTATGTTTAGCATATTTTGCAAGCAATGAAAGCTAGAGTGACTGGAAATATTAAGAAGTGAAAGAACTGGGTGCCAAGTAAAAAGTTTTTCGTAGCAGAAAAGCTTTAATTGGAGTTCTTCGGCGCGATAACGGATGGACTCTGCGGTTCTTCTTTTGCTGGTCGATTATGTAGACTGAATCTGCGAGCGATTCATTGCTGGTACGGAACCATTATTATACCTTGAACCGGATGTATTAAGTTGTATTTAAGATAAATGTAACATCCAAAAAGAAACGTCAGAGACCCCATAAAGTGGTTTTCAATAGTAAGCTACAAAAGTAGATCGATATGGACAGCAAACGACGCCATATTTTTTACCACTCATTTGACATTTCTCTTCAGTAAGGTTTGTCATTTCATCAGACGATCCGACAACGAGTCGAAATTATTAAAATTTACTACCGAAATTCGGAGTCCGTAGCCTGAGCTTTAAGAGCGCTACGTCCTATTTATGGTGTTCATAATCATCCTGCCAGATAAACAATTGAGCGTCTAGTGGAATAATTTGCATCCACGAGCACAGTACCAATGAGACAAAGAAGTGCCCGAGAAGTGTCGAGAATACTGCTGCCGCTAGCGCATCAATTGAGGAAGACCAAAATCAGTCTCTCACAAGTCGTTCTCAAGCGAGATGGCTAGTCTTTGACGTCGCTGTGGCGAAATTTGCGAAAAGATCTTGACCTACATCTTTACAATACCAAATTATCGCAAGAACTGAAGCCGTTTGACCACTAGAAACTTAAAAATGATCCGGATTTTCCTTCAAAAATCATCTTTAGCGAAGAATCCACACGTACTCCATGCGTCACTATTGCATCCCGAAAAACTTTCGGTTTGGTGCGATTTATGGGCCGGTGGCGTCATTGGACCGCATTTCTTCCATAACGATCACGACCGGCACTTTACTGTGAATGGGAATCGCTACAGCTCAATGATAACCTCATATTTTTGACCCGAATTGTAGATATGAACTTGCACAATGTGTGGTTACAACAGGACGGCGCCACAAGCCATACAGTGAATGTCACAATCGATTTATTGAAAACCAAATTTGGTGAACGAGTTATCTCACGCAATGGCCCAGTCAATTGTCCATCTCGGTCGTGCTATTTGAAGCCATTAGACTATTTCCTGTGGAGCTACTTCAAGACTAGGGTTTATGCCAACAAGCCAGCGACGATTGATTAACGTCGTACGAATATCGAACGTGAAATTGCAGCAATATCGGCCGATTTATGCTTGAAAACCGTCGAGAATTGGGTTCAGCGTCTGAACTTCTGCAAGCTTGACCGTGGTGGCCATGGAAAATAAAGCGAGTTCCATACATAATGGTGTTGTATGTACTTTTACAGGAAAAAAGAATTTCATTGATATTCCAAACCGATCATACTCAAGTCTTGGTATGAAAAACATACTATATAATAATAAGACGTAACGTAATTTCGCCCAGATTATAATTCAATAACTCGCTACAAGCTCTGAATATATTATTCATATCGGATCACTATAGCATATAGTTACCATTTAAATTGACCGATCAAAATCTAAAAACAAATCTTCTTATACCCTTTTATGCTATAAAAAATACTCCTTTGAATGTTATTATACCGGGTTTGTCCGGAAAGTAACAGGACTGACTTTCTTCCCTCGCAACTGTACTTCAGAGCGTGTGCGTACCGCCTGGATTTGGTAGAGGGCGTTCCTAGCTAACGAACGAGCGGCTGGTCAGTTGTCCCCGAGCACCTGGAGAGTCAGAACAAACATTTTCGCGAGACATGTTGCTGAGAGTGGTGCAAGCCGAAAATGCACCGTACGCGATTAAATTTTGTGTGAAACTCGGTAAAACGGCGTCAGAGACGTTTGATATTATCAAGCAGGCTTACCCAGATATTGCTTTAGTAAAAAGTGGTGTGTTTCGGTGACACCAGACCTTCTTGGAGGTCCGGGAAAAGGTTGCTGATGAAGACCGTGCTGGCAGATCTGCGACTTCGACAAACACCGACAATATGACTCGTGCGCGCCGGCCGGCATCCCAACGCTTCCCCCGGACGTTTCCTTGCCTGAAAAGGCCGAGCAGCATGCCACCTCGGCTCTCAAGGCTATTCCGGGGAATGCCTTGGAAATCTCGCTGGCAACGCTGCATCGACGCAGAAGGAGCCTATTTTGAAAGTTTTTAAAGAATTGTAACGATTGGTTCAATAAATTTTTTTTTAAATCAACTCAGTCCTATTACTTTCTGAACAAATCCAGTAGCTTCCAAACTAAACCACTGGTCTTAAAAAAAGAAAAAAAACAGTTACTTGAACTTCACTTAGCATAAATTAATTTAATTATCTAGGAGGCACATAAATACATATATACATTATTTTTTATACATATGTACATATAGTATATAATCTATGTAGATATGTGTGCTTGTGTGCGTGAAGCCTAGATTAAATCAAAGTCAGAGGCTCACCCACTTAGAACGCATTTTTGTTGTGTTTTTTCCAAAACACAATGCATTCAATAAAAAAACGCATGATTATCTATGTATGTATGTAGGAGTTTAGAACAATTTTTTTTTTATTTTATTTAAAAAGCATGAAAAGACAATTTGTGGCAAGCCAAGCATTCAATCGCACATGCACACATACACACATACCACCCATATAAAAGTTAAAATTTTTAATTCTTGTTGCCTTTGTTTGCATGTAAACAAACAAATGTCGACAACAACAATAATAGAAGTGAAAAGAAGGCAGCGAAACGCTTACTCACCCCATAAACACATTTTCTTTGCAGCCTTCGCTCAATTACTGCCCACTGCCAGCGGATCTCCAGATGCAAATACATACATACAAGTATGCTCTATATATGCATATGTATTTACTTATATACATACATACTTATATACATATGTTTTAGTCTATATGTCAGCGGGTGTTGGTCGACGCGTCAACTTAATGGCACGATTAATACAAAGTTGCTGCTTATATGTGCTGACACTTACATACAAACATACACACATGTATGTACTTTTGTAGGTTTGCTCATATATGGTTTGTGCGCGCTCTGTTTTGTGAGTTTTTGTTTGTTTTGTCTTTCAATTAACGCGACTGGACGACACTTCTTGCACAATAGCGTGCACACACACCAACATAAACACTCGTAGACACATATTTTTATTAAAAAGATTGCTTGCAGTTTGCTGTTGTTATTGTTGCTTTTGTGTAGCTATTATTTTTATTGCACTATTTAATTCACAGCTTTTGATCGCTTCAAACATATTCGTATTATATAACACACACTTGCTTGGCACAAACGCTTTTACTTTCCAACTTTTATTAAGGCACTTGGCTGTGTTTGTGCGTGAGTACACACATACACACATTTCAAGATCTTTTGAAATTCAGCGAGCTGCAAGTACACATATTCATAATTATATATGCACATTTCCACTTTAATTTCATTTTCACTGCGAAACATCAAAAGAAGTAGTCACACACACATACAAACATGGCGGCTACAAGGCGGAAGGAAAACCAACACGAACGCCTCAACATGGTCACAGCAAGCAACCCAAAGGCAAAGCACAAGTTCACAATTTGGCAATGAAAGCACTCTTCATATTACCAGTTTATGTACATACATATGTATGTATGTATGTACCTATAATATACAATATGAACATTAGAGTATTTTTTTTAACTATTCATTTTTTTCAATCCCATCATAAAATTTTCTTGGAAATACCCTAAAAAAAATTTCCTGAAAGTTTGAGCGCTCTTAATATTAAAATTTAAGACTGGACCGAGGCATGTAAAAATTTTCCATTGAAAATACACGACAATCGTGATTTTTTATCTTTAAATTTCTATAGATCAGAGGCATGTTATGGCATCGCTTTGACTTTAGACACATATTCCTCAGAATTGAAGACTATACAAAAGTACCTAGTTCATCAAAGTCGAAACTCACACTGGCGAGGTAGTGTGGGGCTCTAAACCTGAGTTTTCCGCGAAATTCTCATTTTTTTGCATATATCTTATAAATGACAAGAGCTCTAGAAAACATGTACATGACAAACTTATAGGAAATTTGATTTGGTTCAAGGTCAAAACCGCTATCATTAATACTTCTCGAGATATTCGGCTTTTTAAGTAACGCTGAATGGAATTTTCATAGATTTTTTATTACATATCATCTATAAAAAATTTTGGAAACCCATTCGTCGAAATATTTTTTTCTAGATTGCTATATCTGAATAATCGGTAGTGTTTAGTTTAAGCTTGTCTTTCTCATATACATCAGAACCGGACAATCAGAAGACTGCATTCGGCGACTTTTAGGATAAGTGAAATTTTTTAACAAAGAAGTTCTATTAAATTTTGTATGCAGATTCAAATATCTGGCGCCGATACGTTCGGAATGCTGGAAAATGCCTTCGGGCATAATTGTTTGTCGAGAGAAGGTGTTTTGATTGATAAAAATAATTCAAAGAGGGTCGAGAACGCGTTAACGACGAACCACGTCCAGGGCGGCCATCAACGTCAACTGATGATCAATCAGCACGTCAATAAAATAAAGGAATTAATGCCTGAGAATAAACAATTAACAGTCAGAGACCTTATTGGCATCGTTGGAATTACCGGAGGGATTAGTGGAAATCATTTGAAAGATCATTTGGGCATAAGAAATGTGAAAATATTGCTTCACTCAATTTTTTCGAAAAACAGCGTCGGGTGTGAAACAATGCTTTCCGACTACCAGGATATCATGAACCGTATTATTACGGTCGATGAGGCTTGGATCTATACTTACGACACGAAAAATACAATCAATCGGCCAAATATCGTGGCAAAGGTGAACCAAAGATGAACCTTGACATGGTTTTGGTTCATCTTTGATTCAAAAGGTCAAAAATCAAGGTTATGTTGACAGTTTTCTTCGATTATTGAGGTGTGGAATTTCTTCCGACCGGCCAGACTGTCAACAAGGAATACTTATGCGTCGTTCGTGTGAAACTATTCGTAACAAGAGATCGGCATTATGGGCCGATAATTCTTTGTTTTTTTCACCACAATAGTGCACCGCCAACTATTCGTCCAATATCGTGCCGCAAACACCATATTCGCCTGATTTAGCTCCGTGTGACTTTTGACAGTTCAGCAAACTCAAACGACCGCTTCGGAGAAACCGTTGAAGACATTAAATGAATCGCAACGCGCATTGAAGACTATTTCGTAAACTAACTTTGACAACCGTTTCGAGGATTGGAAAAATCGTTGGAACAAGTGTATTAGGGCCAAGGAGGATTACTTTGAGATAGACAACACAGATTTTGAAGGATACGTTAAGAGTTTTAAAATTATGAACAAAGTCTCATTATTTTTTTTTTTCATCAGGATGAATTGAATTTAATTTTTAATATTTTTTTGTAAAATTTTATTTCTGTATTCTTAAGATATCAATAAAAACACCATAAAAAAATTGATAGTAAAAATATTTTTGGTTTTTTTTTTAATAAAATTCAAAAAACTACCCAAAATTTGATTTTTATAGTAGAATACTACCTTAAGAATGGGAAGGAGACGGCTTGGAATTAGATTATCCGGAAAGAAATGCTGAGCAAATGGCATAGATCCAATCGCATTCAGTTTGCAAAATGACACATTAAATTAGGGTGGAGCTTAAAATGAAAAAAAAAAAATGGTTCGATACCTTATGGTCTGATGACTGCCAAATTAATGTGAAAGAAAATGATGGTTAAACATTGGTTCCAAGTCCAGAAAATACAGAAATGTGCGTCCGCTACATTACTAAATCCTTCAAACTCCGTGGCGGTAATATAATGGTTTGAGGCTGTTTCTCATGGCGTGGTATCGGACCTACATATGTTTTGGATAAAACAAAAAATGGACCGCCATATATACGTTAAAACATTAGATGAAGTCATACTCGCATATGCTGAATGAAATTTGCCTTTAATTTGACAATTTCAAGAAGACAGTGACAGCAAACATGCTTCGTGGTTTACAAAAAACAATGGTTCTAAGAACTTGATGTTGATATTATGGCTTCATCAGTACAGCCACCAGATCTACAATAGTATGGAATACAATTAAAAACTTATTTAAAAACGTTAAGGAAAAAATGGGACCTGATAAACCGAAAAATAAGGCGAAACTCTGAAGAATGTTCCAAAAGTCGGGTGTTCTATTCCACAGAGCACTTGTCGTAGCCCAGTTAAGTCTATGCCTAAAAGATGTGCATCTTAATTTTTTCTATTAACGGGTGGGCCATCTAACGTTTTAAATTTGAATTATTTATATTTCGACATTGGAAACGTCAAATACCATTCGGAAAGCGACAGATATTCAGTAAAAAGTCTAAAATTTACGAAATGGGTCGCTATTCACTAGAAGAAAACTGGGAAAAATTGAAAACTTTTTTCCAAAGTGGTGAGTCAAGTGGATGGTCAATTTTACCGAAAAATCATCTTTTCGGATGAGGCTCATTTCCACCTCGATGGTTACGTTAACAAGCAGAATGGTCGCCTTTGGACACAGAAAACCCGCATGTAATCGTCGAGAAGCCAATGCATCCAGCACGAATCACTGTATGGTGCGGATTTTGGTTTGGTGGAATCATCGGCCCATTTTTCTTCGAAAATGAAGAAGGAACCGCCGTAACCATCAGTGGTGAGCCATATCGCGCAATGTTAACCGAATTTTTCTTGAAGCAAATTGAAGAGGAAGACTTGGACAACATTTGGTTCCAGCAGGACGGCGCTACGTGCCATACAGCAAACGCTACACTCAATCTTTTACGCCCTATCTTCGAAAATCGCATAATCAGCAAAAGAGGTGATGTGAATTGGCCTCCCAGAAGCTGCGATTTAACTCCATTGGACTATTTTCTGGGGGGAGCTGTTAAAGATAAATGTTACGTCAACCATTGAGAAACAATTCAAGATCTAAAGTACGAGATTCAAGCTGCTGTAGCTGCCATAAGGCCTGAAACCAACGAGAAAGTACTCCAAAATTAGGTGGATCGGATAAGCTACTGTAAACTCAGCCGTGGTGGTCATTTGTCCGAAATTGTTTTCCACAAATAAATTTCATAAAACAACTTTTTAAATAAATGTTAAACCTTTGAAAAATATCAAGCTGTTTTTTTGATTGACTTTTTAAATTCAAAATTTTATATGGCTCACCCTTTAGTTCTCTCAAAAAATTAATTATTCTGTTTAGTAAGGTATTATGATTGTATTTTTTCGTCCACAGAATTTTTGAAGTTTGCATTTTATCTTTGCTTTTGCAATATTTTTAGTTGTTTTTTTAATATTTTTACTTTCCAATAACACTTGACAGGAAGTAAATAATAAAAATCTATATTAGTTGAATTTAAATACATAAATTCATATTTTTTTAGAACAGAAAATTAGTACTATTGCTGATTCTATTTTATTGTCCGTAACTGTATGTGTTAATATGTATGTATATAATTATTTTTTTTTATTAAATCTTGTGTTTCACATATACACTTTTAATTAATTTTATGTTGTTGTTGGTGTTTGTGGATAAGTAACGACGTGTGTATTTCATTATTTAAACTTTTTGTATATTTAATTATTTTTTATATGTATGTACATTAGGGTGATTCAAAAAAAAAATTTTTTGTTTGGTACTCGGAAAAATAGGTTGCTGGACACCTCTAAGAAAGCCTCTCCAAAAACGTATGAGTTTCATCATTCATAATGATTTTTTTCATTGAGTTATAAAATTCATAAGAAATAAAAAATTTTCCCAAAAATAATCAAACTTTAACTATTAATATCTTTTAAACGGTTGGGCTTACGAAAAAATCATGGAGAGCATTTTTGTAGAGCATTCAATTTCCTACAAAACCTAGGGAACAAGATATTTTTTCAAGTAGTTGGAAGCTGATAATAAGAAAAAATAGAAAACTGTATGTAGGAGGAGCTTCCCGTTACAATTAAGAACTCATGCTTGGAGAGGCTTTCTTGGAGGTGTCTAGGAACCTATTTTTCCGAGTACCAATCGAAAACAAAATTTTTTTTGCATCACCCTAATGTATATACATATCATTTTTATTTCTTAAATTCATTATATTTCGTTTACTTCATTTTCAAATTTTTATTGGTTTTTCTAGAGAGAGAGAGTATTTTAGTGACCCGCAAGTGGCACATACCGTTGCTGTGACGACACAATGATAATCCGGAAAGTATTTTTCTCATCCTCCCTCGAAAAAAATTAAGTATTTGAACTTTATTTTTTGTTATTCAATTATTTAACTCACGTTGGTTATTACAATATATTTCTTAATTTTTTAACTTAATTCAAATTTAATTAATAATACATAAATTTTAATATTTTTATTATTATTATTATTATTATTATTATTATTATTATTATTATTATTATTATTATTATTATTATTATTATTATTATTATTATTATTATTATTATTATTATTATTATTATTATTATTATTATTATTATTATTATTATTATTATTATTATTATTATTATTATTATTATTATTATTATTATTATTATTATTATTATTATTATTATTATTATTATTATTATTATTATTATTATTATTATTATTATTATTATTATTATTATTATTATTATTATTATTATTATTATTATTATTATTATTATTATTATTATTATTATTATTATTATTATTATTATTATTATTATTATTATTATTATTATTATTATTATTATTATTATTATTATTATTATTATTATTATTATTATTATTATTATTATTATTATTATTATTATTATTATTATTATTATTATTATTATTATTATTATTATTATTATTATTATTATTATTATTATTATTATTATTATTATTATTATTATTATTATTATTATTATTATTATTATTATTATTATTATTATTATTATTATTATTATTATTATTATTATTATTATTATTATTATTATTATTATTATTATTATTATTATTATTATTATTATTATTATTATTATTATTATTATTATTATTATTATTATTATTATTATTATTATTATTATTATTATTATTATTATTATTATTATTATTATTATTATTATTATTATTATTATTATTATTATTATTATTATTATTATTATTATTATTATTATTATTATTATTATTATTATTATTATTATTATTATTATTATTATTATTATTATTATTATTATTATTATTATTATTATTATTATTATTATTATTATTATTATTATTATTATTATTATTATTATTATTATTATTATTATTATTTATTATTATTATTATTATTATTATTATTATTATTATTATTATTATTATTATTATTATTATTATTATTATTATTATTATTATTATTATTATTATTATTATTATTATTATTATTATTATTATTATTATTATTATTATTATTATTATTATTATTATTATTATTATTATTATTATTATTATTATTATTATTATTATTATTATTATTATTATTATTATTATTATTATTATTATTATTATTATTATTATTATTATTATTATTATTATTATTATTATTATTATTATTATTATTATTATTATTATTATTATTATTATTATTATTATTATTATTATTATTATTATTATTATTATTATTATTATTATTATTATTATTATTATTATTATTATTATTATTATTATTATTATTATTATTATTATTATTATTATTATTATTATTATTATTATTATTATTATTATTATTATTATTATTATTATTATTATTATTATTATTATTATTATTATTATTATTATTATTATTATTATTATTATTATTATTATTATTATTATTATTATTATTATTATTATTATTATTATTATTATTATTATTATTATTATTATTATTATTATTATTATTATTATTATTATTATTATTATTATTATTATTATTATTATTATTATTATTATTATTATTATTATTATTATTATTATTATTATTATTATTATTATTATTATTATTATTATTATTATTATTATTATTATTATTATTATTATTATTATTATTATTATTATTATTATTATTATTATTATTATTATTATTATTATTATTATTATTATTATTATTATTATTATTATTATTATTATTATTATTATTATTATTATTATTATTATTATTATTATTATTATTATTATTATTATTATTATTATTATTATTATTATTATTATTATTATTATTATTATTATTATTATTATTATTATTATTATTATTATTATTATTATTATTATTATTATTATTATTATTATTATTATTATTATTATTATTATTATTATTATTATTATTATTATTATTATTATTATTATTATTATTATTATTATTATTATTATTATTATTATTATTTGAAACACTGTTTAATTGTTGTTGTTTGTATTTTTTAATCTGGTTATATAATTTTTATTTTTGCAGACTCTGTCCCCTGCAAATACTACATATGTACTATATACATATGTTCATATATAAAACTATAAACATAGCCACATCTGTATGCGCTTCTCATACATACATATGTACATACATATCTGTGTACATGCACTCACATGCCTTATTCATAAAATTTTTGCTTCAAATTCATTCTCACACAATTTCGCGCATTTCCATCGCATCGCGATTCACTTTCGATCGTACCGTTCCGCAAATAACCGTTTTAATTACCGCATTTTACGAGTCCACGCGCCAAAATCAAATTTCACCTGCGTCGCGCACTCCGATTTCATTATTTCGAACACAATATATAACCTCCGATTTCTGCACTATTTTTGCAAAGCTTTGCTGGGCTGCATTTTGAATTATTTACACACGCGTCGCGCACTGATCGTACGTCGAATGATTCCTTTCGCCGCGAACACTGTCCAACAACTGAAGTTTTCTTCGCATTTTCACTGCTGCGGCGCCGGTCTCTCGCTCAATTCCACCAGAGAATGCAATTGCCTGCAGCGACGCCGTCTGCTCCAGCCGGGTACATTGCACAGTGTACTTTTTTCGCGACGCACAATTTTTCGACCTTCGTGCGGCCACGCGACCGATCAGTTTTTGTTGTGTTCTACACATGCGTTGCGCTCTTGGCATTTTCGTCACACTCACGCCCAGCTGAACCACCAACAGTGCGCCTCACAAGCCATACCATCTGACTTTTCATGTTGCCTATTATATGTATGTATGTGTGTATGTACGTGTGTAACTCCGTGGTGCACTGAAGTTGTTCTCATTCTCGAAGCGAACTGGCTTAGCTTAATTAGTTGATCACAACTGCCACTCCATTTACTACCCAGCCTTAATGAATAAACATTGAAATGTTTACGCAGCCAGGGGTGCCGAAACTAAGCTGCAGTATTAGAAGTTACTAAGAGGACGTCAAGCGATCTGCATTATTTAATATGTTGATTAGTTCAAAAAAAGATAATTATACCGCAATAGTGTCTGAGAGGCTTATTCGAGACGATGGTTCAATCAGAAATTGCTTATGCCAACGCATCACATAGCCGACAGCCTGTTTCTTGGACTTCTTGCGGCGCTACCGACAACCAAATATCCGGCCCCGGTGTATCAACTGCAAATTTTCTAATTCAAGTCGTCGCTGTATTCACAAGCCCTTAACAATTTCCTTGTCATTTAGGCTCTACAGTTTTTATAGTTCGTTTTTTTAAGTTTCTGCTTTCGAAAGTTTCTCCAAAAATATTAATTTTTCTATTTCTGAATTTGACATTATACACCGTACAGGAAATTACTACAGGAAATTACTACAGGATTACAGAATGAAATTTTTTTCAATTCTGACTAATGAAATGTCAAGATTGTTTGTTGTTAAGTCCAGCCTTTTTTCAAGCAAACACCAGCGTCACCTGTCATATGAAACCGCTAGTGCAGCTTTTAATTTTATACAACAGATGACGCATTCAAGGTCATTGCTTCACTAGAAATAGTCACTAGATGGTACTGGCAAGCAAAATAATAAAGAATATAGAAAATATTGTTACAAAAGTAGTATTAAGTTGTATTTGTATTGCTATATGCATCCATTATTATGAACAATAGCTGTAGGTATATGGAATAGCATTTGTCTTATTGTAGACATCTGGCGCCGCGGCTGTTTGTTTGTCGAAGCAATAGCTACATCTGGCGCCGTATAGCAGTATGTTCTGGTGGTTTCTAGACGCAATATTCTAGAAGGACACATCGGCATCTAGCGACATCTGGCGCCGTATAGCAGTATGTTCTGGTGGTTTCTAGACGCAATATTCTAGAAGGACACATCGGCATCTAGCGAGAAGTGCGTGGCTATATAAGCCGTGGCAGCGCCAACGTAATCAATCAGTGCTAAGAGTAAACTGCTATAGTGTAGACGAGTTGTGAAATAAAGAGTTGTTGAATTAAATTAAACAGTGTTGATTTTATTTGTCAATCCAGAGATACGAACCTAACAAAGTAAACTAGCAAGAGTAAATTCGTAACAATTGGTGTCAGAAGTGGGATTGTCAAATAATCCAAATTCAAGATGGTTAAATTCGGAGAATTGAGAATTCAACAATTAAAAAAGGAACTGGAGGAGCGTAATTTGCCGATAAGCGGACAAAAGGCGGATCTGCAGGCACGATTACGTGAAGCAATGGAAGCGGATGGAATTAATGTGGACGAGTTCGAATTTGTTGGGCCAGAAACTTCTACAAAGGTAGAAGAAAAAGTAGAAGAACAACGAACATCATCAAGTGCAGACACGAACATGCTGTTAGTGGCTTTTAAGCAAATAATAGCTGAAAATATATCACAAATAACAGAGAATGCAGTGCAAACAGAAAATCGTCTGGCACAGCAAATAGCTGAAAATACATCGCAGTTAAAGTCTTGCCTTACACAACAAATGACTGAAAATAATACGCAGTTAGAAAAGCGTTTGGTACAACAGATTACAGAAAATACTACACAAGTACAAAAACAAGTGCAAGAGAAATTTTCAAAATTTGAAGAGGAATTAAGCACGTTAAAAAATGAAGAAGAAAATTTAAAATCAGAATTTCTTCAACTGAGTAATCGTATGCGAGAACTGCAACTGCATGGCCCTGCACCATCAATAAATAATCCAAGATTGAAGGCACCCACATTCGATGGAAGTATTCCATTTCAAATTTTCAAACTTCAGTTTGAAAAGACAGCAATGGCCAATAACTGGAATACAGCGGACAAAGTGGCGTCCTTGTTTGTATCATTGAAAGGGCCTGCGGCAGAAATCCTTCAGACTATTCCAGACTGTGAACGGGACAACTATGAGGCATTGATGAGTGCGATAGAAAGACGATATGGTAGTGAGCACCGGAAACAAATATACCAGATCGAACTGCAAAATAGGGGTCAGAAGATGAACGAGTCATTGCAAGAGTTCGCAACTGAAATCGAACGACTGGCTCATTTGGCAAATGCAGATGCACCTGTGGATTACATTGAGAGGGTAAAAATTCAATGTTTCATAAATGGAATTCGTGATGTGGACACCAAACGCGCCACATATGCAATGCCAAAAAGAACGTTTGCTGAAACGGTTTCGCACGCCCTCACACAGGAAACAGCTTCCCTACTAAGTAAACCAGCACCCAAAGTACAAAGGGTTGAAATGGAACAACCGGCGCTGATGGAGGAAATATTGAAGACTCTGAAGACAATTGCTGCACAGCGAGTAAATACAACAGGCAGATGTTTCAACTGTGGAAAAGCGGGTCACTTTGCCCGAAATTGCAAGATAAAAGTAAACCCATCAAAATGGAAACAACCAACAGAACATCGAAAGAGGATTCACCACAAAAATGCGGATGCATTATCACATCGCCCTTGTCCACTGGAATTTAAACATTGCTCCAAATCAGAAGGAAAAGAAGGTATAATCGACGTGCGATCACTGAATATAGAACCTGAAGATGATTGGACTCCTCAACGCATCAGAATCAATCAGCTGGAGGACCCTGATCTTGCAAAGCTGGTAATGGCCAAAGAAAATGGGGTACGACCACCAAAGAAACAAATAAGTAACGAGAGTCCAACGGCAAAAGCATATTGGGCCCAATGGAACAGCATAAACCTCGTTAATGGATACCTTCATCGTACCTGGGAAAGCGAAGATGGCAAACATTCTCGTCTGCTGATCATAGTACCGAAGTCCATGATCCCGAAAGTATTGAAAGAATATCACAATGGACCTAGTGGAGGGCACCTTGGAATTACAAAAACTATAGAGAAGATTAAACAACGGTTCTACTGGATCGGCTGTCGAGATTCCATAGCAGAATGGATAAGTAATTGCGTAGAGTGCATGGCAGCTAAAGGTCCTAAAGCCAAAAGTCGCGGTAGGCTACAACAGTACAACGTGGGATCGCCATTTGAAAGAGTCGCAATGGATGTTGCAGGTCCGTTCCCAACCAGTACGGCCGGAAACAAATATCTACTGGTTGTCATGGACTATTTCAGTAAATGGCCAGAAGTATATGCCTTACCAAACCAGGAAGCGAAGACAGTAGCCGAAGCGTTTGTAGAAAATTGGATAACAAGGTTCGGAGTGCCCGTCGAATTACACTCAGATCAAGGCAGGAATTTCGAATCTTCCATTTTCCAAGAAGTCTGTACATTATTGGGCATCCACAAGACACGGACGACAGCGTTACATCCACAATCAGATGGAATGGTGGAGAGATTCAACCGAACGCTCGAAGAACATCTGCGGAAAATCGTTGATAAAGATCAACGGAATTGGGACAAGTGCATCCAGATGTTCCTGCTGGCGTATCGTTCAGCGAAGCACGAGACAACTGGTTACACGCCAGCAAAGATTATTTTCGGATCTGATCTACGACTCCCCGCTGATCTTAAGTTTGGAACGAATCCTACAGCTGTAAGAAATGATGGAGATTATTGTTCTGCCTTAAAGGAAGAAATGAATGAATTGCACCTAATGGTAAGACAGCATACGCATCTGATGAGCAATAAGATGAAGGACCGGTTCGATCAAGCGGCAAATTCAAAAGGTTTTGAAGAAGGTGATCTGGTCCTATTGTACAATCCACTTCGAAAGAAAGGCTTGTCCCCGAAACTGCAGTCAGCCTGGGAAGGACCCTATATGGTGATAAAACGACTTAATGACGTGGTATACCGCATACAAAGGAATGGAAAAGCACGATGTAAAATGAAAGTAGTACATTTGGAGAGGCTCGCCCCATTTGGTTCAAGAGGATTTGTGCCTAATCGGGACGATTAGGCTTTAGTGGAGGGCAGTGTTACAAAAGTAGTATTAAGTTGTATTTGTATTGCTATATGCATCCATTATTATGAACAATAGCTGTAGGTATATGGAATAGCATTTGTCTTATTGTAGACATCTGGCGCCGCGGCTGTTTGTTTGTCGAAGCAATAGCTACATCTGGCGCCGTATAGCAGTATGTTCTGGTGGTTTCTAGACGCAATATTCTAGAAGGACACATCGGCATCTAGCGAGAAGTGCGTGGCTATATAAGCCGTGGCAGCGCCAACGTAATAAATCAGTGCTAAGAGTAAACTGCTATAGTGTAGACGAGTTGTGAAATAAAGAGTTGTTGAATTAAATTAAACAGTGTTGATTTTATTTGTCAATCCAGAGATACGAACCTAACAAAGTAAACTAGCAAGAGTATCTCTGGATTGACAAATAAAATCAACACTGTTTAATTTAATTCAACAACTCTTTATTTCACAACTCGTCTACACTATAGCAGTTTACTCTTAGCACTGATTGATTACGTTGGCGCTGCCACGGCTTATATAGCCACGCACTTCTCGCTAGATGCCGATGTGTCCTTCTAGAATATTGCGTCTAGAAACCACCAGAACATACTGCTATACGGCGCCAATATTGTTACGAATTTACTCTTGCTAGTTTACTTTGTTAGGTTCGTATCTCTGGATTGACAAATAAAATCAACACTGTTTAATTTAATTCAACAACTCTTTATTTCACAACTCGTCTACACTATAGCAGTTTACTCTTAGCACTGATTTATTACGTTGGCGCTGCCACGGCTTATATAGCCACGCACTTCTCGCTAGATGCCGATGTGTCCTTCTAGAATATTGCGTCTAGAAACCACCAGAACATACTGCTATACGGCGCCAGATGTCGCTAGATGCCGATGTGTCCTTCTAGAATATTGCGTCTAGAAACCACCAGAACATACTGCTATACGGCGCCAGATGTAGCTATTGCTTCGACAAACAAACAGCCGCGGCGCCAGATGTCTACAATAAGACAAATGCTATTCCATATACCTACAGCTATTGTTCATAATAATGGATGCATATAGCAATACAAATACAACTTAATACTACTTTTGTAACACTGCCCTCCACTAAAGCCTAATCGTCCCGATTAGGCACAAATCCTCTTGAACCAAATGGGGCGAGCCTCTCCAAATGTACTACTTTCATTTTACATCGTGCTTTTCCATTCCTTTGTATGCGGTATACCACGTCATTAAGTCGTTTTATCACCATATAGGGTCCTTCCCAGGCTGACTGCAGTTTCGGGGACAAGCCTTTCTTTCGAAGTGGATTGTACAATAGGACCAGATCACCTTCTTCAAAACCTTTTGAATTTGCCGCTTGATCGAACCGGTCCTTCATCTTATTGCTCATCAGATGCGTATGCTGTCTTACCATTAGGTGCAATTCATTCATTTCTTCCTTTAAGGCAGAACAATAATCTCCATCATTTCTTACAGCTGTAGGATTCGTTCCAAACTTAAGATCAGCGGGGAGTCGCAGATCAGATCCGAAAATAATCTTTGCTGGCGTGTAACCAGTTGTCTCGTGCTTCGCTGAACGATACGCCAGCAGGAACATCTGGATGCACTTGTCCCAATTCCGTTGATCTTTATCAACGATTTTCCGCAGATGTTCTTCGAGCGTTCGGTTGAATCTCTCCACCATTCCATCTGATTGTGGATGTAACGCTGTCGTCCGTGTCTTGTGGATGCCCAATAATGTACAGACTTCTTGGAAAATGGAAGATTCGAAATTCCTGCCTTGATCTGAGTGTAATTCGACGGGCACTCCGAACCTTGTTATCCAATTTTCTACAAACGCTTCGGCTACTGTCTTCGCTTCCTGGTTTGGTAAGGCATATACTTCTGGCCATTTACTGAAATAGTCCATGACAACCAGTAGATATTTGTTTCCGGCCGTACTGGTTGGGAACGGACCTGCAACATCCATTGCGACTCTTTCAAATGGCGATCCCACGTTGTACTGTTGTAGCCTACCGCGACTTTTGGCTTTAGGACCTTTAGCTGCCATGCACTCTACGCAATTACTTATCCATTCTGCTATGGAATCTCGACAACCGATCCAGTAGAACCGTTGTTTAATCTTCTCTATAGTTTTTGTAATTCCAAGGTGCCCTCCACTAGGTCCATTGTGATATTCTTTCAATACTTTCGGGATCATGGACTTCGGTACTATGATCAGCAGACGAGAATGTTTGCCATCTTCGCTTTCCCAGGTACGATGAAGGTATCCATTAACGAGGTTTATGCTGTTCCATTGGGCCCAATATGCTTTTGCAGTTGGACTCTCGCTACTTATTTGTTCCTTTGGTGGTCGTACCCCATTTTCTTTGGCCATTATCAGCTTTGCAAGATCAGGGTCCTTCAGCTGATTGATTCTGATGCGATGAGGAGTCCAATCATCTTCAGGTTCTATATTCAGTGATCGCACGTCGATTATACCTTCTTTTCCTTCTGATTTGGAGCAATGTTTAAATTCCAGTGGACAAGGGCGATGTGATAATGCATCCGCATTTTTGTGGTGAATCCTCTTTCGATGTTCTGTTGGTTGTTTCCATTTTGATGGGTTTACTTTTATCTTGCAATTTCGGGCAAAGTGACCCGCTTTTCCACAGTTGAAACATCTGCCTGTTGTATTTACTCGCTGTGCAGCAATTGTCTTCAGAGTCTTCAATATTTCCTCCATCAGCGCCGGTTGTTCCATTTCAACCCTTTGTACTTTGGGTGCTGGTTTACTTAGTAGGGAAGCTGTTTCCTGTGTGAGGGCGTGCGAAACCGTTTCAGCAAACGTTCTTTTTGGCATTGCATATGTGGCGCGTTTGGTGTCCACATCACGAATTCCATTTATGAAACATTGAATTTTTACCCTCTCAATGTAATCCACAGGTGCATCTGCATTTGCCAAATGAGCCAGTCGTTCTATTTCAGTTGCGAACTCTTGCAATGACTCGTTCATCTTCTGACCCCTATTTTGCAGTTCGATCTGGTATATTTGTTTCCGGTGCTCACTACCATAACGTCTTTCTATCGCACTCATCAATGCCTCATAGTTGTCCCGTTCACAGTCTGGAATAGTCTGAAGGATTTCTGCCGCAGGTCCTTTCAATGATACAAGCAAGGACGCCACTTTGTCCGCTGCATTCCAGTTATTGGCCAATGCTGTCTTTTCAAACTGAAGTTTGAAAATTTGAAATGGAATACTTCCATCGAATGTGGGTGCCTTCAATCTTGGATTATTTGTTGATGGTGCAGGGCCATGCAGTTGCAGTTCTCGCATCCGATTGCTCAAATGAAGAACTTCTGATTTCAAATTTTCTTCGTCATTTTTTAACGTGCTTAATTCGTCTTCCAATTTTGAAACTTTCTGTTGCACTTGTGTATTACTTTCTGTAATCTGTTGTACCAAACGCTTTTCTAACTGCGTATTATTTTCAGTCATTTGTTGTGTAAGGCGAGACTCTAACTGTGATGTATTTTCAGCTATTTGCGTCATTTGCTGTGCCAGACGATTTCCTGTTTGCACTGCATTTTCTGCATTTTCAGCTATTTGCGTCATTTGCTGTGCCAGACGATTTTCTGTTTGCACTGCCTTTTCTGCATTTTCAGCTATTTGCTGTGCCAGACGATTTCCTGTTTGCACTGCATTTTCTGTATTTTCAGCTATTTTCTGTATAGCCACTAACAGCATGTTCATGTCCACACTCGGTGATGTTCGTTGTTCTTCTACTTTTTCTTCTACCTTTGTAGAAGTTTCTGGCCCAACAAATTCGAACTCGTCCACATTAATTCCATCCGCTTCCATTGCTTCACGTAATCGTGCCTGCAGATCCGCCTTCTGCCCGCTTATCGGCAAATTACGCTCCTCCAGTTCCTTTTTTAATTGCTGAATTCTCAATTCTCCGAATTTAACCATCTTGAATTTGGATTATTTGACAATCCCACTTCTGACACCAATTGTTACGAATTTACTCTTGCTAGTTTACTTTGTTAGGTTCGTATCTCTGGATTGACAAATAAAATCAACACTGTTTAATTTAATTCAACAACTCTTTATTTCACAACTCGTCTACACTATAGCAGTTTACTCTTAGCACTGATTTATTACGTTGGCGCTGCCACGGCTTATATAGCCACGCACTTCTCGCTAGATGCCGATGTGTCCTTCTAGAATATTGCGTCTAGAAACCACCAGAACATACTGCTATACGGCGCCAGATGTAGCTATTGCTTCGACAAACAAACAGCCGCGGCGCCAGATGTCTACAATAAGACAAATGCTATTCCATATACCTACAGCTATTGTTCATAATAATGGATGCATATAGCAATACAAATACAACTTAATACTACTTTTGTAACACTGCCCTCCACTAAAGCCTAATCGTCCCGATTAGGCACAAATCCTCTTGAACCAAATGGGGCGAGCCTCTCCAAATGTACTACTTTCATTTTACATCGTGCTTTTCCATTCCTTTGTATGCGGTATACCACGTCATTAAGTCGTTTTATCACCATATAGGGTCCTTCCCAGGCTGACTGCAGTTTCGGGGACAAGCCTTTCTTTCGAAGTGGATTGTACAATAGGACCAGATCACCTTCTTCAAAACCTTTTGAATTTGCCGCTTGATCGAACCGGTCCTTCATCTTATTGCTCATCAGATGCGTATGCTGTCTTACCATTAGGTGCAATTCATTCATTTCTTCCTTTAAGGCAGAACAATAATCTCCATCATTTCTTACAGCTGTAGGATTCGTTCCAAACTTAAGATCAGCGGGGAGTCGCAGATCAGATCCGAAAATAATCTTTGCTGGCGTGTAACCAGTTGTCTCGTGCTTCGCTGAACGATACGCCAGCAGGAACATCTGGATGCACTTGTCCCAATTCCGTTGATCTTTATCAACGATTTTCCGCAGATGTTCTTCGAGCGTTCGGTTGAATCTCTCCACCATTCCATCTGATTGTGGATGTAACGCTGTCGTCCGTGTCTTGTGGATGCCCAATAATGTACAGACTTCTTGGAAAATGGAAGATTCGAAATTCCTGCCTTGATCTGAGTGTAATTCGACGGGCACTCCGAACCTTGTTATCCAATTTTCTACAAACGCTTCGGCTACTGTCTTCGCTTCCTGGTTTGGTAAGGCATATACTTCTGGCCATTTACTGAAATAGTCCATGACAACCAGTAGATATTTGTTTCCGGCCGTACTGGTTGGGAACGGACCTGCAACATCCATTGCGACTCTTTCAAATGGCGATCCCACGTTGTACTGTTGTAGCCTACCGCGACTTTTGGCTTTAGGACCTTTAGCTGCCATGCACTCTACGCAATTACTTATCCATTCTGCTATGGAATCTCGACAACCGATCCAGTAGAACCGTTGTTTAATCTTCTCTATAGTTTTTGTAATTCCAAGGTGCCCTCCACTAGGTCCATTGTGATATTCTTTCAATACTTTCGGGATCATGGACTTCGGTACTATGATCAGCAGACGAGAATGTTTGCCATCTTCGCTTTCCCAGGTACGATGAAGGTATCCATTAACGAGGTTTATGCTGTTCCATTGGGCCCAATATGCTTTTGCAGTTGGACTCTCGCTACTTATTTGTTCCTTTGGTGGTCGTACCCCATTTTCTTTGGCCATTATCAGCTTTGCAAGATCAGGGTCCTTCAGCTGATTGATTCTGATGCGATGAGGAGTCCAATCATCTTCAGGTTCTATATTCAGTGATCGCACGTCGATTATACCTTCTTTTCCTTCTGATTTGGAGCAATGTTTAAATTCCAGTGGACAAGGGCGATGTGATAATGCATCCGCATTTTTGTGGTGAATCCTCTTTCGATGTTCTGTTGGTTGTTTCCATTTTGATGGGTTTACTTTTATCTTGCAATTTCGGGCAAAGTGACCCGCTTTTCCACAGTTGAAACATCTGCCTGTTGTATTTACTCGCTGTGCAGCAATTGTCTTCAGAGTCTTCAATATTTCCTCCATCAGCGCCGGTTGTTCCATTTCAACCCTTTGTACTTTGGGTGCTGGTTTACTTAGTAGGGAAGCTGTTTCCTGTGTGAGGGCGTGCGAAACCGTTTCAGCAAACGTTCTTTTTGGCATTGCATATGTGGCGCGTTTGGTGTCCACATCACGAATTCCATTTATGAAACATTGAATTTTTACCCTCTCAATGTAATCCACAGGTGCATCTGCATTTGCCAAATGAGCCAGTCGTTCTATTTCAGTTGCGAACTCTTGCAATGACTCGTTCATCTTCTGACCCCTATTTTGCAGTTCGATCTGGTATATTTGTTTCCGGTGCTCACTACCATAACGTCTTTCTATCGCACTCATCAATGCCTCATAGTTGTCCCGTTCACAGTCTGGAATAGTCTGAAGGATTTCTGCCGCAGGTCCTTTCAATGATACAAGCAAGGACGCCACTTTGTCCGCTGCATTCCAGTTATTGGCCAATGCTGTCTTTTCAAACTGAAGTTTGAAAATTTGAAATGGAATACTTCCATCGAATGTGGGTGCCTTCAATCTTGGATTATTTGTTGATGGTGCAGGGCCATGCAGTTGCAGTTCTCGCATCCGATTGCTCAAATGAAGAACTTCTGATTTCAAATTTTCTTCGTCATTTTTTAACGTGCTTAATTCGTCTTCCAATTTTGAAACTTTCTGTTGCACTTGTGTATTACTTTCTGTAATCTGTTGTACCAAACGCTTTTCTAACTGCGTATTATTTTCAGTCATTTGTTGTGTAAGGCGAGACTCTAACTGTGATGTATTTTCAGCTATTTGCGTCATTTGCTGTGCCAGACGATTTCCTGTTTGCACTGCATTTTCTGCATTTTCAGCTATTTGCGTCATTTGCTGTGCCAGACGATTTTCTGTTTGCACTGCCTTTTCTGCATTTTCAGCTATTTGCTGTGCCAGACGATTTCCTGTTTGCACTGCATTTTCTGTATTTTCAGCTATTTTCTGTATAGCCACTAACAGCATGTTCATGTCCACACTCGGTGATGTTCGTTGTTCTTCTACTTTTTCTTCTACCTTTGTAGAAGTTTCTGGCCCAACAAATTCGAACTCGTCCACATTAATTCCATCCGCTTCCATTGCTTCACGTAATCGTGCCTGCAGATCCGCCTTCTGCCCGCTTATCGGCAAATTACGCTCCTCCAGTTCCTTTTTTAATTGCTGAATTCTCAATTCTCCGAATTTAACCATCTTGAATTTGGATTATTTGACAATCCCACTTCTGACACCAATTGTTACGAATTTACTCTTGCTAGTTTACTTTGTTAGGTTCGTATCTCTGGATTGACAAATAAAATCAACACTGTTTAATTTAATTCAACAACTCTTTATTTCACAACTCGTCTACACTATAGCAGTTTACTCTTAGCACTGATTTATTACGTTGGCGCTGCCACGGCTTATATAGCCACGCACTTCTCGCTAGATGCCGATGTGTCCTTCTAGAATATTGCGTCTAGAAACCACCAGAACATACTGCTATACGGCGCCAGATGTAGCTATTGCTTCGACAAACAAACAGCCGCGGCGCCAGATGTCTACAATAAGACAAATGCTATTCCATATACCTACAGCTATTGTTCATAATAATGGATGCATATAGCAATACAAATACAACTTAATACTACTTTTGTAACACTGCCCTCCACTAAAGCCTAATCGTCCCGATTAGGCACAAATCCTCTTGAACCAAATGGGGCGAGCCTCTCCAAATGTACTACTTTCATTTTACATCGTGCTTTTCCATTCCTTTGTATGCGGTATACCACGTCATTAAGTCGTTTTATCACCATATAGGGTCCTTCCCAGGCTGACTGCAGTTTCGGGGACAAGCCTTTCTTTCGAAGTGGATTGTACAATAGGACCAGATCACCTTCTTCAAAACCTTTTGAATTTGCCGCTTGATCGAACCGGTCCTTCATCTTATTGCTCATCAGATGCGTATGCTGTCTTACCATTAGGTGCAATTCATTCATTTCTTCCTTTAAGGCAGAACAATAATCTCCATCATTTCTTACAGCTGTAGGATTCGTTCCAAACTTAAGATCAGCGGGGAGTCGCAGATCAGATCCGAAAATAATCTTTGCTGGCGTGTAACCAGTTGTCTCGTGCTTCGCTGAACGATACGCCAGCAGGAACATCTGGATGCACTTGTCCCAATTCCGTTGATCTTTATCAACGATTTTCCGCAGATGTTCTTCGAGCGTTCGGTTGAATCTCTCCACCATTCCATCTGATTGTGGATGTAACGCTGTCGTCCGTGTCTTGTGGATGCCCAATAATGTACAGACTTCTTGGAAAATGGAAGATTCGAAATTCCTGCCTTGATCTGAGTGTAATTCGACGGGCACTCCGAACCTTGTTATCCAATTTTCTACAAACGCTTCGGCTACTGTCTTCGCTTCCTGGTTTGGTAAGGCATATACTTCTGGCCATTTACTGAAATAGTCCATGACAACCAGTAGATATTTGTTTCCGGCCGTACTGGTTGGGAACGGACCTGCAACATCCATTGCGACTCTTTCAAATGGCGATCCCACGTTGTACTGTTGTAGCCTACCGCGACTTTTGGCTTTAGGACCTTTAGCTGCCATGCACTCTACGCAATTACTTATCCATTCTGCTATGGAATCTCGACAACCGATCCAGTAGAACCGTTGTTTAATCTTCTCTATAGTTTTTGTAATTCCAAGGTGCCCTCCACTAGGTCCATTGTGATATTCTTTCAATACTTTCGGGATCATGGACTTCGGTACTATGATCAGCAGACGAGAATGTTTGCCATCTTCGCTTTCCCAGGTACGATGAAGGTATCCATTAACGAGGTTTATGCTGTTCCATTGGGCCCAATATGCTTTTGCAGTTGGACTCTCGCTACTTATTTGTTCCTTTGGTGGTCGTACCCCATTTTCTTTGGCCATTATCAGCTTTGCAAGATCAGGGTCCTTCAGCTGATTGATTCTGATGCGATGAGGAGTCCAATCATCTTCAGGTTCTATATTCAGTGATCGCACGTCGATTATACCTTCTTTTCCTTCTGATTTGGAGCAATGTTTAAATTCCAGTGGACAAGGGCGATGTGATAATGCATCCGCATTTTTGTGGTGAATCCTCTTTCGATGTTCTGTTGGTTGTTTCCATTTTGATGGGTTTACTTTTATCTTGCAATTTCGGGCAAAGTGACCCGCTTTTCCACAGTTGAAACATCTGCCTGTTGTATTTACTCGCTGTGCAGCAATTGTCTTCAGAGTCTTCAATATTTCCTCCATCAGCGCCGGTTGTTCCATTTCAACCCTTTGTACTTTGGGTGCTGGTTTACTTAGTAGGGAAGCTGTTTCCTGTGTGAGGGCGTGCGAAACCGTTTCAGCAAACGTTCTTTTTGGCATTGCATATGTGGCGCGTTTGGTGTCCACATCACGAATTCCATTTATGAAACATTGAATTTTTACCCTCTCAATGTAATCCACAGGTGCATCTGCATTTGCCAAATGAGCCAGTCGTTCTATTTCAGTTGCGAACTCTTGCAATGACTCGTTCATCTTCTGACCCCTATTTTGCAGTTCGATCTGGTATATTTGTTTCCGGTGCTCACTACCATAACGTCTTTCTATCGCACTCATCAATGCCTCATAGTTGTCCCGTTCACAGTCTGGAATAGTCTGAAGGATTTCTGCCGCAGGTCCTTTCAATGATACAAGCAAGGACGCCACTTTGTCCGCTGCATTCCAGTTATTGGCCAATGCTGTCTTTTCAAACTGAAGTTTGAAAATTTGAAATGGAATACTTCCATCGAATGTGGGTGCCTTCAATCTTGGATTATTTGTTGATGGTGCAGGGCCATGCAGTTGCAGTTCTCGCATCCGATTGCTCAAATGAAGAACTTCTGATTTCAAATTTTCTTCGTCATTTTTTAACGTGCTTAATTCGTCTTCCAATTTTGAAACTTTCTGTTGCACTTGTGTATTACTTTCTGTAATCTGTTGTACCAAACGCTTTTCTAACTGCGTATTATTTTCAGTCATTTGTTGTGTAAGGCGAGACTCTAACTGTGATGTATTTTCAGCTATTTGCGTCATTTGCTGTGCCAGACGATTTCCTGTTTGCACTGCATTTTCTGCATTTTCAGCTATTTGCGTCATTTGCTGTGCCAGACGATTTTCTGTTTGCACTGCCTTTTCTGCATTTTCAGCTATTTGCTGTGCCAGACGATTTCCTGTTTGCACTGCATTTTCTGTATTTTCAGCTATTTTCTGTATAGCCACTAACAGCATGTTCATGTCCACACTCGGTGATGTTCGTTGTTCTTCTACTTTTTCTTCTACCTTTGTAGAAGTTTCTGGCCCAACAAATTCGAACTCGTCCACATTAATTCCATCCGCTTCCATTGCTTCACGTAATCGTGCCTGCAGATCCGCCTTCTGCCCGCTTATCGGCAAATTACGCTCCTCCAGTTCCTTTTTTAATTGCTGAATTCTCAATTCTCCGAATTTAACCATCTTGAATTTGGATTATTTGACAATCCCACTTCTGACACCAATTGTTACGAATTTACTCTTGCTAGTTTACTTTGTTAGGTTCGTATCTCTGGATTGACAAATAAAATCAACACTGTTTAATTTAATTCAACAACTCTTTATTTCACAACTCGTCTACACTATAGCAGTTTACTCTTAGCACTGATTTATTACGTTGGCGCTGCCACGGCTTATATAGCCACGCACTTCTCGCTAGATGCCGATGTGTCCTTCTAGAATATTGCGTCTAGAAACCACCAGAACATACTGCTATACGGCGCCAGATGTAGCTATTGCTTCGACAAACAAACAGCCGCGGCGCCAGATGTCTACAATAAGACAAATGCTATTCCATATACCTACAGCTATTGTTCATAATAATGGATGCATATAGCAATACAAATACAACTTAATACTACTTTTGTAACACTGCCCTCCACTAAAGCCTAATCGTCCCGATTAGGCACAAATCCTCTTGAACCAAATGGGGCGAGCCTCTCCAAATGTACTACTTTCATTTTACATCGTGCTTTTCCATTCCTTTGTATGCGGTATACCACGTCATTAAGTCGTTTTATCACCATATAGGGTCCTTCCCAGGCTGACTGCAGTTTCGGGGACAAGCCTTTCTTTCGAAGTGGATTGTACAATAGGACCAGATCACCTTCTTCAAAACCTTTTGAATTTGCCGCTTGATCGAACCGGTCCTTCATCTTATTGCTCATCAGATGCGTATGCTGTCTTACCATTAGGTGCAATTCATTCATTTCTTCCTTTAAGGCAGAACAATAATCTCCATCATTTCTTACAGCTGTAGGATTCGTTCCAAACTTAAGATCAGCGGGGAGTCGCAGATCAGATCCGAAAATAATCTTTGCTGGCGTGTAACCAGTTGTCTCGTGCTTCGCTGAACGATACGCCAGCAGGAACATCTGGATGCACTTGTCCCAATTCCGTTGATCTTTATCAACGATTTTCCGCAGATGTTCTTCGAGCGTTCGGTTGAATCTCTCCACCATTCCATCTGATTGTGGATGTAACGCTGTCGTCCGTGTCTTGTGGATGCCCAATAATGTACAGACTTCTTGGAAAATGGAAGATTCGAAATTCCTGCCTTGATCTGAGTGTAATTCGACGGGCACTCCGAACCTTGTTATCCAATTTTCTACAAACGCTTCGGCTACTGTCTTCGCTTCCTGGTTTGGTAAGGCATATACTTCTGGCCATTTACTGAAATAGTCCATGACAACCAGTAGATATTTGTTTCCGGCCGTACTGGTTGGGAACGGACCTGCAACATCCATTGCGACTCTTTCAAATGGCGATCCCACGTTGTACTGTTGTAGCCTACCGCGACTTTTGGCTTTAGGACCTTTAGCTGCCATGCACTCTACGCAATTACTTATCCATTCTGCTATGGAATCTCGACAACCGATCCAGTAGAACCGTTGTTTAATCTTCTCTATAGTTTTTGTAATTCCAAGGTGCCCTCCACTAGGTCCATTGTGATATTCTTTCAATACTTTCGGGATCATGGACTTCGGTACTATGATCAGCAGACGAGAATGTTTGCCATCTTCGCTTTCCCAGGTACGATGAAGGTATCCATTAACGAGGTTTATGCTGTTCCATTGGGCCCAATATGCTTTTGCAGTTGGACTCTCGCTACTTATTTGTTCCTTTGGTGGTCGTACCCCATTTTCTTTGGCCATTATCAGCTTTGCAAGATCAGGGTCCTTCAGCTGATTGATTCTGATGCGATGAGGAGTCCAATCATCTTCAGGTTCTATATTCAGTGATCGCACGTCGATTATACCTTCTTTTCCTTCTGATTTGGAGCAATGTTTAAATTCCAGTGGACAAGGGCGATGTGATAATGCATCCGCATTTTTGTGGTGAATCCTCTTTCGATGTTCTGTTGGTTGTTTCCATTTTGATGGGTTTACTTTTATCTTGCAATTTCGGGCAAAGTGACCCGCTTTTCCACAGTTGAAACATCTGCCTGTTGTATTTACTCGCTGTGCAGCAATTGTCTTCAGAGTCTTCAATATTTCCTCCATCAGCGCCGGTTGTTCCATTTCAACCCTTTGTACTTTGGGTGCTGGTTTACTTAGTAGGGAAGCTGTTTCCTGTGTGAGGGCGTGCGAAACCGTTTCAGCAAACGTTCTTTTTGGCATTGCATATGTGGCGCGTTTGGTGTCCACATCACGAATTCCATTTATGAAACATTGAATTTTTACCCTCTCAATGTAATCCACAGGTGCATCTGCATTTGCCAAATGAGCCAGTCGTTCTATTTCAGTTGCGAACTCTTGCAATGACTCGTTCATCTTCTGACCCCTATTTTGCAGTTCGATCTGGTATATTTGTTTCCGGTGCTCACTACCATAACGTCTTTCTATCGCACTCATCAATGCCTCATAGTTGTCCCGTTCACAGTCTGGAATAGTCTGAAGGATTTCTGCCGCAGGTCCTTTCAATGATACAAGCAAGGACGCCACTTTGTCCGCTGCATTCCAGTTATTGGCCAATGCTGTCTTTTCAAACTGAAGTTTGAAAATTTGAAATGGAATACTTCCATCGAATGTGGGTGCCTTCAATCTTGGATTATTTGTTGATGGTGCAGGGCCATGCAGTTGCAGTTCTCGCATCCGATTGCTCAAATGAAGAACTTCTGATTTCAAATTTTCTTCGTCATTTTTTAACGTGCTTAATTCGTCTTCCAATTTTGAAACTTTCTGTTGCACTTGTGTATTACTTTCTGTAATCTGTTGTACCAAACGCTTTTCTAACTGCGTATTATTTTCAGTCATTTGTTGTGTAAGGCGAGACTCTAACTGTGATGTATTTTCAGCTATTTGCGTCATTTGCTGTGCCAGACGATTTCCTGTTTGCACTGCATTTTCTGCATTTTCAGCTATTTGCGTCATTTGCTGTGCCAGACGATTTTCTGTTTGCACTGCCTTTTCTGCATTTTCAGCTATTTGCTGTGCCAGACGATTTCCTGTTTGCACTGCATTTTCTGTATTTTCAGCTATTTTCTGTATAGCCACTAACAGCATGTTCATGTCCACACTCGGTGATGTTCGTTGTTCTTCTACTTTTTCTTCTACCTTTGTAGAAGTTTCTGGCCCAACAAATTCGAACTCGTCCACATTAATTCCATCCGCTTCCATTGCTTCACGTAATCGTGCCTGCAGATCCGCCTTCTGCCCGCTTATCGGCAAATTACGCTCCTCCAGTTCCTTTTTTAATTGCTGAATTCTCAATTCTCCGAATTTAACCATCTTGAATTTGGATTATTTGACAATCCCACTTCTGACACCAATTGTTACGAATTTACTCTTGCTAGTTTACTTTGTTAGGTTCGTATCTCTGGATTGACAAATAAAATCAACACTGTTTAATTTAATTCAACAACTCTTTATTTCACAACTCGTCTACACTATAGCAGTTTACTCTTAGCACTGATTTATTACGTTGGCGCTGCCACGGCTTATATAGCCACGCACTTCTCGCTAGATGCCGATGTGTCCTTCTAGAATATTGCGTCTAGAAACCACCAGAACATACTGCTATACGGCGCCAGATGTAGCTATTGCTTCGACAAACAAACAGCCGCGGCGCCAGATGTCTACAATAAGACAAATGCTATTCCATATACCTACAGCTATTGTTCATAATAATGGATGCATATAGCAATACAAATACAACTTAATACTACTTTTGTAACACTGCCCTCCACTAAAGCCTAATCGTCCCGATTAGGCACAAATCCTCTTGAACCAAATGGGGCGAGCCTCTCCAAATGTACTACTTTCATTTTACATCGTGCTTTTCCATTCCTTTGTATGCGGTATACCACGTCATTAAGTCGTTTTATCACCATATAGGGTCCTTCCCAGGCTGACTGCAGTTTCGGGGACAAGCCTTTCTTTCGAAGTGGATTGTACAATAGGACCAGATCACCTTCTTCAAAACCTTTTGAATTTGCCGCTTGATCGAACCGGTCCTTCATCTTATTGCTCATCAGATGCGTATGCTGTCTTACCATTAGGTGCAATTCATTCATTTCTTCCTTTAAGGCAGAACAATAATCTCCATCATTTCTTACAGCTGTAGGATTCGTTCCAAACTTAAGATCAGCGGGGAGTCGCAGATCAGATCCGAAAATAATCTTTGCTGGCGTGTAACCAGTTGTCTCGTGCTTCGCTGAACGATACGCCAGCAGGAACATCTGGATGCACTTGTCCCAATTCCGTTGATCTTTATCAACGATTTTCCGCAGATGTTCTTCGAGCGTTCGGTTGAATCTCTCCACCATTCCATCTGATTGTGGATGTAACGCTGTCGTCCGTGTCTTGTGGATGCCCAATAATGTACAGACTTCTTGGAAAATGGAAGATTCGAAATTCCTGCCTTGATCTGAGTGTAATTCGACGGGCACTCCGAACCTTGTTATCCAATTTTCTACAAACGCTTCGGCTACTGTCTTCGCTTCCTGGTTTGGTAAGGCATATACTTCTGGCCATTTACTGAAATAGTCCATGACAACCAGTAGATATTTGTTTCCGGCCGTACTGGTTGGGAACGGACCTGCAACATCCATTGCGACTCTTTCAAATGGCGATCCCACGTTGTACTGTTGTAGCCTACCGCGACTTTTGGCTTTAGGACCTTTAGCTGCCATGCACTCTACGCAATTACTTATCCATTCTGCTATGGAATCTCGACAACCGATCCAGTAGAACCGTTGTTTAATCTTCTCTATAGTTTTTGTAATTCCAAGGTGCCCTCCACTAGGTCCATTGTGATATTCTTTCAATACTTTCGGGATCATGGACTTCGGTACTATGATCAGCAGACGAGAATGTTTGCCATCTTCGCTTTCCCAGGTACGATGAAGGTATCCATTAACGAGGTTTATGCTGTTCCATTGGGCCCAATATGCTTTTGCAGTTGGACTCTCGCTACTTATTTGTTCCTTTGGTGGTCGTACCCCATTTTCTTTGGCCATTATCAGCTTTGCAAGATCAGGGTCCTTCAGCTGATTGATTCTGATGCGATGAGGAGTCCAATCATCTTCAGGTTCTATATTCAGTGATCGCACGTCGATTATACCTTCTTTTCCTTCTGATTTGGAGCAATGTTTAAATTCCAGTGGACAAGGGCGATGTGATAATGCATCCGCATTTTTGTGGTGAATCCTCTTTCGATGTTCTGTTGGTTGTTTCCATTTTGATGGGTTTACTTTTATCTTGCAATTTCGGGCAAAGTGACCCGCTTTTCCACAGTTGAAACATCTGCCTGTTGTATTTACTCGCTGTGCAGCAATTGTCTTCAGAGTCTTCAATATTTCCTCCATCAGCGCCGGTTGTTCCATTTCAACCCTTTGTACTTTGGGTGCTGGTTTACTTAGTAGGGAAGCTGTTTCCTGTGTGAGGGCGTGCGAAACCGTTTCAGCAAACGTTCTTTTTGGCATTGCATATGTGGCGCGTTTGGTGTCCACATCACGAATTCCATTTATGAAACATTGAATTTTTACCCTCTCAATGTAATCCACAGGTGCATCTGCATTTGCCAAATGAGCCAGTCGTTCTATTTCAGTTGCGAACTCTTGCAATGACTCGTTCATCTTCTGACCCCTATTTTGCAGTTCGATCTGGTATATTTGTTTCCGGTGCTCACTACCATAACGTCTTTCTATCGCACTCATCAATGCCTCATAGTTGTCCCGTTCACAGTCTGGAATAGTCTGAAGGATTTCTGCCGCAGGTCCTTTCAATGATACAAGCAAGGACGCCACTTTGTCCGCTGCATTCCAGTTATTGGCCAATGCTGTCTTTTCAAACTGAAGTTTGAAAATTTGAAATGGAATACTTCCATCGAATGTGGGTGCCTTCAATCTTGGATTATTTGTTGATGGTGCAGGGCCATGCAGTTGCAGTTCTCGCATCCGATTGCTCAAATGAAGAACTTCTGATTTCAAATTTTCTTCGTCATTTTTTAACGTGCTTAATTCGTCTTCCAATTTTGAAACTTTCTGTTGCACTTGTGTATTACTTTCTGTAATCTGTTGTACCAAACGCTTTTCTAACTGCGTATTATTTTCAGTCATTTGTTGTGTAAGGCGAGACTCTAACTGTGATGTATTTTCAGCTATTTGCGTCATTTGCTGTGCCAGACGATTTCCTGTTTGCACTGCATTTTCTGCATTTTCAGCTATTTGCGTCATTTGCTGTGCCAGACGATTTTCTGTTTGCACTGCCTTTTCTGCATTTTCAGCTATTTGCTGTGCCAGACGATTTCCTGTTTGCACTGCATTTTCTGTATTTTCAGCTATTTTCTGTATAGCCACTAACAGCATGTTCATGTCCACACTCGGTGATGTTCGTTGTTCTTCTACTTTTTCTTCTACCTTTGTAGAAGTTTCTGGCCCAACAAATTCGAACTCGTCCACATTAATTCCATCCGCTTCCATTGCTTCACGTAATCGTGCCTGCAGATCCGCCTTCTGCCCGCTTATCGGCAAATTACGCTCCTCCAGTTCCTTTTTTAATTGCTGAATTCTCAATTCTCCGAATTTAACCATCTTGAATTTGGATTATTTGACAATCCCACTTCTGACACCAATTGTTACGAATTTACTCTTGCTAGTTTACTTTGTTAGGTTCGTATCTCTGGATTGACAAATAAAATCAACACTGTTTAATTTAATTCAACAACTCTTTATTTCACAACTCGTCTACACTATAGCAGTTTACTCTTAGCACTGATTTATTACGTTGGCGCTGCCACGGCTTATATAGCCACGCACTTCTCGCTAGATGCCGATGTGTCCTTCTAGAATATTGCGTCTAGAAACCACCAGAACATACTGCTATACGGCGCCAGATGTAGCTATTGCTTCGACAAACAAACAGCCGCGGCGCCAGATGTCTACAATAAGACAAATGCTATTCCATATACCTACAGCTATTGTTCATAATAATGGATGCATATAGCAATACAAATACAACTTAATACTACTTTTGTAACAATATTTATTTTAGTACTCTTTAGAAAGCAACGAAATAAGAATTATTAGGGGTATTCAGACCAGCCTTGTTAATTCGTTAGTCGTTATTCGATGATTTTTTACATGTATTTTGTTTTTGTAAAATTAACAGACTATCGTTTTACCGAGTAACGAACTATCCATCTGGCAAGCTTGATAATTAATTCGTTCCTCGGTAATATCACATCAGCTGATCTCCTGCTCCTCTGTACATTAATTTAAAGTACTTAACAGTAATAAATTTGATCTGCCGCACATAATTTTCAATTAAATGACTGACAATTTTTGATTTTGCACTTTGTTGAGGCATTTTTACACTTTAATAAAATTGAATCAGCTGTTTCGGCATAAAATTTACCATACTACAGAGGTAGAACTAAAAGTATGCTCACAGTTAAGCCTTTTAACGAAGTATCAACTAACGAATTACCAAATAAACAGGCTTCGGTCTGAATACCTTTATTGTTAATGAGAGATTAGAAAATTCTACGAGTCTTCGTTGACGAAGCAAGTGAGGTTTTAGGCTACTCAAGAGAAAATCTACGGATTAGAGAGAGTTTAATTGGAAGAATGGATTAAATCAGGATCAGGACTCAATCTTAAGAGGCATAATAAATAAACTAGCTGTTGGCGACTTAATTAATGGGATTTAAACACAAAATTGAACCGAGAAACCGATGCGAAAGAGCAGGCAAAGACCAATTATTGCCTCCGAGTTTAGCGATCTAGACTCGTTACCGAAAAAAATAATTCTTGCTACTCTAGAATTTTGAAAAATTCAATTTTTTTTCATATATTTAAAGTTTAGACCTTTAGGAACATATCCTCCAAAGGATTTTTAAAAATTAAAATTATTTTAAGAGCTACAGTTACTTTAGTGACGCAGTACCTAGCCCTATTCGGCCGTATCGGACGGAAAAATCGCATATGCGGGAAATGTTCTATGAATCACTGTGAGCAACTTTTTCTAAGAGACTATGGATCCAAAACCGACTTCGAGTAGTAAGAATTCAAGTAAGAGAAAGAAGAAATAAAGCATACATGGCCTACTATACTTGCAAGAGAATCGTCAGCGGCTGTCACAAGACCTATACTACCACTGGTATGGTGGCCAGCGCTAATCAAACAATACAACATTAGAAAATTAAATGAAATACAAAGAGCAGCACCTGCGGGTGTTACTGGTGCAGTCAGGTCATGTCCGACTGACGCGCTCAATGTGGTCCTGGGTAGTTCATGGGTATGGACATCTTTATTCACAAAACAGCAGCTTTTACGGCTATAAGAATAAAAGAATTGGGTGACCAACCACCTGATTCTGATCAGCAATTTCAAAATCAGGAGAACTACGGACGTAGTGTAATCCTAATTAAGCTCACCATCAACAAATCAGACTCTCTCTCAAATATAATCAATATACATACATATGTAAATATAAATAAATATATGTAAGATTCGTGTATTTTATATGAAAAGAGATACTCGGTACTTGCAACATGCTCAATACTTGCCCCGAGCCCGCTTTTCATTACGTGCAAGAATCGTGGTATTACTGTATTTATTGTTTTTATCCTATTATCTGATTTGCGTCTTAGGTACTTGGCATATATTTCTATTTTTATATCAAGACCAAGTTTGAAACTAAAAAACTTTGACTCGGCTGTTACGCCGAGATCCAATAATGTTGTTAAAGGCAGGAACTATGTATCTCTAGTCAAGTTGGAACATAAAAAATATATAACATTTAAATGAAACTCGAAACTCACCTCCAACAGCCTTAATGAATACACATTGAAATGTTTACGCAGCCAGGGGCGCAAACTTAACGTCAGTTTTAGAAGCTAACCTCTACCACTCTCTATAGAAGAGGTCCCCAAGCGAACTGCATCATTTTGGTATGTTGATTAGTCCAGAAAAGATTATCTTGCTGAGTTCAGACTTAATTTTTCTGCTTCCTGCACTTTAGTGGTATGTGGAAAGGCGATCCATCCGAAGTGAAGTGGCGTGACTTTTTGCGGCCGTCAATCAAATATCCGGTGCCGGTGTATCAGCTACAAATTTTCTAATTCAAACCGTCTGCACGCGTCGGTTTATTCACAAGCATTTATTCATTTCCATGTTCTCTTTAAGCTCTTCAATTTCTGTAGTTTAAAAGTTTCTGTTTCCGTTTAAAAGTTTCTGCTTTCGAAAGTTTCTTCAGAAACATTTATTTTTCTATTTTCTGAATTCGATATTCACAATGTACACCGTTGACTACTACCGAGTGAAATTCTTTTTCAATTCTGTCAAATAAAACGTCAAGAGAGTTTTTTGTTGTAAAGCCTAGTCTTTTTTGAAGCGAACACCAGCGTCACCTGTCATATGAAACTGATAGTGTAGCTTACAATTTTTTACAACAGATGTCGCGTTCGCGGTTCATTGCTTCAAAAGAAATAGTCTCTAGATGGTACTGGTAAGCAAAATAATAAAGAATGTAGGAAATACTATTTTTAGTACTCTTTCGAAAGCAACGAATCTTCGGAGAGGTTTGAAAATTCTACGAACCTTCGTTGACGACGCGGATCTATGGATTAAAGAGAGTTTAGTCTAAAGCAGTGGCGCTCATTTAATAACAACGCAATAAAAATCCAAACACGCGTGTTTGACTGATAATTCTGCTACTGCGAAAAATATCACACGCACACGTAAGCGGCTGAACACGTACGCTAGGTACGTACGAAAATCTATAGCAATGTTTGTGCAGCGCAAACGTAAAATGTAGTAGTATTGAGGCGTGCGCACCACTGGTCTAAAGATTGATCATATCATGATCATGATTGAATGTTAAGAGGAACAATACATAACTATGTGTTGGCGAAAATAAAATAATTCTTGCTTAAGGGGGTATTCTAGTCTAGAAATTAAAAAAAAATCGATATTTTTTTTATATATTTTCAAAGTTTAACTATTCAAGAATATGTGTACAAGAGGATTTTTCAAAATTCAAATTATTTTCGGAGATATAGGCATTTTTCTGACCCGGCATCCAAACTAGTTCGGCCGGAACGCGAAACTTTAAACGCGTTTTTCTCAAAACTGACTTTTTCGGAACGATGCCCACGATTTCTCAGGTTCTACTGGACCGATTTACTTGAAATTTTTATAGAGTCTTCTTTATAGGCTTGTCTATGGTTGGAACTAGCCCCATCCCCAAATTTTTATTTTTATTATTTTTAAAAAATTCGAAATAGTCAGAAAAAGTGGTACCAGCTATCCTATAAGGCGATGTTTTCTAATATAATAAAGCTTTCTTTGTCAGTTTTTGAGTTATCTGTATGAAATTTAATAGATCGGAATCGGTCCGATCGTACAACTAAAACATATACATTTGTATTTATCTCCTTACAACCGATTATTCAGATTTTTTAAACTTGGACATAATAATCGCTGCCTCGAAACCGCTTTTAGACCCATACTCTCTTAGGCAAAGTGTTTCAGAATTATGCATAGAACATTTCCCGCATACGCGATGTTATAAAAGAAATCGACCCATTATCAAAAAAATTTTTAATAAAAAAATTAACTTCTCTAAAAACAGTTAACAAAGAATATACTTATAATTAAAAATAGTAAAAGAAAAAAAGGGTATTTGAAAAATAAAAAAATTGCTAAATTTATTTTGATAATTTTTTACAAAACAAATAATACTTGAAAAAAATATTTTTAAAACATTTAAATGCAATAAAATACCAAAAAAAAAATTAAAAATATTTTCACATAAACCAAATTTGTTTACATAAAAATTTATTTATATTTTCGTTTCAAAACAATTTAAATGGAAAAAAATTTAATTTTCTATAAAAAGCACAATTGAAAAATTACTTTTTTTAAAATAAATTAAATTTTTCTAAAACCTATTGAAAAGTGGCATTTAAATGTAATAAAAATTTTAATATACTGTACTTCATAAGAAACTAATTTTTATGTTATATATTTTTTGTTACAAAAAAATAATGTTAATCAAATATTAACTAATATTTTGAAGACCCTATAAAGTATATACTGTATAAATGATCACCTTAACGAACTGAGTTAATTTGGTCATGGCTGTTGTTGTAACGGCTATCTTGTTGTCCTCGAGATCATCCAACGGTAGGCCCAGGACACGTGTTCTTTCGACGGGGTCGGACCAAAGGGAGCGGGGTATCAGATGTGTAGGGTTAGTTGGGCATACAAACAGGTGGTTAGAGTCAAGCGGGAACTCGTTGCAAGCTGGACATATTTTTGCTATGTCGCGGTCGATTCTGAATAGGTAGGCGTGCAACCTGCTACATTATCCAGAACAAAGCTGGCAATTCGAACTCGTCATCTGCAATGGGTGGTTGTTTGACTCGTAGTACTGGGAGAGGGTCAGTGAAGGTGTTCATGCCTCCAGTGTTTGTCTGTTGCGTCCGATGTCTAGTCGACGTAGTTAAGGAAGAACCTTTTGATGTTCCTAGGAGGCGGTTCCGCTCCAAGCATACAAGCCTCACTATGCAGGTATTCGATAGGAAACATCAAAAGGCATCCTGTCATAGTCTGCAGTCCAATATTCTGATAAGTCTTCCTCGGCTGCGTTTCACTGCATTCAGGCTGCGGCGTAGTTAAGGACCGGCCGGCTGATTGCCAATAATTTTTCTTCGGATTTTGTTGCGGCTCTGTACTCGCGGTCGTATGAGGAGTGAAGGAGCACAGACTGTCAAAAGTCACACCTTAAATTTTAGGATTATTGACAGTCGGAATTTTAACGCTATCAAGTCCGTAATCCTTCGTCCAATTTGTGAATATGGTCGCTGTGGACTTAGTCGAGGATAGTGTTAGGCTCCATGCAGCGAGGAAACGAGCAAGGTCGAACATATAGCCGTTTTGCGGACATGCCCTCGATTCCATAACCCGAAATAGCGCTTAAATAACAATAATTCAATAAGGGTCGGGAACGCGTTGGTGACAAACAAAGTTCAGGACGGTCATCACCATCAACTGACGATCAACACGTCAATAAAATAAAGGAATTGGTGCTTGAGAATTGACGTTTAACAGTCAGAGATCTTACTGGCATCGTTAGAATATCGGAAGAATCAGTGAAAGCCATTTTGAAAGGTGATTTGGGCTTATAAAAGTGAAAGCACGGCTATTTTGGAAATTGACTTTAACAACTTTCGGGGATTATAAAAGATGTTGGCACAAGTGCGGAGGACGACATACGAGGTGTGTTCAAAAAGTATCGCGAATCGTAACTGACAGTTTTCTTCGATTGCAGGGGCGTGGTGCATAATGAGTTCTTGCCACAGGGAATAACGGTCAATAAGGAATATTACGTGCAAGTTATGCGCAATTTGCGCGAAGCAATCCGCCAGAAACGCCCGGATTTGTGGAAGAACAAAAATTGGCTTTTGCACCACGATAACGCCCCTGCTCATACACATCGTTGCTTGTACGCGCCTTTTTGGCCAAAAACAACACACTAATGAAGCCGCAGCCACCGTATTCCCCAGATCTGGCCCCCTGTGACTTTTTCTTGTTCCCCAAACTGAAGAGGGCCATGAAAGGACGACGTTACGCTTCTCTTGACGAGATAAAGACGGCATCGAAGGAGGAGCTGAAGAAGATAAAGAAAAATTATTTTTGAAGTGCTTCGAAGATTGGAAAAACCGTTGGCACAAGTGTATATTATCTCATGGGTATTACTTTGAAGGGAACAAAATAGATATTCATGAATAAATAAATAATTTTTGAAAAAAACACAAAATTCGCGATACTTTTTGAACACACCTCGTAGAGTTTGCAGCATAAATTAAGAATTTTACAATTAAGCACTAAGTCTTACTATTTTTTGCCCATAAGATTATATGGGCAAACAAACGTTTTTTTTTTTTTTTTTTTTTTGTACTTGAAACAATTAAAGCCACTTCATTTCATTGTAATTTTCGCATAGTTTTTATTTTTATTATTCACTTAAAAATGTTAATTTTTTAATATATTTTTATATATATATTTATGTATATATTTACAAAGTAAACTAATAGTTTTTGCTCACATTTTCGTACAATTTTCAACTTTCAACTTTATTTTTATTTTTTTCTTTTTTACGCTTTTGCGCTGCGCTTGCTTTCAATAGTGCAACAAAAGTAAAGCGTTTACAAATAATAAATTAGCTTAAGGGAAATTTTAAGTTCTCAGTTTCGTTTCAATAGATATCATTTTATACATACAAACATACTCACAGTTGAGTAACTATAACTAATACTAAGCTTTTACATGTGTTTTTAATTTTTTTATTTTTTATTTTTTGTTGTTGTTGTTGGTTGTTTTATTTCTTTGTTAGCATTCACGTTTGCGCTCTTTAAATAAAATGTTTTTCTTTGCGTTATGATTTTAGTTTTTTTTTCATTTTCAGTTTCATTTTCATTTTAATAATTACATATTTGCATACAAAATTAGGTTTTTGTGGTTTTGTATTGTTGTAAAAGTAGAGAAAATATTTATATATGCATGTATGTATGTATATTTGTATATATGTAAGTAATTACTTTTATTTATTTATTTTTGTTGTAAGCTGTGGCTAAATGTGTATGTATATATTTATATGTGTAAAACTGTGCATGTGTGTGTGTGTTGGCGTGTGTCTGTCTGTCTGTCGGTTTCTCCATATGTGTGTGCGATTGTAAATTTGTTGTTGTTGCATTTGTTTTTGGGTTTTGCTGGGTACTGTGCGTTTGCTTGGTGGTGACACGCTCCTGAAATTTCGTGCGTTATGGACTTTTGCTTGTGTTGTTGTTGTAACCGTTTTATAAATTTTATTGCTTTGCAATAGTTTTGCGGGAATTCGTGGGTTTACACTAAGCCATATTACGTTTTGCTTGCTGACATAGCGGTTCACTACTATTTTCATTTATTTTCTATTTTCTTTCAATTTTATTTTCGCCGATTCTTCGCTTTCTTTTTTGTTTTTTTAATGCTACTTACGCAACTAATTAACTACAAGCACTTTACGTACTTTTACTGTTACATCACACCAATTTTCAAATGCTTGCCGTCACTTAAACTAACGGCATTCTTCATTAGTTTACATACACATACAAAACGGCTTAAACACCCATATATACTATATATAAATATATAGGTTACTATATATCTGCAATTGTTATCAAATATACATATATCTAACGGTGATCATAACTAGTTCTAGTGGTATGGTTTCAAGTGTTCGACGTAGTTCTGTGGTATAAGTCCCGTTTTACCGTTAAGCGTGCCCTGCAGCCAACCCGGTTCATGTGAGTAACGTACTGCAAAGCAATCGAGAGCGAAAGAGAGAGAGAGAGAAGAGCATTACTTATAAAATTAAAAAAAATTAATTTCCAAATTTAATATTTACCGTTAGTGATGATCTGATTTGGTTCGAAGGACAGTTCACCCTCGCTTTCGCCCATACACGCGTATAATGTGCGCACGCGCCTGTAAAAAATTGGAAATTAAAAAAATATTGGCAGCAATTTATGATATATGGCACTACAACAACACTAATAACAAAAAAAAAACAAGAAAAAACTGTACTCGTACAAATACAAAATATTCCATATCAGAACTTGATTTTGATCGTTCAGTTTGTATGGTAGCTATATACTATAGTTAACCGATCTGAACAATTTCTGGGGAGATTGTGCTGTTTCCTTAAAGAATAATCCATGCCAAACTTCGTGAAAATATCTCATCGAATACGAAAATTTTCCATACTAAAACATGTTTCGGTCGGCCAGTTTCTATGGCAGTTATATGCTATAGAGATTCGGACTGATAAATTTCTTTGAAGATATCCCTTTGCCTAGACAATAATCCTTGCCTTGAATTAGTATGTTTGTATGCCAGCTACATCCGATTGTTTTCTCGATATAAGCGACCGTCAAATGAGCAGCTTCTTGGTTAGAAAAGAGAAAAAAATGTTCGATATCTCCAAAATTGAGGGACAATATCCGTTATACAGACAGACGGACGCACAGAGGGACAAGACTAAATCGACTCAGCTCGTCATGTTGACCATATATACATATAATACTGTACATACTACTGTGCCCAAAAAATAAGGTGACATTTGAATATAAATTGCGCGCGTCGAAGGATCTGGAGAATTATTTTTTTTTAGGTTGGTAGTACTGTCAGTCACATTTATGTCAAATTTCATGTCAAAATATTCATTAGTGTTTGAGATACATGTTGTTTTGTGAGCTGCTAAAAGTGAGTTTTTCGTTTTTTGCGATGTCGAAATTTGTTGAGCAAAGAATTTTCATTAAATTTTGTTTACGGAATCAATTTTCTGCTGCGGATACGTTGAGGATGGTGCAGAAAGCCTTTGGTGATGAGGCTATGTCCAAAAAAAATGTTTACAAGTAGTATAGTGAGTTCCAAGCCCTCCGTGAACGTGTCGAAGACGAAGAGCGTCCAGGGCGAACATCAACCTCAACCGACAAGCTCACGTTCAACAAATCAAAGATTTTTTTGTTGAAAAAGCGTCGATTAACAATTAGAGACTTTGCTGATGAAGTTGGCATATTGAAAGGCTCAGCCAATACCATTGTGAAGGATGTTTTGGGCCTCAAGCGCATCAAAACTCGACTGGTACCGAAAACATTGAATTTTTTGGAAAAAATGTGTCGCGTTGAAGTGTGTGAAACGATGCCGACTACCAGGGTGTCATGAAACGCATTATAACTGGCGATGAGACTTGGATCTATGCTTACGACCCCGAAACAACCGATCAATCGAGCGAATATCGTGCCAAAAGAGAGCCGAGGCCAAAAAAATCGCGCCAAAGTCGCTCAAAAATCAAGGTCATGTTGACTGTTTTCTTCGATTATCGTGGTGTTGTGCATTATGAATTCCTTCCAACCGGTGAAACAGTCAACAGGGAATATTATTTGAACGTTATGCGTCGTTTGCGTAACGCTATCCGCCTAAAAAGGCCGAAATTGTGGAAAGACAATTCTTGGTTTTTACACCACGATAATGCACCATCCCATACTGCCCTCGTAATTTGTGATCATTTCGCCAAAAACTCAACCCATATCATTCCGCAACCACCGTATTCACCTGATCTGGCGCCGTGCGACTTCTGGCTGTTCACCAAGCTCAAGAGACCGCTCCGGGGACACCGTTTTTATACGATAGAGGAGATTCAAGCCGCAGCGAAGACGGAACTGAAGGCCATCCCGGAAAGTGACTACAACCAGTGTTTCGAAGATTGGAAAATCCGTTGGCATAAGTGCATTGCATCGGGAGGGGATTACTTTGAAGGGGATGAAATTGATTTGGAAGAATAAATAAAGTATTTTCAAAATAAATATATGCCACCTCATTTTTTTTGGCACAGTGCTTAGAGGTTATGTTTGTAAAGGAGGTTCTCGCACCTGAGTATACCTTATATACATATGTATATACCCATTTATAAAATTCCTAAAATATATGGATACAACTTCGTAGTTCTATTTTAAACGGTAGACAGTACTTTTAATGTTAGACTGAAAATTGGTTTTCAAAATATATTTGAGGTTAGGTGGAAATAAAATTTCAGATTCAAAGTAATTTAATGCGTATTCTATCGCTCTAGTTTTAACTTCTCGATTTTTTGGAATGAAGTTAGGTTAGGATGCACCCAAACACCCAAAGTACTCCCCGTGTTTTATGTGCTTATTTATAATAATGAGTGTGCCAATAAGAGCGCTACACAAGCACTACTACTTTATAGGAAAAATCGAGTTCGAAAGATAATGGCCTCGAAGGTACTTCCACAGGAACAAAGAATTTCATTGATATTCCAAACGGGTTTGTTTTATTTAAAGGGGTTACATGAGTTTCACAAATTCAGAAAATCTAATATTCTATCTAGAATATTGTCCCAAATTTTCAAGTTGATCCGACTAATAGTTTCGGAGATACAGCCTTGAGAACTTGTGCGCTCGAGGCTAGCTAGGCTAGGTGGCGCCGTCTTTAAACGCGTTTTTCTCAAAACTATGTTTTCAAAGTCGGCTGTCAAGATTTCTCGCGACCTACTCAACCGATCTTGATGAAATTTTACACAGGTCTTCGAGACATCATTTACAAGGTCTTGAACGAAGGATTTGTTTTTTTAATTACAACTATTTAAAAAAAAATGTCGAGAAATTTTCATCGAAATTTGCACTTTTTTATAAAAACATCTGCCAAAAATCGAATTTTATTTTTTTTTCTCTTCGTCCAATACCTAGTTTATTGTCTTTACTAAAACACGTATTTTTTATTTTTATTTCGGATGATCCTGAAAGAAGTTCTGCTGACAACGCAGATGCACCTTTTTCCGAGGGACTGCCGGAAATGGCGTTGTAATGACTGCCATTTTGATATTTTTTTTGAAAATTTTACAAAATGTTTACTAAATATGAGTCTTTTAAATTTAAAATAATTTCATTAAAATATTTAATTTTTTATATGTTAAGAAAATTATTGAAAAAAGGCCGTTTTTTGCCCTAGGAAACCCATGTAACCCCTTAAAAAAATGTTTGTTGCGCGCTCATTGAAAAAACCCGCTCTTAATATTGAGACCAATGACTCCGAATTTCGTTAGTAAATTTTAATAATTTCGACCCGTTGTTGGAATATACATCTTCCCATGTTGGAATGGCAAACCCTGCTGAAGAGCAATGTCAGAAGAGCGGAAAAAATGTAGGCTGTTTGCTGTCCCTATCGGTCTACTTTACTTTATATCTAAATACACAACTGTTTAGAGTTAAAATTATTGGAATGCCTTACTTATCATCAATAAAGCCTTTTGAGGTTAGGCGGGTAAGGAATATATGCTTTGAAATGCAATAACTGCGAAAATTGTTCGTGTTTTTTCTAATTTAGAACTAGTTATAAAAACAGAATGGAAAATCGAAATCATCTGCCAACAGTAAATAAAACCTCAAGTCTTACAGAGAATCTGATATGCTTATACAGTGCCTGGCTTGACAATACTCTACGTTGTATCGAGAGCTTGCTATACTTATATTATAGAGTTCCCCGATTGATAATAAAAAATTCAATATTTCTGAAAATTGATTCGGTTAATTAATTCTTCGCAACAGAAACTCATTTAATATCTCCACATAACTGAAGAAAGAACGAAACAGATTTTTATGCTAAACAATAGTTGGAGATTTGTTCGAAATGTGCACTTAACTATAGCAGAAGTAAATTTGAGCTGTACTTACGCTGTGCCCATATTCAACTCTCGATGTATTTCCTTGTTGCGGTGCGCCTTGATCGGCACATACTCGACATCTTTCGGCGAACTGCCGCCGCCGCCAATGATAGATGGTGCCGCCGTTGCCGTTACCACATCGTCGCAGGTGGAGCCCAATAGCGTCGACAGCGAGGACGCTTGCGAAGCATGTGGCTCGTAGTCCAGTGAACCGCCCAACAAGCGGCTGCCATTATTGCTACCACCGCCGATGCCATTGGCCGACGATAAGGAATCACAGACACTCTCATTGGAACTAGATGTGGAGGCGGCCGCTGCCACCGGCGAGTAGTGTTTTGCCTGCGCGTACGACATGCGGGAGTGTTGCGACTGTCCAACACCACCACCACCTCCGCCGCCGCCGCCGCCGCCTCCCGTCAGCGCCGTCGAGCCGTATAACGCCTCGGTGCGCATTGATATCGTCGGTGGGGAAACGTTGTTCATATTTAAACGTGTCGTGCTGCCCGCCGAGGCCGTGGAATAAATACCGCCTCCGCCACTAATCACACCGGTAGACGCCGGCGTAGCGGTGGCCATTAGATAATCTTGACGCAGTTGTGTGGCATTCGCGGGTGTGGCATGGTGTGCCGTTAAGCCGGAACCATTTGTGCCGCCACCCAGTATGCCGTAGACGGCATCAGCGGCACTGCTGTTCACAGCGCTACCACCGCCACCGCCACGCAAACTGCGCACGCTGATGTCACTCTGCGACATGGAATGTATATTCTTCACGCTACCCATATTGACGCTCATGCCAAGGCTTTTCGGGCCGCCGCCGTTGGTGGTATGTCCACTTACAACGCCGCCGTTTGTGCGATTCGTCGGATTAATGCCGCCACCACTACCACCTCCTCCTCCGCCGCCACTGCCGCCACTACCATGCGAATAGATTAGGCCGTTTGGAATGTTTTGTAAACTCGATGACATCGGTGGATCCGTAAAGTTGGACTTGGTCACCAGCCGGTATACTTGTTGTTGCGGCGAATACATGGATGTGCGTGCGCCGTTGCCTACACTGCCACCGCCACCCGCTGACGGCGACTTGCCGGCTTGACTGGCGCGTGGTACACGCGTCGGCGGACTAGTGGGATTGGGTGCGCTTAGCAGTGGCGCGCTAGGGTCACTCTTAAAGATACGATCATAATTCTCAATTAAAATATTTATAACAATGTTGTTGAACTTGATGTCCAATATGGCAGCGACGGTCTCCTCCTGGGGCCGCAACAGTGTCGGACCGAATACAACGCCCAGATTGAAGACCGACATTTTATTCTTTTCGAATTTGCGTGACACTCTGGTTGGAGTATATAAAGAATATATATAAATGAGAGTCAAAGCATTACGAAAGTGAGACTTACTCTGTTAAATGTCTAATAACCAGATCCAGCATTTCGAAGTTGACCGGTGGCAGCTTGTGTACTAACTTATGCACCTCGTGCACGCGCTGATTCAAGCTCTCTTGTTCTGTGTTAAAGAGTATAGATATTAAGATACCCCGTTTGGATTCATGACTTTTAGTATACTCACTTGCCGCCTCGATGAAGCCGCTGTGATAGCGATAGGTCATCAGCGGCTCATTTAAATTGCGCAGATACGTCTTCAACGCACTCGCTATGGTGTTGCTCTCCATGAGATCACGATACTGTTCATCGTTAAAAACGCTATCCGCCTTCTTGTGGTCCATACCCATTGATAGGAGTTTGGAAATCTTCGTACCGACACCGCTCTTGCGGTAAATACCCTCATCCTCGAGGCCGCGCTTCTCCAGCACATCGATACAACGGCGTACGAAAGCGAAGCCCATGTCATCCAACTGATACTCCTCGCCAGCCTTCACTTTGCCTGGAGCAAAGTAGGTCTGCAATGCAAAAAATTTAATAGAGTTTAGTGGTGTAAAAGCGTAACAATTGGGTCGAGTAGAGTCGAGTTAAAGTAGCGTAAATTGTTAGAGCAAATGTATAAGTAATGTGAGTTTTTGTTTGAAACTCACCGATTCGGTGCCGTCCATTGCTTTCACCCACGCCTGCCGATCGTCCTCGCTGAGCGCTTGAAATGTGTAAACAATACCCGGTTTCTCTTTGAATGTTAAATCGAAGCAGAAACGTTTCTCAAATTCCGAATTGCGCGGATGACACGAGCATAATGTTAGTTTCTCCTCTTCACGTCCCTCAGGCCGTGTGGAACTGTGATTCATCTGATTGAATTGCAGCATTGTGAATTCCTTCTTTTGTTTCTTGTATGTACAATAGTATTTCGTCCATGTTGCTTTGAAGGGTTCTAGAAGAGAGATTTTCAAAATCGAGCCTATTTTAAGTATTAATCAGGGGGGTCACACACAACGGCAAAAAATGGGAAATTATAGCAAAATAATAGCCAAACAACACAAAATATAATTTTATGAAAATAACTAAATAATGTATATAAAAATAAAAAAAAGATTTTTGGACATTTTATAATGGCGGCTTATATGATGAAGGAACTATCATATGTTTGGTGCTAAAGAAACTCCTACAGTATACAAAAGGTTTTGACTTTTGAATATAGAAATATCGTGTGAACATTGCTTGCCTGTCCATTTTCCATATCTCCAGTCATCTTATCTAGAAAAGTTTTTTTTTTTTTCTTTTTTTCAAAAAACATTCAAAAGAACTGCTGGAGTTGCTTATGGTCAACATAATCGGTCTACTGAGCGTACTATTCGCAACAACATCACCTATCTTGAGGACCGTGGAGAGTCGATTCGGCGCCGTTCGCTGTAACTCGGACTGATGTAAAAAACAGCGAGGCGAGAGAGATCATCGATTGAAAGCGTACAAAATACAGATTGTGTAAGAACTAAAGCCGCTTGATCTTCCCAAGCGACATCGATCGCTTTATTTATTTTTTATTTATTGAGAGAATATTTCGGTGAGCAGATAATTTTACGCTTTGGATCGGTCGATAGATCACCAAGATTTGACAATTACCAGTCGAATTGCTCGAACGAGTTATCGTAAATTGGACTCAATGGATGGATCATCTGAGACGTGGCCGCGGCCAACATTTTAAACAGACAATCCTTAAACAAATGCCAAAGAAAGTTCTTTCGAATGTTAATAAACATTACCCATTAAATTTGAATTTTTTTTTTTTTTAAGTAAGAAATCCCGAAATGGATCACCCTTTGTATATTTATTTAATTACACATAATGGGTAAAAGGAAATGAAAAGGAAACTATAAAATACGACTATTTAATACAAGACACAAAACACTGAAACTCACTTTTTTCCATCAAAAATAAATAGCCACGTTTTGTGAATTTCTCCTCCGGTTTCTGTAAAAAAAAGAGTTTATATATTTTAGTATAAAAATTGATAATTTTGCGATGAGAAAAGAATAATCAGAAAGCGCTTAAGAATAAAAAAAAAAAACTCTTTTCAATACAATTTTAGGAAAGTAGAGGGATCTGACTCGTATCCGTATATTTTATGCTAGAAATCATGCAGTTTTACTGTTCCCAGCAATTTTGATTTGTTAAGGAATGGGATAGAATGAAACTTGGTATTTTCTTATACCAAAATAGCCCCTAATAAATAAATCTCGAGGAAAAATTGGAAGTTATTTGGGTCATTCTTTTTGTGGTAATCACAAACGGTTATCGAAAGTTATAGTTCCTGACAGGAAAAATAAAAGAAGTCAATCAACTGCAGCTTTTGAAGGTTTGTCCGGTTATACAACTGACTTTTTAGAATGAAAATTTTCGCATTGCCATTTGTAGGTGCTTTTTAGCCTTGAATGAAGACTGTGGCAAGCGATTAAGTGCTTTAAGGGGGTATTCTAGTCTAGAAATTAAAAAAAAAATCGATTTTTTTTTTTTATATTTTCAAAGTTTAACTATTCAAGAATATGTGTAGAAGAGGATTTTTCAAAACTCAAATTATTTTCGGAGATATAGGCATTTTTCTGACCCGACATTCAAACTGGTTCGGCCGGAACGCGAAACTTTAAACGCGTTTTTCTCAGAACTGACTTATTCGGAACGATACCCACGATTTCTCAGGTTCTACTGGACCGATTTACTTGAAATTTTTATAGAGCCTTCTTTATAGGCTTTTCTATGGTTGGAACTAGCCACATTCCCAAATTTTTATTTTTATTATTTAAAAAAATGCGAAATAGTCAGAAAAAGTGATCCAAAAAAACTTTTTTTTTTCAGGCAGTCGCCATTTTGTGAAATTTTGTTTTTCCCACTTTTCCGTAGTTCCGGCCATTGCGACATTATTCTAGATTAATAATCTTTTTTTCTTTTTGGTTTGAGATAACTAGTAGGGTTGAAATCATGGGTATGGTCACGTGGAAATTTTTAGAGACCCCGCACTTCGTCAGCTCATAATTTTTGAAATTTTTTACTTTTTTTTAGTTTTTAATTTTTTTCTCTACTCTTCTAAAGTTAACAAATAACTAATAAAAAAATGGATGGTAAAAATATTAATTGCCTTTTTTTTACGTCACTTTAAAAATTACCTGAAATTCATGCTTCTAGACTAGAATACCCCCTTAAAGAACGTTCCAAAGCGTAAACCAAATTTTAAGGTTAGGTTAAAGGTACAATAGTATTGAAGTAAATAAAGTAGTAAATAAAGTAACCAAACGACATTGAAAATCAGCTAAAACATTGACGATGTGAGATAAATTTTCTACAAGAAACTTCGGCCATAGCTCGATAAGCATGGGGTTGGTGGAAAAAATAGAACTAATAACCTCATGTTTTATTTGAAAAAAAAAAAGTTTCAAGTGGATGGCACAGGAGCATGTACGCCACCAGCGGGACTTACACCATTTACACAAATGGATAAAAAGAGTCTGATGAAGTTGGCAATGGAATCCATAGCGCGGAGCTAGATCTCAGGCGACTGCGTAAGATTCCGAAATTCCGCGGTATCTTTTAAGCGGAAGTCTTTGCATACAAAAAATAATGAATATACTTATACATACGGCTGTATATATACCGGATTCCAGACCACAAACGCATTCTGAGAAGGAAATAGAAATATAATAGAAAGTGCCTGGAAGTGAATAAATGAAGCAACAAAAATTAGATATCAAGTCTTTCTTAAACTAACGCAAAAAGCGTTGACGTCCTGTATAACGAATGCTTCAGCTTGAATTAAACTGAATCTTCATTTCACATTAAAAAGCTAGCTGACAGCTAGACAGTAAAACGTAACCCAACCAAGTCAAGGGCTATTACCACCATTCATACAGCGGACTTCTTAAAATCGAAATATTTTTTTTATTTAGTTTACCAATACATCATACGACTGTCTATCAGACAGCCTAGAAAGACCCTCGTCTAAATCTTATTCTTTTATGGATTTCTGAAAACATTTTAGTGAATTTAGATTGAAAATTCTACAGTCGAAGCATTTGCGAATTATTGCCATCGTTACTGGAACCTTTGTGGGATTCGGGAGTTATTAAAAATATTATTAGTCTAAAGTTCTTCCCTAACCCATGACTGATCTTGAAATAACCACAATTACGCACCGTTCTCTTTTCCATATATTTTGTCTTCAGTTCAGTGACTTTCTCTCGAGTGCCTTCGAAGTTCTCGCGTGTCTGAAAGCAAAAATAATACAAATTACTATCAAATTGACATACAAATTTGATCAAGCAACTCACCTTTTGCACTTTATGCCGTAAATCTTGCAGGTAATCACGATTGTCCTCCGCCTGCTCGTGCGCCGTGTGATAGAATACCAACCAGCCGGAGATGAAGCCAAGCAGAATTTCAACGAACTCAAATTTGATGCGCTCCTGCACTTCCTGTATGCGTAGCACGTAACTCAAGGACTCCTGTACATATTCACGTTCGTGCATACCCAGACTGGCATCCGCCTGCAAGAGGGAAAAAAAGGGATAATTATAATTTCATGAACATTGAATATTTGAAAAATATTGCCGCAAATAATACACATTGCTCCAAAAATGATTTTGATATACATATGTAAACCATAAAGCTAATAATTTATGGTTTACATATGTATACATATGTATAATAATTTTTCTACGCGATAATGAAACTGAAGAGAGCCGCAGACATAGTATTCTACAGCCTACATCTTGATCTAAATATTTGTCAGTGAGACCAAAGACTGTTTATGAGCTGCTTAACTATTTTACAAGAGTGAGCTTTAAAAATATATGCCTGAGTTGGTGTCAACCCGTTCCTTACTATTTCTGATAACGAAGTAATTTGGTAAAACAGCTTAAGAATACTTAAAGTGATGTTGAAGCTAGGTAACATCGAAGTACAAAATAACTGAATAAGAAAAGAGCTCAAAAAGAGAGGAATCACGTTTCATAATGGGAAGAAAATTTAGACAGTTTTAATAAGTGAAAGCTGAAGAAAAGCTTAGTGAAAGTTCTGTGAAAGCTCAATAAAAACTTTTCAAAAGTTTGATTCAAATTAGAAAAAAAAACAGGAATAACGTTTCATAATGTGTAAACAATTTAGACAATTTTAATAAGTGAAAGCTCAAGAAAAGCTTAGTGAAAGCTGTGTGAAAGCTCAATAAAAGCTTTTCAAAAATTCTGAAAAATTGGAAAAAAAGGTTACCGAAAATTCTGTGAAAGTACCGTGAAAGCCTAATAAAAGCTTTTCAAAATTTTTGCGAAATTGTAAAAGTGGGTTAGCGAAAATTTCGTGAAAGCCTAATGAAAGCTCAATAAAAGCTTAACGAAAGTTCTGTGAAATTGCAATGGTGGCTACTAAAGTTTTCGAAGCTAACAAACAAGCAGCTTTCCTGATGTTAGTTACAATGTGCAATTTCAAGCGCGACAACACTACCTCAGTGTGGGAGGTTATGACGAATCTTTTCATCTTTAAAAAAGTTTACGGCATAGTTCAATATCCGCTTAAGGCCATGCTTTTGAGCTTTTTGCTTAATTCTTCCATATTTTTTATACTATATATACATAGATACTTGTTGAGACCATTTCTCAAGTAAGACAGTATACAGTGATTGATATGTAGTATATCGCATTGTAACTGTTTTGTCTTCCCCTAAATACCATCACCACGAGCGCAAAGCAGTCTAACTCTTTACCTTTCCATAGTTAACATCTCCTACTGAACCTAACCTAACATTTCTGTGTAGTATATAGAAAATAACAAAAGTTGGCGCCTATTCCTCAAAACAATTATGAGTGATTGAAGCACGCGAACTCCCGCCCTCCTGCCTTTAAGCGCCATTTGCTAGCCTTTTAATAGCCACAAGCACCATTGAATACACACGCCAACTGGAAAATCCTGTCCTACCACACTTTGTATGACAAAAAAGTTCACGCGCAAACGCAAAAAAGCAAAAGAGAAAAACATGTGAAGGTACAAGGAAAGATAACAAAACACGCGAAGCTATACGAGAGTGTGACAGCCTATTTAATGAATGAATGAACGAGGAAAAAAAAAATTAAAATAAAAAAAATAAATAAAAAAAAAAAATAAAATAAAATAAAAAAAAATAAAATAAAATAAAATAAAATTGTTAAAAATTGAAAAAATCAGAAAAGAACTCGATAAAAAAAACTTGTTATCCTTGAGAGCTTTTATGAATATAATTATTTTTGTTGTTTTCTTATTGTTCTTATACCCTGAACAGAGTATATAGTATCTTACTATTGCCATGAACTAAGAGAAAGAAGAAAACGTCGGATACTCTATAAATCCTCAGCTTGAGCTGAGTCGATTTAGCCCTTCGTGCCTGTTCATGTGTATATACCGTAACTAGTGCCTCAGTTTTTGAGATATCGAACTGAAATTTTGAAAATGCCCTTTATTTCTCAAGAAATTAATCCTTTGTCGGACCAGCCGATAACGGATCACTCTAACATATAGCTACCATATACTGAACGATCGGAATCAAGTGCTTGTATGGAAAATTTTTATTTTGTTTTCATTTAACGAGACATCTCCAGCAAATTTGGCGTGGAGTGTTACTCAAGGCCTTGTCCATCCAAGAAATTGTACGAATCAGACAACTATAGCATATAGCTGCCATATAAACTGAACGATCGGAATCAAGTGCTTGTATGGCAAACTTTTTCATTTGACGAGGTATCTCCACAAAACTTGGTATGGATTATTGTCCAAGACAAATCTAAATTCTCCGAAAAAATTGTTCGGATTGGACTACTAAGCATATGGCTCTCATACAAACCAAACGCTTGGTATCAAGTTGTGGTATACAAAACCGTTTTTTTTATTAGTTGGGAAGGGTATTAGATTTTCTCTTGTTTTAATTACTATTTTTTCCGCAAATTTGTTGAACCTATTCAATGCCGAGTGTGGATGATTGGCACGTGGTTCGAACTCTCGTTTACAGTTATACTAAAATATGTGTATATTTTTACTGTTCGTCGAGTGTTTTTGCAGTTACATGTGGTCATAAACCGTTAGCTATAAACCCGTGCATGTAGCCTCGCCTTACACCACAAACAAAGCAACAACGACAGCGGCGCGCCAACTAGGAAGCGCGTAAGTCACTTTGAGCGCCGGAAGAAATGCTCAAACGACATGCCCACACAAGGAGCAATCGCACAAAACCAAAAGCAAAGTCAGTTGGCGTCAGTTCAGCGGGGTAGCGCATAAAAATTGATCTTTTGACCTTTGGCATTGGCATTGACGCCGTCATTGTTGCCAATCAGTTGTTGCCACACTGCCACTGGCCGTCATGTATGTGCGGCCGCACCCCAATTATTTCATAGCTGAACTCACAAGCCGGTAATTAATTTCATTTGATTCACTCAAGACGAAATTCCGAAAAGTGCAGTGCGTGTGGGTAAGTGTGTAGTGAAGAAGAAGTCTTATGACGATACAATGACGTGAAATGTTGCAGTGCTGCAATAGTCGTTTCGGTGGTAGTGCAACGCACTAATAACAATATAATTCACTCTGTGATATCGGCGAGAATGATAGCGACTGTTGCTCAGATACTTGGATACCACAAATCGCAATTTTTAGTCGAAAGAGATATAAGATACCTGCGCCGCGATTTCAAATATTCTACCAGTAAAATATTTTATTTTGGAGCTTCGACGAGAGAATTTTTTTTTTTTATTTTGGAGTTGGAAGAGAGGTTAAGTTTTGTGGAAAACTTACAAGCAGTTTATTCATATGCGAAACCTGGCCATACAGAGAAATCAACGGCATAACTGAATATCCACAACGCCAAGTTAACATGCTTTATATTTGCTGGGATCAGCAGGACGTGATGACTTGTGAGCTCCTAAAATATCGAGAAACTCTTAATTGGCAACACTACCCACAACTCATCAAATTGAAGCGATTGACTCCCGAAAAACGCACGGGTTTGCGACTACAAACGAAGCAATAATTTTCCATCATGACAACGCTCGGCTGCATGACGCAAGACTGCTAAAATACTATTTGGAACACAGCAGATGGAAAGTTTTGAATCACTCGCCTTATAGTCCGAACCCTGCTGCTGCTGACTTTCATTTGGTCCGGTCGATCCGATCCGACCGACGCCATGATTGGAATGCGGTTCATATTAAGAGGGGGTATCAAAAATTGGATTGTTTCATTCCTGGCCGCCAGACTGACGCAGTTCTTGTGGGATGGAAGAGAGAAATTGCCAAAAATTTAGAAAAATTTTACAGCTACAGATGAGCCGTACTTTGAGTAATACAATTTTATGTGATTGATGCTTTATATAAACGTTCAAATAAAGTTATAGACCTAACATTAAATTTTCCAGCCTTTTATATGAAATGCTTAACATCTACCGTTGTGTGACCAGGCTTGACGGAATTCATTTGAAACTAAAATAAAGCTGTGAGAGGTAAAATTTTTAATAAAGAGCATTGTGTTTATGTTAGCCGTGGAGAACTTCGACTAATTTCATTCGAGGTAATAGTTGATGTGCAGGTCAAAAGAAAATCTGAGAGCAAGAAATATATCTTTTCTAAAGAGATCTTTACTATTATTATTCACAGAAATTCCGAGAAATGTTTTCTTCTAATATACAAACATTGTAATGGAAAAAATTATTGAACAAAGAGCTAATTTATTGGATCATATGATGTGTAGGAATCGTTCTGCATTTATATATTTTTGGTAATGGAAGATGGTATGATTACAATAGTTAGAAAAAGTGAAATTAAATAAGACAAATATTAGCATAAACAGCTGTGGTGAACATTAGAGTAAGAGTTAGTTAGGGGGTTATGGTATAATAGCTAAAACATTTATCGAATAATTTCGAATAAATTTGTAGTAAATACCTCAACCGATTAGCAACCTGCGCATTCTTAGGAACTATTTGAACTACATATGTGACCTGTTCTACGAAAAGGGGGCTTAGGCGTCAAAAAATCAATTTTTTTTATTTTTTTTTTCATTTTTATTTTTTTTCAATTTTTTTTTTATTTTTTTATCTTTTATTTTATTTTATTTTTTTTTTTTTGACACCTAAGCCCCCTTTTCGTAGACCAGTTCACATATGGTTAAATCATATTTTATTACTCATAGGATTTTTTGTGTTTCAAAAACAAATGTCTATATTGAAAAAAATTTTAAATATATTTTTCTAGCTTGACTTTAGTTGAGTTCAGAAAAGAAAATATTTATGTTAAGTAAAGTAAAACTAGAAGTATTGGACTTATATATTTATATGTATGGCTACTAGTGCGATCAACTTGCATCTAAATTTTGAGCAATCTTGTCAATTAGTTTAGGAAGCCAACAATATAGTGGCCATATGTTATACAAAGAGCAGTTATAGTAGTCAGGTCATTAAATGGACAACTATTCACCAGTTGTCTTACATAATACGGGTGTTAGTTTTGTCAGCTTGACTACAATTGAACCTAAAAATAGGACATGACGCGAATGATAGTTGAATTATTAACAATAATTTTAATTATTATTAGTATTTTTAATACTATTTAACTATTACATATATGTACATTAGGGTGATTCCTCATTCATAATAATTTTTTTTCATTGAGTTATAAAATTAATAAGAAATAAAAAATTTTCCCAAAAATAATCAAACTTTAACTATTAATATCTTTTAAACGGTGGGTTTACAAAAAAATCATAGGAGACCTTTTTTTAGGGCATTCAATTTCCTACAAAATTTAAGGAACATATTTTTTCAAGTAGTTGAAAGCGAGATATAAATTTTTCTATCTGATAATAAGAAAAAATAGAAAACTGTATGTAGGAGGACCTTTCCGTTACAATTAAGAACTCATGCTTGGAGAGGCGTTCTTAGAGATGTCTAGGAACCTATTTTTCCGAGTACCAATCGAAAAAAAAAATTTTTTTTGAATCACCCCAAAGGAACATACATATTTTTTTAAGAATTTTGATAACATAATTTCTTTGTTTTATTGAAATATTTTTATAATTATTTAATTACCATTATTGCTTTATTATTTAATTATTTTTTTTTCAATAATTTTACTAACATAATTTAATTGTTTTTTAATTTTGTTAACAATAACTTTAATTATAACTTTTTATTTTTATTATTATTTAACTATATATTTTTAAGATTTTAAATAATATAATTTATTATATTTTACGAAAATATTTTGATATTTATTTGGTATTTTTTTTTCATAATTTTGTCAATATATTTTAATTTAATTTTTTTTGTATGTATATACATATATAATCCATATTTATAATTAGTAATTTCTTTATTTTTTGTTTTACTATTTGTTCATTATTATTATTTTTTTTTTATATATATATGTAAATTGTTTTCCAATTTACATACATTTTATTAAGTAGAAAACAAAATACCCTGCTTTTTCTTTACTAACAATTTTAAAGAAAATTAAACTAACTTTTATTTATTATAGTTTTTTTTATTTATATATTTTCATTTAATTTTTTAGAATTAAGTTTTTTTGTACTTTAGACGAATTATTTTATTCAATTAATTTCTAAAAAGTATAAATGAAAATAAAATTAAGTGTGCAATTAATTAATAATAAATAATTTTTAAAAACAAAAATTTTAATAAATAATTTTTAAATAAAATAAATTTAAAAAAAATTAAACTAATTTTTATTTTTATAGATTTTTTATTTATATATTTTCATTTAATTTTTTAGAATTAAGTTGGTTTTGTATTTAGGCGAATTATTTTATTCAATTAATTTCTAAAAAATATGTGTTCAATTAATTAATAATAAATAATTAAAAAAAAAATTTAGTAAATAATTTTTAAATATAATAAAATTTAAATATAAAAAATTATCTATTAAATAAAATTTTTTATATTTAAAATTTAATATATATAAAAATTAATTAATAATAAAGAATAAATAATCTTTCAAAATAAAAAATTTAATAAATAATTTTTAAATATAAAAAAATTATTACATAAATATAAATTATAAATAATTAAACAAATATAAATAATTTTTAAATATAATAAATTTTTTATATTTAAAAATTAAGTGTGCAATAATAAATAATTTTTAAATATAAAAAATTTAATAAAACATTTTTAAAATTAAAAAATTTATTATTTTTTTAAAAAAATTTTATTATTAATTAATGAATTAAAAAGTAGAAGTACTTTAAGTTTAACATAAAAAATAAAACAAAAATATTTATTACTAATTCATTTTATTTTTATTTATTATTTTCAGAAATTAATTTTGTATGTTGTTATTGTACTTTTTTGCCTATTATTTTATTGAATTAATTTCTAAAAAATAAAAATAAAATTATGTATGATTATTAATTAATTATAGAAATTATTTTTTTTCTTGTTTACTTTAATTTTATTGTTGTAATTAATTATCTTTATTTATTTATTTTATTTTATTTTTTACTTGTATTTGATTATTTAGAACGGAGAAAATACTCATTTTCCTTACTATACCATACTAATAATATTAAACAAAAAATAATTTTTATTTGTTTTTAAAATCCTATTTATTTTTCTTTATTTTTTTATTTTTATTTAATTTGTTAAAATAACTTAATTTTGTGTATTTTTTACATAATCTAGTCAATGTAAAAGATTAAAACTCTTACTGCTGCATGTTCACACATGCACACAAACATTACTGTATGCACACACATACATACGTCGCACATATTAGCAAAGCTCATTGAAGAACAAAACAAATAAACAATGCTTTGGCATAAATGCGCCGAGAATCCTTTAAACAGCCACTCAATGACAGCAATGAAAACAAAACGCCTGCTGCCTGCCAAACAATGACTTACCAAGTGGCAATTGCAAGTGACGACCACAGCCGCAACAACAACAATTGAGACAAGCGTACATGTTGGCACTTGCAGCTGCAGCAGAAAATCCGTTAACACAGCTAGCGGCAAAGGCGACACGACTAACACACGAAAGCACAACTGGCGGAAGGATTATGGCGTAGAAAGAAAAGAAAAAAAAAGAAATTTAAACGCTTTTTCTGCAGCAAATCTCGACACGGAACTTGTTTATACTTATTGGCTTGTGCTGGAGTTAAGGATAATTGATGAGTGGCTAGGGTTAGGGCAACTATAGTGAAGGGAGTGCGCTAAGGAGTAGTGAAAAGTTAGAAATGTGGAAGCATTGGGTGTAAAGAGAATGTTGGGGGTGTACAGGCGTGCAAAGGGGAGTTGTAGAGTTGATTGGTTTGCAGGCAAGGTCCTTGAAAGAAATATGTATATGCAGGTAGCTGGGTGCAAAGCAGCACAAAATTATGTTAAAAAATAATAATTATTGTGCGCAAATTTGTGTCAAGTAGTAGTAAAAGCAAAAATATTACAACAAAACCAATTCACAATTTCTTTATTTCTCACAGAACGCTACGCTTTTGCACAATTTGCGCTTTGACAAAATTATTTACGCACTTCTTCGTATACACTTCACTACACACTTCGTCAACTGTTATTATTGCTCGTTTTTTTCTCGTCGTTTTTGTTTCTAATTTTTTTTTTCTTTGCCTGCGTTGCAGATGTTTGCTTCAATACATCAATATACTACTTTGCACAACGCCTAAAAGCACACTAAACTCGTTGAAATTTGTGCGATATTTCATTAAACAACAACAGCACTATGTTTTAGTAACTAGAATATTTGAATAGAATGTTTAAATTCTGCATTTGTTACACTAAATAACTATAAATTGGAAATCTAACTAATTTTTCGTCGTCAACACGTCACGCTGCTACGCGTACACACTGATTTTTCATCCCGTAGCGCATGGATGGATACGAGAGAAGGTGCTCGTATCGCGAAAATACGAGCCTGCACACACAAACATACACATAAACATAAATGTGCATATATACACACATACAAGCACATATGTATATGTGTGTATGTACATATGCATATACGAACTCTTTAACACGTAGATATGTACGCATACAGCGCACTGTTACACAATGAATGAATATGTGCACGTATGAGTGAGCGAGTGTATGTGTATGTGGGGAAAAACCAACAAACAAACAAGCATGGAAGAGACCAAATCGCCTTACACCCAACACTGGAGAGTGGTTGAAAAGTGGAGAGCCACGGCGGCAAAGGCCAGTTATGCCAGAAGAGTCAGAAGCTAAAGCGAAAAGCAGCGTGTAAGAAAATACGAGCATGCGAAAAGCTCAAAAAGCATTCGTTGCGAAGTGGAGGAATGGGGAAAACTGGAAAACAATAAAAGCTGAAAGTGGAAAATTTTACGTTTGTTTTACATGCGTTCTTGTAGTATTTTGGTGATGAGCAGCAACAACAAAAACAAGAAGAAATAATACAAAATAGTAAAAGAAAATCAAAAAACAACAATAAAAACAGAAACAACAATAATGAGTACAAGAATGAAAATTATGACAACAACAACAAATACTATAACCAACAGTAAGATTGAAAACTAAAACGATACAAACAGGATCAAAAAGCAATACTAAGAACTAAAATTAATGCAAGATAATTCAAAACAACAACAACAATAAAAGAAATTAAACGACAAGCGCTAAGTTGGGATGCAACCGAACATTTTATACTCTTGCAACGTGCAAAAGACCGCTCCGGGGACACCGTTTTTATACGATAGAGGAGATTCAAGCCGCAGCGAAGATGGAACTGAAGGCCATCCCGGAAAGTGACTACAACCAGTGTCGGGAGGGGATTACTTTGAAGGGGATAAAATTGATTTGGAAGAATAAATAAAGAATTTTCAAAATAAATACAATGTCACCTTATTTTTTGGGCACAGTAGTATATATGTATCTATATCTGAGTATACACACACAAAATTTCAAGTCGATCTGACGAATATTTTCGAAGATTTGGACACATTAATGAAGGCGCGCCGACTATATGTAAAGTGCTTTCAAAACTTTAAACTCGTTGTTCTCGAAACGGTGTTTTCAAAGTCGGTGAGCACGATTTCTCAGAAACAGCTAAACCGATCGGTCTGAAATTTTTACACAAGCTTCTTAACTATATTTCTTAGTAATTAATCGAAGGAGTTCCCCATCCGATGAAAATTTCTTATTTTTATAAACAATTAGAGACTCGAATTTTGGTCGAAAATCGAACCTTTTGCTTTGAGTAGCCGCCATTTTGTCAACATTTTTTTTTTCTGATTCCTTCGATCAATTACTAGATTATTTATTATATTATTGAAATTTATTTGGGTTTTGCATTTTAAATGATCCAGTCCAGAGATATCGTGCTCACCGCAAGAGGCCTTTTTTTTTCGGACCTCTGCAAAATTGGCAATATCAACGTTTCCGATAATTATTTTTGACAATAAAAAATATGTGAATATAGTTTAAGGTTGTCATAATATACCTGCCAAGTTTCGAATCAATAAACCAAATAGTTTGCTTAGAAAAAGTTCTTCAAAAATGACTTTTTTTCGACCTCCTAACTGTATATAACCCCTTAACTCATACCAACAACTATGTAGTGTTCGCACGACCCCAGCTGACGAACAAGCGCGCAGCATGTAAGAGAAGTGCAAGTCCCGTGACAAGTGTCAAAACGACAATATACAAGTGTGTGTGTGTAGGAGTAATAGTAGTAACAAGAATATAAACAATTAAAGCACTGTAACAATGCACATAAAGTTGCAAAAATGGAAAAGGCGGCAATAAATGGAAGAGTATATGACAGCAAATGGTTTAACAAAGGAAAGAGTAAACGAAGTCGTTTAATGCACGTGAAGCTTTCAAGCATGGCGAAGAAAAGCATGAGCTTTAATTTTAGGCAAAACAAATCGGAGAGAGAGAGAGAAAGATAACTAGTGAGGGTAGAAAAAGTTTGAGGCAGTAATAAAGAGGGTGAGAGAGAGAGAGAGAGAGAGAGAGAACGAAAGCGAGAATTGATATAGTAAAGTTCCGAAAATTTAGTAGTAATTCTGAATTGGTGTACATAGAGCTTTGAAGTAGACTTTTGGGCGCGTTTTCATTATGCAAACTATAGTGCATGGTTTTAGGCGCATAAGCTTCAAATGGAAAGCTTTAGAAGAAATAAAATTTAAATATTTTTAATAATAAACAGTACATAAACAATTTTTTCAAATATTTTTTTTTTTTTTTTTTGTTTTAATAATAAACAGTACATTAACATAATTGTACAAAATAGTTAGTATATATGTATAATATATATATATATAAGAATTTGAAAAACGTTAAATGGTTTACAGTTTCAAGGCTCAATAATTCAATTTATCATTATGAACTACTATATTTTCATCAACTGAAATATTTTCAATTATTTTCCCTTTCTCCTAAGACTTTTGAAAGCTGCCACCAGATTTCCGGAAGCTTTTATCTATTATCTGACTAAATACTTATAAGAAGAGGTAGTGTGAATTGAGAGAGCCCTAAGAAATGAGTGCATAACTGGAGTAGATAATATGAAAAGCTTATGCTTTAAAACCCAATAAAAAACAGTTTTTTTTATTTAAAGTCTAAGTAAGTTTAAAAAAGCTCAATAACATAAAAGATGAGAATATAAGAATTTTGAAAAATTCGATTTGTTTTTTTATATATTTAAAGTTTAGACTTTCAAAAATATGGCCTTGGAAGGATTTCTCAAAATTCGACTTATTTTCTGAGATACAGCCGATTTTGTGAGGTGGCGTCCGTGTTCACTAGAATTGTCTCCTAAACTTTAAACGCGTTTTTCTCGAAACTACTTTTTTCCACACGGTACCGGCATTATCTCAAGTTCTATACAACCGATTTACTTGAAATTTTGTGTGAACCTTCTTTATATAATCCTTTATCGTTCCTACCAGCATCGTGTCAAAACTTTTGTTTTTACTATTTTAAAAAAATTCAGGAATTTCAAAAAAAAAGCGTAAAAAAATGATTTTTATTTTCAGGTAGTCGCCATTTTTCCAAAAAAAAATTTTTCGTGTTCCCGGACTATAACAGCATCCTCACTGATTAAGAAGTTTTTTTGACTTTTTTTTCGGACCACCAGGAGAGTCAGGATCAATGTCACCAGGATGCGCCATTTTTTTTACAACTGTCTCCCCCCTCCACCCTCTAATTATTTTAATTTTTAATATTTTTTTGTAAAATTTTTTTTCTGTATTCTTAAGATATCAATAAAAACACCATAAAAAAATGGATACTAAAAATATTTTTGGTTTGTTTTTAAATAAAATTCAAAAAACTGCCCAAAATTTGATTTCTAGAGTAGAATACCCCCTTAATTTGCGTCACAAAATCACAATTTCGAAAAAGCTCTAACTGCTTCTGAACTTTAACTATCTACTAATAAGCTTTTCGTGCTTAACAACTTCGATTTGCTGTAGAAAAGCACATTTGTATGCAAAGATGACTATGCTTTTGAGCTTTTACTTTTCATTTGATAAGCTTTTGAGCTTTGAAACTTGGCGTAAAAGCTGGGAAAGCGCTGATTCGTAGCTATAATATTTTATAAAAAAATGTCGCTAATGTCACACTAAACTAGACATATTAAATGCTCAAGTAAGCAATAAAAGCTTTCACAAAATTAATTAAACACTTAGAAGCACTTTAGCGCTTGCATAGCTTTGCGGCACTTGAACTTTTTTTTATTATATAAAAACCATAAACAACAGCAGCAGCAGTCGTACTCCAAAATAAATGGGTTGTCGGCCACTTATATACATGAGTGTATGTATGTATCTATGCGTACTATATATATTTGTATACATATATATGTAGTTGCTTGTTGGTAGGCTTGTCGCGCAAAAGTCAAGCACTGCATTTGTCAACTAATTGACAGCTTGAGTGCTTTATACGCCTACTTGTAATGAGGACGCCCACACATAAGCGCGTGTACAGTCGCTTGTCTATTTGTGGGTGTGTGTGTGTGTGTGTGGTTGGAAACACCGGTTAGAGTTGGACAAAGGAAAGGATGAATTTGCTTGCGGTTTGCAAGGATAGCAAATAGATGCTGATCCTAATGAATAAACATGGCTATATTTATAAGTTGTTAACGGAATGGTTACATGCATATAACAGGTGATCCAAGTAGAGGTACTTTTTTTAATAGCTTTTTTTTTGACAGATCACGCATGAGTTGTGTCAAGCTGTCATGTTACTTTTGTTCAGTATTGTTTGGCATTTCATCATGGAAAGGATTGCACCTGAACAACGTTTACTAATTCCCGTTCGCTCAAATAATGGTCAACATAATCGGCCTACTGACATACTACTCATCTTGAGACCCAGCATTCATTATTTGGTAATATTCGACCAAATAAACCACCTCCAGCACATAGTGAGGAAAATATGGCAGCCGCAGCTGTACACGAAAACCGAGGAGAGTCGATTCGGCGTCGTTCGCAGCAACTCGGATTGAAGTATGGAACGAGTTCGCGCATTTTACGTCGAGATCCTAAATTGAAAGAAAAATACAACTAATGCAAGAACTGAAGACGCTCGACCTTCCCAAGCGATACCGATTCGCTCTTGGGGCTCTTGAAAACTTCCAAGAAGATCTGAAGCTTTCGAGCCAAATTTTGTTCGGCGATGAGGCCCATTACTGGCTCAAGGGGTTTGTAAAGAAGCAAAATTGCCGCATATCGGACGAAGAGCAACCTGAAGAGATTCAAGAGCTGCCAATTCATCCAGAAAAAACAACGGTTTGGTGTGTTTGTGGGCCGGTGAAATCATAGTTCCATATTTTCTCAAAAATGATGTCGGTGAGAACGTAACCGTCAATGGCGACCGTTATCGCGCCATGATAATCGACTATTTGATGCCTGAAAATGAGGCTTGTGATCTCGGTGACATTCAGTTTCAACAAGACAGCGCCACTTCATACACATCGCTGCTATTAATGGATTTATTGAGAGAACACACACTTCGGTTCACATTTTGGGCTGGTCGATTGGAACAATTCCGTTTCGATTCAGGCCTTGGAGCAAAACATGACGAAATGGATCACCCTTTATATGTTCCTTTTTGGTATATCCTGTTTCATAAGGAACTTTAACTAGATTTTCGGCTCTCTCACGTATGTACGAGTATATACACAAATCTAACCTCGCTCGACCTCCTTCCATTCGACCAGGCCACCATACAATAACAATAACACACAAATCCATTTCGGGTTAATAAATGTAATTGTAGATGATGTATGAATAGAAATAGATATCGAAATTGGTATGGAATAGACGAGTTAAATGAAGGACATAACAGGCAAATACACATACAACTGTATTCAACAGTAGTTATGTAACGGTATGTAAGACAGACAGCTGTAATGGCAGACATATGACTTGCGGTTATTGACAGTTGTGACAAACAGGCTAAGAATATATCGATTTTATCGAGTTATTAGCAATTTTAATAATAATAGTGTGATAAATATTTAGTTGAGCTTTTATTCTGTGGTATGACATGATATGTTACCCTTAAAATGTTACGTGCTGTAAACAGGAAAGTTTAAGATTAGAATTAAAAAGATTGAGGTTAGAATAATGTATTAGGTCACAAAACTGACAACTTTTTCATAGGAAATTTGCTTTGAAAAACACACAACGATATAAAAAAAAAATAGAGAATATACGATATTTAACCAAAAGGCTACACAAAGCAATGAAGAGTATATCCAAATATCAGAGGATTTTTAACCGAACTCTTGAGTTTAGGTTAGTAGTAAATAACACAAAGAAGAAAATGGAGAAAATGTGTAAAAAATCATCAAAAATCAAGATTTTTAGAAAAAGGCTATCATACTCTTAAAAACCGAAAACCTAACCTCACTTTTTGGTTTAAGTTATAGAAATGATGTTCCAAAAATTGAATATTTAAAAAAATTGGAAGAGTTAAGGAAACAAATTTATATATAAATATTTAAAGCCACGGGGGATGGAGCCATTTGTAGAAGTTCACGGAAGTGCAGAAACATCTCCGAGCGCCATTCATTTCGGAGTGGTCAGAAACAATTATTTTACATATGGTTGAAGTAGCTCACAACTTCCAGTCTTAGACCAATATCTTCTGGGAAGCCAAAAAACATTCGTTTGTAGTCGAGCTAAAGTGAGAAGACGAAACAACCCTCCCCCGGTTTTGCGCTGGGGTTGGGACTCGCCTCGTAAATAAAAAATACTCAATAAAAAGAAGAAAACCGCCTCGGATGAGAGACCCCTCTTTTGCTGACTATCACTGCAAACGTATTAAGGATTACGATTTAAAGGCATACACCTTGAATGTACGGTCCCTTAATTGGGAAGGTGCCCCTGCCCCGCTGGTTGATGTCCTCGTTAGTGTAAATGCTGACATCGTCGCCGTTCCAGAAGTGCGAAAGACGGGACAAGGACTGAGATTAATAGGTCCTTGTGGTATTTACTATTTTGGGGGAGAGACTCTGTCGTCAGCTTAACGCTATTCTACTCGACTTGCACTCCTGCTCTCTGAGAGCACTCATCAGCAACTCGTTATAAATGATCTGTGGAACGATGAGCTCCTTACGTACAGCTGCAAACGAACAAAAGATTTCAAAACCGGATCAAACTCTTCTAGAACCCGCAGAGGTGATCTAGTGATTCCCCAAACGAAGACACGGCGGACGTTCCATTGCCCGACTATGAAAAAGTTCGTATATTAATTACCAGTCTGAAGAACAAGAAAACGGCGGTTGCCGATGGATGGATCGGCGAAGCAATTCTAATACGGCGGTGAAGCACTGATAAGGAGAATGCAATCAGCTTCTTTGTAAAATATGGTCGGACGAAAGCATGCCCAACGATTGGAATTTAAGTGTGTTCTGCCCAACTACTGTGGATAAGCCTCCTCAGCATCGCATATAAGGTTCAATCGAGCGTATTGTGTGAAAGATTAAGGTCACCCATCAACAAACTGATTGGACTTTATCTGTGTGGCTTCAGGCCTGGCCAAATCTTATTTTGCTTTCACCACGTTGGACAAAGACAACAGTCATCGCACTCGGTATTTGGTTCCCACGTCACTGATGACCGTCCTCGAAATTCAGGGAATAATAACTCCTGCCAACAGGTGCTACTTCGGACTGTGTAGGCAATCGGGAAGTAAAGTCCTCTCTCGACGAACAAAGACAAACTCTGTAAGTCGCTCATCATCCCGACCTGTTATATGGAGCAGAGACATGGACAATAACAACATCTGATGAGTCAGTATTACGAGTTTTCGAGAGAAAGGAAAAAAAAGATGTTCTTTACCAACTTTACAGCCAGACTTTGTGGCAGGTTTTATGGCAATCTATATATTCATATTATGACCATTTATTTTACTCTTTTTCGTATATTTTTGTTTATAATTTCAAATTTAAAACATTCAAAATTATTTTGCAAAGTCCCATTTCTATGTAAATTTCACATAGCTTGCTAGTCAAAATACATTAAACCCCACACTAAGGGCAAAATGGGCAAATGCAAAGCAGCGCCCAAGGTGTGATTTGTGGCGAAACTAACTGTGTAATACCGACTAAAAGTTTACTCCAGCACATAAGTACAAACACATAAGAGCTAATTTAACTACAGAACACAATTTTGTCATATGCAAGTTATGGTATGTGTGTATGCTTATAGATTGTTAAGACACATAAGTATGTTTATAATCTGCACCGTCAATGCATTGTCAAGCTCGCGGCCATCCAACGGCACAATGATAGACTTTGCCGGCGCATGCAATTAAAGTCAAAGTGATTTGCGTTTTAAGTCCTTGACAAAGGACGCTACGATGACAAAGTGGAAGTGAGTGATTTCAGAGTTTGTCGAATGATTGTGAGTGGATTTTAGTGAAGCGGCAGTGAATTGAATGACAGCGAAATAAGTCAGCCAGTGGAGTGAAATATTTGAATGGAAATGGTAGAAGAGAGAAAGTGAAAAATCAGTAATGAATTGCAAGGTGTACTGCTGGAGGCAAGGATTGCATTGCGCGAAGTTGATTCTGCAAGCAAAACAACCCCCATTAAGCGGAGTATCTGTATAATCAACGTAAACGCCGCGGGAGGCAAGCTACACACTTATTCCAGTGGGTATAAAGGGAGGCATAGGAAATGGTTTAATGGGTGTTTTGTTAAGGACGAGGACTGCTACTGACTACGGTTACCTTTAATGAAATGTTTCTAGGAAAATATAAATGTACTCTGTACCTCCAAAGACATTTCGACTCTTTTCGCTGGAGCTAACAGAATTTAAGCTCGTAGAATAGAGTTTTTGGTCGAAGATTAACAATAATCAATATTTTCTTGTCACGTTTTTGAACGCTGAAAATAAAATGGTAGAATGAAAGGGAGTAAGACAAAAGAGAAACAGAGAGAGTAAAAACGAGTAGATGGCAAAAATAGAATTATTAAAAAAGGAGAGAGAGAGACATACACAGAGAGTCAGACAGTGAGCGAAAGAAAGAGGGAGACGGGTGGTGACGGTGAGAGAGAGAGAGACAGAAGGAGACGGGTGAGAGAGAGGAGAGAGAGGGGAGGGGAGAGATAGGGGGGAGAGAGGGAGAGGGGGGAGAGAGAAAGAAAATGCGCCTCAGCCTTGGAAAAAATATAGTTCATATGCAATTCATAAATCGATGGTCATTATCGATATTTAACTCCGAAACTTCGCTAATACCATTTCAATTGCGTAACAATGTGGGGCTTGAGCCTCTGAAGACAGTGAAGGTTTTCAAATTCGGACACCAATTGAGTTTTGAGCAACCAATACTAGGAAACTCATACTTGTTTAATGCATTACAGTTAGTTAAGCGCTCTAGTCCATATTTTCAAAAATTCATTGCGTTGTAGCATCGCAAGTTCTCTTGAGTATTTTGTTCATCATAACTTTTGAATGAAGTTGCTTCATAGGTAAATTTAAAAGGAAACTTGGTTGCTGATATAATTTGAACCATGGTAATAATAACGGCGTTTTCAACTTATTTTCAACTAATCTGCCAACTGATCAAGGTAGCCAGGATACCGGTAGAAACAGCCTCAACAAATTAAAACTTTTTGGGTAACAACTCTTTAAATTCGATTAATGACTGTGAAACAGTTCGAATTTGCACTACAACATTGCTTAAAACATGCATTAAATTATTTTCTGAATCGAACTTTCGACTGTAACAACTTTTTTTGTTCAACCCACTAAATAAATTTCTAGGTTATCCACCTTAAAAAGACACCCTTTACATATTTATTTATTATTTTACTTAAAAGCATGATTTTCATTCATGAAATATATTGACGTAGCATACATTTGGGGGCAAATGACTGAAGTTGCAGTATAGAACATACATACACAAGAGTAGGAGAAAAGCAAGAGAGAGGGTAGCAAAATGGGATGCAAAATTTTTACATTTTCAACCTGCTGTTTTTGTTATCTTTTTTTACTTGTGTACCACAATCACACCTCTAAAAATTGGCGCTGAGCACGAAGGAAGAGCCACACCCCAATTTGTTGCAAAAAAGAACCGCTGAAAAATGCTGCAATACGCAAACCATGTGTCTACAAACAGCAGCTCGCTGAACGAAAAGACAAACAACAAAGAAGTGGGCAACAACAAAAACAATACAAATTTGCAGGTACATATGAGGGGTCTGCTGCTTCAGGCATCCTGCCGCTGCTGTCGTCCTCACAGGAAATACGAAATATTAAAAACTGTTGGCACCGGCAATATGCGGCCCCACAACAATAACAATAAACTAGAAAGCTAGAACAAAAGCAATAGCAAACAGCTCGACAAACATTAAGTAAATACACAACAACAACAATTCGAGGAAAACGCCGGGTAAACAAAACCTTGAAGCAACAGCAGTCGCCGGGCGACCGTGACTGATAAGGAAGCCAAAGCAAAAATCAAGGCAACCAACAACAGCGAGAAAGCAAGTGTAAACGTGGAAGCGAAGCAGTAAAGTAAAACAAAACAAAAAGCAAATATGTGTGTGTAAATATGTGTTTGCTTGTATGTGCCTTGAAAAAATTACCGAGTTTACGGCAAAGACTCACGTGCTAAGGTGTACAGTTGAAAACAACAACAAGAAAAGCATGACAAAACGGTTTAACGAAAATGAACAAGTGAAACTATGCATGAAACCGGGGGTGGCAAGGAGAGACACTGAACTTTAATAGAAGTCAAAGTTGGGGGTGAGGAGCTCGGTTGCAGGGCAAAAAACTAGTAAAATGGTATGTAAAATTGTTTTACATATACATATGTACACGTATGGGAGAGAAGTAGGCACAAGAAAATGTACAAAGTACGCAGCAATCGATATTGCAAATGTGTTAAATTATTCAGTGCGGATGGCAGCAGCTGCAGGCGAATGTTGCACCCGCGCATATTGAATGATAAGAAGCTGGCAACAAGCAATGGGGATGAATACAAGTCGCAGAAAAGAGTAAGAGAATTAAAGATTAAGCAGCACTACCTTTTACCATACATGAGTATACACGAAGTCCATTGGTAACAGGCAAAGGCGTCTTACAGATGCTTACAACATAACCGTGGCAAGCGAAATGTCATTATTTATTGATTAAAAAGTGATAAAAACAAGAAAAACAGTAGAGTTCGGCTGTGCCAAAACTATAATAACTTGACAGGTGCATTTTACAAAGCATATGTGGGTGAAAAAGAACCTTTATCTCGTTTGTATGGCAGATATATGCTATAATTGGTAATTGTAGCCTGGCCTTGGATAATAATTTGTGCCAAATGTCGTAAAAATATCACGTCTAACAAACAAGTTTTCTGAGCAAGCATTTGATTTTGATCGATCAATTTGTATGGCAACTATATAAGCTATAGTATACCGATCTGAAAAATATGTTCGGAGATTGTAGCGTTGGCTTGAACGCGATCCCTACGAAATTTTTTTAAGATACTTTGATAAATAAAAAAGTTTTCCATACAAGCATTTGATTCCCATCGCTCAGTTTGTAGGACAGCTGTGTATATGCTATAATGGTGCTATATCGGCAGTTCCGACAAGCGAGTAGCTCCTTGGGGAGAAAGGGACGTAGGCAAAATTTCTTATCGACAACTCAAAAAAAATCGACTTAGCCCGTCACGTTGGTCATTTATACCATATACCTATACATACTACTGTGCAAAAAAAAGGTGACATTTGAATTTAAACTGCGCGCGTCGAAGGATTTGGAGACTTATTTTTTTTTTTTAGGTTGGTAGGATTGTCAGTCACATTAATGTAAAATTTCATGTCAAAATATTCATTAGTGTTTGAGATACGTGTCGTTTTGTGAGCTGCTAAAGGTGAGTTTTTCGTTTTTTGCGATGTCGAAATTTGTTGAGCAAAGAATTTGCATTAAATTTTGTTTACGGAATCAGTTTTCTGCTGCGGATACGTTGAGGATGGTGCAGAAAGCCTTTGGTGATGAGGCTATGTCTAAAAAAAATGTTTACAAGTGGTATAGTGAGTTCCAAGCCGGCCGTGGACGTGTCGAAGACGAAGAGCGTCCAGGGCGACCATCAACCTCAACCGATGAAGCTCACGTTCAACAAATCAAAGATTTAGAGACCTTGCTGATGAAGTTGGCATATCGAAAGGCTCAGCCAATACCATTTTGAAGGATGTTTTGGGCCTCAAGCGCGTCAAATCTCGACTGGTACCGAAAACATTGATTTTTTTGGAAAAAAGCGTCGCGTTGAAGTGTGTGAAACGAAGCTTTCCGACTACCAGGGTGTCATGAAATGCATTATAGCTGGCGATGAGAGTTCGATCTATGCTAACAACACCGAAACAACCAATCAATCGAGCGAATATCGTGCCAAAAGAGAGCCGAGACCAAAAAAATCGCGCCAAAGTCGCTCAAATATCAAGGTCATGTTGACTGTTTTCTTCGATTATCGTGGTGTTGTGCATTATGAATTCCTTCCAACCGGTCAAACAGTCAACAAGGAATATCGTTTGAACGTTGTGCGTCGTTTTCGTAACGCTATCCGCCTAAAAAGGTCGGAATTGTGGAAAGACAATTCTTGGTTTTTACACCACGATAATGCACCATCCCATACTGCCCTCGTAATTCGTGATCATTTCGCCAAAAACTCAACCCATATCTTTCCGCAACCACCGTATTCACCTGATCTGGCGCCGTGCGACTTCTGGCTGTTCACCAAGCTCAAAAGACCGCTCCGGGGATACCGTTTTTATACGATAGAGGAGATTCAAGCCGCAGCGAAGACGGAACTGAAGGCCATCCCGGAAAGTGACTACAACTAATGTTTCGAAGATTGGAAAATCCGTTGGCATAAGTGCATTGCATCGGGAGGGGGTTACTTTGAAGGGGATGAAATTGATTTGGAAGAATAAATGAAGAATTTTCAAAATAAATACAATATCACCTTATTTTTTGGGCACAGTAGTACATACTTTATAGGGTCACTGACGTTTCCTTTTAGGTTTTACAAACATTGTGGCAAACTTAATATACACTGTTTTAGGTCTAAAAATCCACGGATCTCGTTAATATGATGCCCATTCTCCAAAAAGCTGGCTATAACTACTATCAAAGCACAAGTTGCCTGACTTAACTCCAATCTCTTGAAAGAACAGTATAAGAACTGACACCAAATCAGCGAAAAGAATATAAAGCAACTAACGGGTGATTCAAGTGTAGATATGTACTTTTTTCAATAGCCTTTTTTTGACAGAACACGAGTAAGTCTTGTCAAGCTGTCAGGTTATTTTCGTTCAGTATTTTTTGCCATTTCATCATGGAAAGCCTTACGACTGAACAACGTTTACAAATCGTTCCAAAGATTGTTCTTTCAAATGATAATAAACATTCCCCACTCAATTTGAAGTTTCTGTGTTTTTTTCTTAAAAGAAGTAGAAAACCTCGAAAACGATTACTCTTTAATACAGAAAAACGCGATGAAACAGGACAATACTCGTAATAGTTACCATTCCCAACACAGTCGGATATAATTAGTTACACCGAAATTTCGAATAAGTTGATTTAATATTTCCCATATACCATCTCAACTCGAAAATAGAACAGAAAGAGCGAAGTTGAAGCCAATCATGTGATTTCTATATGTGAAAAAAATGATGCAGGGACCTCTAAGAACGAAATAATGCCAGATATCATGTCAAATAAAAACATAATATAGCCTATATGAGAATCTAGACACAGAATATCCCACCTTAAAAGAGAATCTAGACACAGAATACCCTCCCTACTCCTAACTGATCACTCTTCCAAAGTTTGCAATGCCGTAACGTCATCAAGCACTGAACTAAATATTCAATTCGAATTCTCTGTTGAATTCTTCGAAAGCGTGGCATTTGTTGTAATTTAATATTTAATTGTTCACTGCTTTATTTTTAAAGTTATGATATTTGTAGTACACAATTCTTTTGACACAGATCGCATGACAACTCAAATTGCAATCAACTGAAAACAATTAAAGGCACTTACAGACACACACAAACCGATTTAAATGTTTATGCGAAGCAACCTGTCAGCATAAATTAAAATTAAAAAAGCAACAACAGCAATGTGCAACAATATGCGAAAAATGCAAAGTTGGAAGCGAAAAAAAATAATAAAATAAAAAATAATAATAAAATAAAAAAAAAAAATAAATAAAATAAAAAAAAAAAATAAAATAAAAAAATGAATAAATTGAAATAAAATAAAATGAAAAAAGAAAAAAAAATTAATAATATCCAAAACATTGACCTGGCAATTAAAATCGAGTGAATGATTGGCGTCATTTGTCGTAAGAATTGCTGACATTCTTTATACAACTGTTTATACGAAGGAACATTGAACCCGAGCGAACGACAACGTGCGGGAAGAGTAATAAGCTGACTGCGCTTTATTGTAGAATAATATAATTAACATGTAAGACATTTGGATAAATATAATGTAAAGCGCTGTAATAACTCATCCTTAGAATTGAGAAATTGTGATCGTGAGTTGCTTCGAAAAAGATTGTGCTCCAACCGAAAGAGTGAGGAAGAATTTAAAATGAAACTGAATACTATACTATACTCAACAAATTAATACATAAACAAATAAAAACCCAAGCGAAGTTATATTTTCAAAGTTTAACTATTCAAGAATACGAGTACAAGAGGATTTTTCAAAATTCAAATTATTTTCGGAGATATAGGCATTTTTCTGACCCGGCATCCAAACTGGTTCAGCCGGAACGCGAAACTTTAAATGCGTTTTTCTCAAAACTGACTTTTTCGGAACGATGCCCACGATTTCTCAGGTTCTACTGGACCTATTTATTTGAAATTTTTATAGAGACTTCTTTATATTCTTGTCTATGGTTGGAACTAGCCCCATCCCCAATTTATTTATTATTATTATTTTTAACAAATTCGAAATAGTCAAACAAAGTGATCCAAAAAAACTTTTTTTTAGGCAGTCGCCATTTTGTGAAAAATTGTTTTCCCACTTTTCCGTAGTTCCGACCATTGCGACATTATTCTTGATTAATAATTGCTTTTTCTTTTTGGTTTCAGATAACTAGGAGGGTTGAAATCATGGGTATGGTCACGTGGAAATTTTTAGAGACCCCCCACTTCGTCAACTCATAATTTTTGAAACTTTTTACTTTTTTTAGTTTTTAATTTTTTCTCTACTCTTCTAAAATTAACAAATAACTAATAAAAAATGTATAGTAAAAATATTAATTGAAATTCATGCTTCTAGACTAGAATACCCCCTTAAGATATCGTGACTAATAAAAAAGTTTTTCATACAAGAGCCTGAGTTTGGTCGTTTAGTTTGTATGGCAGCTATGAGTTATAATGGTCCGATGTCGGAGCTTCCGAAAAATGAACAGCTCTTTAGGGAGGAAAGGGAGTGTGCAAAATTTCAAAATGATAACTCAAAAACTGAGGAACAATTTTGTGTTTATACATACGAACATATGAACATTGCTAAGAGTTCTTAAGATAAACGGATTTTTCAATACAGTACTACAATTAGACCGATAGGGGCAGCAATTGACACCATATTTTTTCCGCTCTTTTGGCATCTCTCTTCAGTACGGTTTGCCATTTCTTAATGGAAAAATATACGATCCAACGAGTCGAAATTATTCAACCAACGTCCAGCTTATGGTCGTCATAATAGTGCTGTCAGATCAAAACTTGAGCGTCTAGATCTTGGCCTACATCCACATAAAATTGACACAAGAACTGAAACTGCTTGAGCACCAGAATCGTCGTGAATTGGGCTAAGCAACAACTTCAAAATGATCCGGATTTTTATCGAAAAAGTCATCTTCAGCGATCAGGTTCATTTCTGGCTTTGTCAATAAGTAAAATACGTGTTTTTGGTCAGGAAGCAATCCACACGTTCTCCATGAGTCACTATTGCATTCCAAAAAAATTACGGTTTGGTGCGGCTTAGGGACCGGCGGCGTCATTGGGTCGTACTTCTTCCGTGAAGATCAAGACCGGCACGTTACTGTGAATGGAAATCGCTACCGCTCAATGATAACCGAATATTTTTGGTCCGAATTCGATGATATGGACTTAGACAATATCGGGTTCCATCACGAAATCTCAAGAAAATGTTATCTTACGAAATAGCCCAGTCATTTGGCCGCCTCGGTCGTTCGATTTGACGCCATTAGACTATTTTCTGTGAAGCTACGTCAAGTCTATGTTATATGCCAACAAGCCGGCGACGATTAATGAAGTTCGTACGAATATCAAACGTGAAATTGCAGCAATATCGGCCAATTTATGTTTTAAAACCGTCGAACATTGAGTTCAGCGTCTGGACTTCTGCAAGCGTGCCCGTGGCGGCCAAGCAAAAGAAATCGAGTTCTATATATAATGGCATCGAATGTACTTTCACAGGAATAAAGGATTTCATTGATATCCCAAATCTTTGTTTTGTTTTGGACAAAAAAACTTTTATAGCGCTCTTCTTGAAAACCCCGTATTTATAACCCATTATTACACCACGGAAAATTATTTAATGAAAAAAATTGTAAAAAGAAATAGTGTATAATTCTAAACAAGCTAAGGGTTCTATGCGTGCTTTGAATGCTTCCTAAAGTTCGGCAAAATCCTGGAAGAGGTTTCTGGCCGTTTCGTGTGCGCAGTATAAAAATAAATACTATGAATCTTGAGAGAGAGATAGCAAGGTAGACTGAGAGAGAGAGAGAGAGATAGAGATAAAAACAAAATAGACTGATGTAGAGATAGAGAAATATAAAGAAAAACAAAATAGAGAACGAGAGAAAAGAAGACAAGAACGAAGATAGAAGAAAAGCAAAGAGTTAGGATTTTTTAGAGAGCGAGAGAGAAAGATATAGGTAAAAGTAAATGGAGAAAAACAAAATAGAGAGCTAAAGAGAAAAATAGAGGAAAAAGCAAGAGAGAAGAGGAAAATAGTTGTATCTCTTTTTAGCTTCTGTCATTAAACTAAATCTCTGTTACACTTTATTACACCTCTGAACATTATTCAATTAATATAACTCTAAAGAAGAAATAGTGCAAGTTATAGGTTAACATCGTCGAAAAGTTAGATTGAAATAAGACAGGTGACACCTTATATCTTGAATATAGCTAGTTCAGGATATAAGGTGTCAGACCACTTATATTGAGTACTACTTTTGATACCGTAAGTACGCCGATTTTTAGTTAGGAGAGGCAATGGGTGAAATGCGTTTAATAAATACCTCACTAACTTGTCTCAAATTTTTAACGGTATTTACAAAACACTTAACACTCTTAACTCTCTCATCTAACACAAGGAAAAGCGCATAAAATTCTTTGAAGAAATTGCAAGCAGACACTTAGTCACTTTTTTTAGTAAAGGGCTTTAATTTTTTAAAAGATCAAGTGAAATATATATCTACATATGTACATATGTATGCACCTATGGAACCTACCAACATCCTTCTTTATTCTCTTGGTTTCTTTGCACCACTGACAGCAGAGCCCTCAAGTCTCAAGTGCGCACAAAGAAGCAATTTATCTTCGCTGAGCTCTTTTCGCTGATAGTGCAGTGAATGAAAGATGTGGCAGCTCAAAAAAGTGACAAGACAGCTACTCAAGAGGATAAAGGGTACAAAAAAGGAAATGAGAGAGAAACTAAAATCAAAGCGCCGGAAGTGGTTCGTATGGGTGCGGTTTTGTCTTTGCTTGTTTGGGTGTATGTGGACTGAGTGTTTTCATCATTTCGCACTTCAAATATAACACGAGTCTTTTTATCGTTATACGCTGATATACGAGTACGTATATATGTGCATATGTCTAGAGATCTAGACGGACATATGCATATTTTTAATGTGCCAAGCATTCACCTGCATTTTTGCTGTTCTCAAACACTAATGCCTTTATAATTACATGAATGAGTCGATATTTTGACTTTTTTTTAGCCCGAATTCCACACTCAGTGGCCTAATGACCGCATTTTCCATGTAAACACCATCTAAGCCGATGAGATCACAGAAGCAGCTGGGAAATGGGGAAATGCAGGCAATAGTTGATGCAGATGCAATCGAGAGATGGCGAGAGTGGGAATGTGAGCGCAGGAGGAAATGAGGTATCAGATGTGGCAACGTAAGAGCTATTAGACAGAAATCGCCACTAATCACATAACCATTAAAACAATAACAACAACACGTAACACGGGGAAAGAAAGAAAGAAGCGTGAAGCATTTGAAAAAGCTTGAGACTAACAGCAAATTCAACAGCAGGCATTTCCTTCAAACAAGCTTCACACATACAACGCCGCGCAGTATCAATTTGCCGCAACTATTTATGTTGGTGAGCGTGTATTTGCTTGTGGCAAGTGCGAATATCTCATGCCGCTAAGCATATTTTGATGTTTCTTCATTTTTATTAGTTTGTTACTGTTTCTGCCTCATGTTAGACAACTTGCAACATCATTATCGCGCCCGCGGCAAGTGCTCGTTGCATGGCGCTGGCAAATTTACTTACTGGGAATTGGGAACTGGGCGTATTGGGAGCAACTGCAACAGCATTTATGCATTTTCTTGTGAAAATAATTTGTTTGTAAATTCGTAGAAGACAAAAATAAGAAATACGAGCAAAAAGCGCAGATTTTGATAAGAAACAACAACAAAATGCATACATACATATGTATGTATGTAGGTTGGAGTGAACTGGTGAAGAGTGGGCTGACAAGGTTGTGTTTGTATTAAGGATGGGAGAATCCAGGGAGAAATGAGGATTGAAAAATGTTTGAATT